>CM041780.1:25812166-26412166 GCA_023374045.1 Limonium bicolor
GGTGAATTTTCCTACAAGTGACCGAGCCCATACAAGGAATAATCAAGGTATAAACACCTTAAACTTATGATTTTTGTAATTTCCAAGTATATATATATATATGGCCGAGAGTGAAATCATATATATAGGTCATATTGACCTAAAAATGGAAAAAAATGGCTAAGATAAATTAAGCTAGTCATTTAAGAGATTTAATTAACATAATGGTCAAATTATGACATTATGTGCGGAAAAATAATTTAAATCTAATTGAGCCGAATATATATGCTATATTTTGGCCATTATTGTGTTGTATTTATTTTGCAAGTTCAAGGTTGTAATAAGGCCATGTCATAGGCCATTTAATTTAAGTTATAAGCTTATTTAGTTTTATTTATGCTTATAATTAAAATTGGGGCCAATTCGTAATTACTAAGAAAATAGAAAGCCGTGGGCTTAATTTAGAGCAATTTAGGATTTTTAAATGAATTTAATAAAAATTATAACATTTTATAAAGTTTTGGGTCAAAACTGTAAAAAATAGAAAATTATAGGTTATTATTAGTAATTACGAAAAAATTGGTTCCCATTTGATATTAGGAGTCAAAGTTGACTATATAGGAGACCTTGACCAAGTTTGGAAAATTTAAGAAAATAAAAATACTACCTTATAATAAGATACTTATTAAATTGTAAAAGGTTTATAAGACTTGGGGTGGTATTGTGATTTCCGAAAACTTGGGGGTACTAAAAGGAGTTTAGTACAAACCTTAGGTTATTAGGAATTTTTAGAAGTTTATTTGGTTAAATTTGGAGTTTATATGAATTATATAAGAATAATATATGGTATTTCATAATATTGTTACAAATGGGTAACATATGTGGTAAAAATCGAGATTTAGAGAAAATATAAGGTTAGGAATAATGTTTATAACCTTTTGGTATAGTTTGGTGATTTTTGGAATTATATATGAGGTTTTATAAGGACATATGTATAATATATGGTTTTAATGGAATTAGAAAAACTATATGTTATAAAAGAGGGGAATTGGTGAATATAGAAAGTTAAGTGGTGGGAAAATAATTTAAATCGACCATGGGGTCTGTTCGGTTATTTTGAGGAAATATAACCATGGGTTATAATTATATTAAAGAATAAGGATTATAATATAAGGTATATACTATAAGTGTAACAAGGAAATATGATTTGGGGTTGTGTTGTAAATTATGGAAGTTTGGTGGGAATTAATTAATACCGAGAGTGTTAAGGGCTGTTTGGCATTTATTAACAATATATAACTATAGGTTATAATTGTTTTAATGACATGGTTGTCAAAATATATGTTATAACTATAATATAACATGGTATAAATTATGTGGTGGATTTTGTAAATATTTAAGAACATAGGTGCTGTTCGGAATATTAACATTTTTAAATGGAATTTATAATATGGTTTTAATGTTATAAGAATTATAACATTTATAATATAAGAGGTATTCATTAAAAAGAATGAATGTATATTATAAGAATTACCATATAAGAAATAGTTCCATAAATACATACACATAAATAAATATGTGTTGTGGTGGAAAATATAATATGGTTTAACGACCATATATTTTCATAATTAAAATGACATAGGATAAAGGGAAAAGAATTACAAACATTGGATATGGAATGTTAGGACAGTACACGTGATAATAAGGATTGATAATGCAAAGTATTGTTTACCACATTGAATTTGGGAAAAAAAAAAAAAGAAACAAACTTAGAAAAATAAATACTAAGGTGAAATGTATGGTTTATGACAAGAATCATACATGCAATATAGAAACAAAACTATATGATGCACAAACATACATTCGGTTACATGCGATAACAAAAGCTCAACTATAAAATATATTAATATACGAGACAAGACTACGCTTGTAATATAACACTTTTCCAATCTCGAGTTAAACCTAAAACCGACAAACATTGACAGTTAATAACGGGGGGTTAACCGGGAGGTATTAGTGACGGTACGGGATACCGTAGGATTTTGTGTTGTTATACAGTATGCTAATCGGTAGCATTATGTATTGTATAGACTGTTAGAGACGACGCACGGAGCGTAGGATCTTGCTGATTCATACTCCACCGTAATACTCAGCAGTGTGAACGGTATGTTATTTATGTGGCTTGATTGTCTCTGAGGATTTCCTCAGTTCAGACATTGTGTGAAAATCTGTGATAAGATTGAATGTCTGCTTGTGTGAATTAATATGCTTGAGTTGTGTATTAATGCTGCTTTATTATTACTGTTGTGTGATAACAGTACCGTTCGTATATATGAACATATTATAAAACGAACTAGCGGCAATGATGCTATCTTATATGTGTAATATAAGGACGTAGTAAAACGTTGTAGCATTAGGGTAATAAGATATATAGATATCTGAGACTTATATACGGAGCATTGGCCTCTTTAACGCCGCTCTCGTATCTAGCACTGGATCCTGAGTCGACATACTCAGGATTGGACTACGACCTTGGTCTGCTGTGTTGGAAAAAAATAGTAAAGCGATGCGATGGTATAGATAAGTATATCAAGGATGTGGCTCTTGTTGTGAACTGTGATCCATTAACGATACTAGGACACCGTGTGGTAGCCGTAAGTATCTGGATAAATTTCCAACGAACTACAGATTGTTCGTAGGACGGAGACTCTACCGCTGGAGTGGCTATTGCCGTGGGTGACCCGCCATAAGAGATGGGTAACTTAGAGACACGTCGTTCTAACGAGACGTTGTCATTAGACATGACTGAACAATTACGAACGACTATATTAACTCGTACATTAGGCGAACATTATTTGGGCTTGCATGCCAAAGACGAGAGTTCATACTCATTTATAATTCTCGTTACTTCGCCTTGTTGTTCATTGGTTGTGCTTTGTGGTTATGTGTGGTATGTTGGTGGATTTGTTTGAACGAGCCATTGTGCTCATACTGTGTGTGTGAACTGGTGTGTCGAGTCACCGTACTCATGTGTGGATTGTGGTTGGGTGTCTGGTCGAGTGAGTCGCTGAACTCAATTATGAATTATTAAGTGTTTGTTGGAATGGAGTCTCTGTACTCATATAAGCGCTGTAAACGCTTTCAGTGGTTTATTACGATGCGATGTGTGAAGCCGGGGGCTTGTTTGTTATTTGAGATTACTGCAATATATATTGTTGCTTTACAGTTTCAACATTGAACTATTTGTATGGAAACGAATTGCATACTCTCGACCAAATAACTGAATGGTCCGAGGGTGCATGACAGTCAGGTAATAACATACTCAGCAGGGGCTGATTCCATACCACAAACTACCATTTTTGCAGGTATGCAACTTCCGGTGTCGGCAAAGAGAGTGACGCGCTGGGTAGTTTGATTACAGTTATTTAAACATGCACTGTTGTATTTTAATATGAACCTAGAAACATGTATAGGTCTTGGATACGTAGAAAGCTCACTGTGAATGTATTTTATATTGGTTTTGGGAGTTTAGATCTATCTCTTGTTGTCACTGCGAGAAAATGTTTCGTATTTAAGAGCTTATCAGGAAGCACGTTATTACTCGTATGGGCGAGCAAGAACGGTGACCAGTAGTCAATTGTTGAGATTACCGCTGCGATTATATTGTTAAATAAGATGATTAGGAGCCGAATAGAGTAGGGGTGTTACACAAAGACTCTATAAATAGGAGTGTACCCCTATAAAATAAGACATGTAACATTTGTCAATCAAACTTACACTTGATTCTAACAAAAGGCTCTCTCTCTCTCTCTCTCTCTCTCCCTTCTTACGAGATTCTGTAATCCAGACCAGGTAACGTAGGATAGTAAATCAGATCGGATTGTATTAAGATGCAGTAGTACACTGTTTCATTTGGCGCCGTCTATGGGAAAGAACAGCAAGAAGCAACCACGAGACCACATAGAGACAGAGAAGTGATCTATGACGATTCGTAGAGGAAATCCTGAAATGACTAATGATATTTTTTGCAGGATCTGAATACGAGAAATGGCTCCAAGATCTAAGAAAACATCAAAGAACACTACCGAGGATAACAATCGCGTTGAAGAAGAAATGAGTTCGGAGATGCCAGAAGCCATCTCCAAGAAAGATCTCAAGGACATGCTGAAGGGACTAGTCAGATCGATTGACGAGAAAATTGTGGAGGAAAACGAGACTCTGCAACAGGAATTAATGCAAAGAGATGAGGAATATCAGAAGAAGTGGACGAAATGACTGAGGCTATAGAGCAGTTGAGAAACAAGGATTCCAGAGGCAGTAATGGCAAAGAAAGTAAAGATCGGAAGCACAATTCAGTCATTAGTGAGGAAGAAATGGAAGAGGACGACCAGATAGACATGAGCTTGTACCCCTTCTCGGAGAGGATAAGAAAAGCAAAACTCCCGCCGCATTTCGTTGCTCCGGCGATTGAGAAATATGATGGGACAGGAGACCCCGCCCAACATATTAAGAAATTCATGTTTGCCATGAACACTTAAGGTATCAGCTCCCTCGCTCTTTGCAATTTATTCTCAGGAACGCTTTCGAAGAGAGCATTGGGATGGATCTCCACAAGGCCGCCGCAGTCCATCACCAGCTTCAAACAACTGACCGAGGAATTTCAACAATACTTCGCTGCGAGCAAGAGGGTTAGAAAAGAGACAATAGAGTTGATGGACGTCAAGCAGCGAAAGGGGGAAACTGTGAAGGAGTACAGTGAACGCTTCCATAAGAAGGTCACATAAATTGATGATATCGATGAGAAAATCTTGATTAAAGCCTTTGGTAACGGTTTGGCTCAGCCTCGGCTTGCTGGAAAGATCGCAACAAAAGCACTGAAAACTCATGGGGAATTAGCTGAAATGATCCATGATTTTTTGAAATCTGAGATAGCATAAAACAAGGCTAAGGAGCTAGCAGATAGCTTCAAAAATGCAGCAGCGCCAGAAAAGAAAGAGGGGCATGGAGGAAATGCCGAAAGAGGAGGGACAAGATACAAACCATATTATTACAAGTTGATCGTCGGGTCTTCCTCTCAGGGGCTGCAACATCAGGGGGTAAGGACCATTGTCTACATTGACCCAGGGAAATATGCTGATGCAGTAAGAGAAGGATACCTCCCTCAGCCGAGAGAGAAGATGCCGTAGGGAGAAATTCCAGTTGCATTCTACGAATACCATGGAAACCGCAGCCACCGGACTATAAACTGTGCTACCCTGGCCAAAGATCATCGAATCATTGAGGAAAATAAGAAGAAGGGAAAGCAATCAGCCGGAACACAAAGGCAATACGGCGGTCAGCAGGGCGGCGCCCAGAATGCACCACGTGGACGGCAAGAGGAGGAGGTTCACCCCAGGCTTGACCCTGGCAAGTCGGTGGGTATGATAACAGGTCTGTAAGGAAGGAAAGTAAAAGTTCTTTTTCTTTTCATTCGGATAACATAGTTTTTTGGATCTTATTTCTGTTAGCACTCGGAATTACAAGTCTAGACAATTTGCTTTTGTATTACTCCAAGTAGATTCATTCTCTTGATAAGTTTAGTATAACCTTTTGTAATCTACTTTAAGCTGAAAATCTTATATCACATGTCTTCCCAAAAATTGAGCATGTAGGAGTAAATTGTCAAGTATCGCGTTACGAAAAAAGAGGAATAGAATTTTCATTTTTTGCATTTTGTTTACAGCAAACCCCCTCTTCTCCCAAAAAGAAGGCTAACAAAATTTCTCTAAGAAAACTCACAAGACTTTTTTTGGAGGTAGGACCACTAACCCCTAATGAAAGAAAAAGGCACATTCATCAAGTGCATCAGGAACTCCCGGAGAGGAAGATCACCAAAAAAGAAAGTTTTCCTCCAATTTTCTTCTCTGACGAAGATGAAGATGGAATGCTATACCCACACAACGATCCACTTGTCATTCGTGCACAGGTAAACGATCGGATGATGGAAGGGATCCTGATTGATAGTGGAGCTGGAGCGAATGTCATATCAGCCGAAGCGGTTAGAAGGTTGGAAATGCCTGAGGACCAGATTAAGCCATATTCGGCGGTTGTAGGAGGATTTGTAGGAGGAGTCTCTACCATGTCCTCCGGCAGTATAGATTTTACAATGACCCTGGGTCAAGGGGATGAAAGGAGAACGGAGAAACTCACAGCTTTTATTGTGCCAGGTCTGTCTGGATATAATATGTATCTCGGAAGGGCAGGGATCAATGCTTTCAAGGCCATACACAACACTTATCACTTGAAATTGAAATATTTAACCACAAACGAAAAAGTGGTTACAATAAGGGGAAGCCAAAAGATGGCACGAATGTGTGAAGTCCGCATCATGAACGGTCTTCCTAGCGAAGAGATGGTCAAAACTGTAGGATCACAAAAGGAATTCAAGGGAAAGTTGCCTTCTTCCCCGGAGCCAAGTCAAGAAAAGGAAGGACGTCAAACAACTCAAGACCCCCCTAGAGAGGTACATTTAAAATCTGACCCTTCTAAATTTTTTAAAATAAGAACTGCATTTGACAGTGGAGAACAAACTCACTTAATGAGGTTCCTGGAAAAAAGAAGGACAACATTTGCCTGGAGCACGGACGAAATGCCTGGAATAGACCCAAGAGTTATCCGGCATGAGCTCAGGGTAGACCCAAAGCATCCGGCGGTTAGGCAAAGGAAAAGGGTAATAGGGGAAGAAAGAGATTTGGCGGCACGAACCGAGGTCCAGAAACTCCTCAAGGCCGGATTCATCAGGGAGGTAGCATACCCGCGATGGCTGGCTAACGTTGTCATGGTAAAAAAAGCAAATGGAAAGTGGAGAGGAGAATGGTGTGGATTTCACGGATTTAAATAAGGCGTGTCCTAAAGATTTCTATCCCCTACCGTCAATAGATAGACTGGTGGTTTCAACTGCTCAGAGCTCTGTGTTAAGTTTTCTAGATGCATTTTCTGGCTATAATCAGATAAAGATGAAAGAAGAAGATTCGAAAAAAACATCCTTTATCACTTCAGCCGGAATATTCTGTTACAAAGTGATGCCTTTTGGTCTGAAGAATGTAGGGGCCACCTTTCAGTGAATGATTGACAAAGTATTTTGTTAACAACTTGCCCGAAATGTGGAAGCTTATGTTGACGATATAGTCGTAAAAAGCCCATCAAAAGAGCAACACATGAAAGATTTAGAGGAAACATTCGACACGCTGGACAAGTACCAAATCAAACGAAATCCGGAGAAGTGTGTATTTGGTGTGACTAAAGGAAGGTTTCTTGGCTTCATTGTTGGGCAGAGAGGTATCGAAGTCGATCCGGAAAAATGTCAAGCAATTCTCAACTTTCTCCTCCAAAAAATATCAAGGATGTCCAAGCCCTGAATGGGAGACTCACAGCGTTAAGCAGGTTTTGTTCCAAGCTTCAGGAAAAGTCGATCCCGTTCTTCAATATTCTAAGAAGAACAGCAAATTCCGGTGGGGACAGGAATGTATAGATGCGTTCGAAAAAATCAAGGAAATGCTTCGGGATCTGCCTAAACTGGGCGTGCCGGCCCCTGGCCAAGACCTCTATCTTTATTTGTCCGCAACAGATTGGGCAGTTGCTGCTGTCTTGATCATGGAAGAGAAAAGGGAGGAACCAGTTTACTACACCGGCACAATTTTAAGCCCAACTGAAGGACGGTATACTAATATAGAGAAAATCCTGTTCGCATTGGTAGTGGCATCCCAGGAAATTACGGCCCTACTTTCAGTCACATTGGATCTTTGTCAGGACAATTGGCCACTCAAGAAAATAGCGAACGATCCAAATGCTTCCGGCCGGATGGTGAGCTGGACAGTAGAGCTAACACAATACGAAATTCACTTCTTGCCCATAACAGCGATTAAAGCCCAAGCCTTGGCAGACTTCATAACAGAGACAAACTTTGCAAAAGAAGAGAAACAGCTCCAGAATCCATACGTCATCTTGGTTGACGGAGCCCGATGCAAAAGTGGGGCAGGAGCTGGAATAGTAGTGCAAGCGCCGGACGGACAAAGCTTGAACTACGCCATCCGGCTAGATTTTGACGTTACCAACAATGAAGCTGAATACGAAGCCCTTATCTAGGGTTTGGAGGTGGCTACTGCCCTATAGGGGCAACAGGTTCCACAGGAAGATACCCTCTCTATTCTTTCCTTCCTATAAGATCCTGTTGGAAATAAAGCTTATAAAATTTAACTTTTCAAAAATTAGAGGTATACTCAGACTCTATGTTGGTAGCAAGACAAAACGACAACATCTATGAAGTCAAAGAGAAAAAGCTGTGGAGGTACTTGCTCAAAGTCCAGGAGCTAAAAGAAAATTTCCAAAGATGCGAACTACAACACCTTCCTCGTGCGAAGAATGTCGAGGCTGATGCCTTGGCAAAATTGGCAGGTATGGTCGAAAGAGTACCCAATGAAATATGGCTAGAAGTCAAAACTACGTCAAGCATAGATGAGGCTCAAGTGTTACAGTAGAATCAAATGATGAGGCAGAATCTTGGATGACTCCAATCATAGATTACATACGACAAGGAAAGTTGCCGGAAGAGGAAAAGGAGGCCAGGATAATAAAAAGGCGGGCCGCATCATTTTTCATTGAGAATAACCAGTTGTATAAGAGATCTTTCGCAAGACCGGCACTGAAGTGTGTTAGCATAGCTGAAGGGACAGAACTAATAAAAGAGGTACATGATGGGCTCTGTGGAACATTGAGGCTCGGATACTTTTGGCCAAAAATGATGGAACATTGCAAAGAATATGTACAAAAGTGTCTCAAGTGTCAGGAACACGGAAACAAAATACACAATCCTCCGGCGGAATGAAAATCAATCCTCTGCCCAATTCCCTTTGCTATGTGGGGATTGGATATTGTGGGACCATTCCCAGAAGCTTCACCAGGGAGGTTGTTCAGTTCATATATGTCGCCATCGACTATTTCACGAAGTGGGTCGAGGCACTGCCCACTATCTCCATCACAGCTAGAAAATCACAGGAATTCATCTGGAAATATGTGGTATGCAGGTTCGGCATACCAAAGGTAATAATAACTGATAACGGAATGCAATTCAATTGCGAGAGCTTCCGGGAATTCTGTGAAGAATGGAAGATCGACTTAAGGTTCGCATCAGTGGTGCACCCTTAGGCAAATGTGCAAGTCGAGAATGTGAATGGTCAGATAGTAAAGGCTATAAAGAGAAAACTCGATGAAAGAAAGGGAAAGTGGGCAGAGCTGTTACCCCAGGTCCTCTGGTCATACAGAACAACAGAAAGGGTCCGACAGGAGAGAAACACCCTACAGACTAACGTATGGTCTAGAGGTTGTCATTCCAGCGGAAATTGTGGTACCATCAATAAGGTGGGAGGCATATGACGAAGATGTCAACAGTCAGGGAATACAAGACCATCTAGATCTTCTCGAGGAAACTAGGGTGGCCGCCGCAATAAGGATGGCGAAAGATAAATCCAAGGTGGAGCGATATTTCAACCAAAGGATAAAGGAGCGAAGTTTTGCTCCAGGAGAGTTGGTTCTCCAATAAGTTAAGCAGCCTAAGAAGCTAGAGCCTCAATGGGAAGACCGTACATCATACACCAAAGGACGGGACGAGCTTCATACCGCCTAAAAAACGGTGAAGGGTACGAATTGCCGCATTCTCGGCATGGGGAATGTCTGAAAAAAATTCTATGTGTAAGATTTATGATTCTTCAATAAAGAGGTATTATTTTTGAAAAAGAGCAAAAGTAAGCACCGGTCAACGAGCCGCAGGCTTTCATGCCTTGAAAATAAGCATCGGCCAACAAGCCTGAAATACCCCAAACTTAGATATGGTGTTTAAATGATAAACTAAGTTATAAGGAGGCTAAATAATGCCTTAGAAACGTTAAGAAACATTTCTAATCAAAGAAAACATAAGGAAACACGAAAATAGCAGTTTAAGCAAAAACGTGCTCTAAGCTTGGAGAGACTTGGGTGAGTACCCAAATATTGTTCTAAGACCTTAGTAATATCCTAATGGTCATTTTAAATCAATTACCAAAAAAACCAAGCTTGAAAACAAGTTAAAACACCAAATGTGCTTCAGGAGTCTTAAGCACATTTTTAAAATTGTCTTGTAAATGGGTTTTGAGTGGCTAAATGTCCATCATTACTCTTTAATTAACATGTGTACTAATTAGTATCACATTAGGAGGTCTAAATCAATGGGAAATCAAAAATTTCACAACAATGTGCCTTGTTATGTGAATAGTAATTTAATTAAACTAGTTTATAACATAAGTCAATATAAGTGAGATATTGGTCAACAAAGACTTAAGTACCCCTTGTTACTTAATGGGGGCCGGTTTTTACAAGGTGAGTCAGCACCTTTATTAGTCATTTAGTAAATAAATAACTATAAAGCAAAACTACTATTTACTTTATAAGATAAATATCTTACCTTTGTATACCTCTCTCCTCATCTCTTCATTCTCTCTTGTTCCCACGGTTTCTCTTGCTCTCTCCTTCTCCATTGACATGATGAGCAGCCCATGCTAGCTTCAATTTCCCTTGCACACATCTTGCTCATTTTAGCTCCAAAACAAAAACAAATTACATATTCCTCTTAGTTAGCTCAAGCTCTTCTTTCTATCTTTTCAAAACTTCAAGAGCCTCATTTTGGAGCCAAGGCAAATCGCCATTAGAGGAGGAAATCCAAGTTTGGAGAGTTCATTGGCTTCTCCATTCTCTTAAGGTAAGGAATATGTAAGAAAATCTAGGTTTCCATCATTTTCTTCCCTGTCCGAAAATTTGTACTCACGGGACTCCATGTTGATGCTTTGTTCTAGCTTGTTTTCTATTCTCCAAGGGCAAGAGTAGAGTAGGTCCTTCTTTCATATCCAAGCTTGTCTTGAGAAACCAAGGTAAAATAATCAATCTAATACTTTAAAACACATTTTTAACCTAGGGTTTGTTCCTTAAGGTTAATGTATTATCTAGCACTCATTAGAGTCATTGATTATTGGTTAGAACATTGGCAAGGAGAGTTTGATTGGTGATCGAGATTGTTCAAGAAAAACCTAAGGAAGAAAGTTTGTAAAGCTTGGGAAAGAACAAGGTAAATTACTTACCTTAAGGTGTTTTATTGTTTAAGGGAATGGGATTTAGATATGTGATGAGCTTAGTGTGGAGTTTACATTAGAAAAGGGCTATATATAACCTAGGAGAACAATGACAATACTTGTGAACTTTTGACTAAGGAGCAAATGGGAAAAAGAGATAGTTTAAGAATATCAAGGTGAGTTACAAGATGCATTTTATTTCAATGGGAGCCTTGTTGTGTGTATTCGCAGGTTAAAGGCAAATATATGTGGAAATTCAGTGGTTAAGATTACTGTCATTTAAGGGCCTAAGTGCCAAGCATTTTTAAGTTTATGCACTATATGATGATGTGGTGTAGTTTTAGTGTAATTGTGTGTGTTAAGATGAAGTAATGAGAACTTGAGTGATCTTGGTTGTTTGATGGTGAAAAACCAAGTGTCTAGGTGTAACATATGCTAGAGAACCCATGTCAAAAATTTGATGAAGAAACTTAGTGTTTAAGATGTTCTAAGGAAATTTCATGACTAAGGTAGTACTAGGGAACTTTAGGGGTTGTTTTGATGAAAAAGAGTAAGTTCAAGGTGTTCTTGTGAGTTAGAATGACTAAAGCATTATCATGGGGGATTTAGGAATCAAATGAATGAGCTTGTGTATTTAGGACTTAGGCAAATATGGGTAAACTAGTAGAAATGAGATAATGTGTTGGAAGAAGGAGGCATAAATTGTGTAGGAACTTTAAGTAGTTGCATAAAGGAATTTTAGGTGGAGAAAGATGCTTGGGAGATGATGTTATAGTGGTGAGGAAGCATTTTGGCATAGTGGTTATAATAGGTGTGAACCACCACTTAGAAACCTAAAGAGAAACATTACAAGTGTTGACATTATTGCAAGGAAACAAATAAATGACTAAGATGGATATTGATGAGTGATTTAAGGAGTTTAGTGGAGGGCTTAAGGTGTGTTTAAATGCCCCAAATGAGTTAGAGCATGCTAAGAAATGAGATAAGTGTTTAAGGATGTAAAAGATGGGTATTTTGGCCTGTCCGAACTTCCGTCCGAATTTGGAAGCTCGGACATGCCCTGTTTCGATTTAATTCTCTGAGTCTCGGCCAGTGTCCGGACTTCAGTCCGACCTTAGAAGTTCGGACACTTGAAATTTTTCTTTCGATTTCTCCTCGACCTATGTCCAAACTTAGGGAAGTTCGGACGCATGTTCGGACACACGTCTGGTTGCACCCGTTTGAGTCTCGACCTATGTCCGAACTTGGGAAGCTCGGACACAAGTTCGGACGCGGTGCTATTTTGGCCAAAAACTTTGTTTAAGGTTAGGAAAGGATGGGGATGATTAGGTATTGATGTTATAAGGTTATTAAGGACATGTTTGGTGGGGTAATGGTCATTAAGTGGGTGAGTAAGTGTAATAGATAATGAGGAAATGATGCACTTAGGAATTAAGTTAAAAACCATAAGGCTTGGTGAAAAACAATGGGTAAAAGTTGATGTCTAGGGAGGTTAAGTAATTCTATTGAGTTGGATTGAATAATAACCTAAAACTGAATGAATGTTTTAGGACTTGTGAATTGGGACTTGGAAGGAGATAAACCAAAAATCGTCGACGGTGAACGGTACAGTCTTTCTTGTGACCTGCTTGCTAACGAGGTGTCCATCGGCTTGTGTGCTATCTGTTTATTTGCTATGACTAAGACAAGATAAAGCATGCAACCGGTTATACTTATTCTCATTGTGAATGTGTTATTTTACACTAACCCACGAGACTTGAGAATGTTGCTCATTAAAGTTTAGTACTCACTGAGTTAAGGATAAGAACTAAGTATTGGTGATTGTTGGTTTTTACCCGTCAGGGTTTAACTAACACTTGGTAATTAAGGCTTTCACTAACCATAACTTGGGGTGGGAGTGAGGAATCCGGAATGGTACCGGCACATGTGTATTGGGGGAGGTCGGTATCTGAATCAGATCCGACTTGCAAATAAGACTTGTCATTAGACTCGTCGCCTAGGGTCAACAAACCGACCGACCACCTGGGCTACTGTTTGAGGTGGGAGGCACATTAAGGATGGCGTGGGGGGATCAAGCCTACATCCCCAACAAATTAAGAAAGGTAACTTATCGTCGAATAGTGCACTGCTGCCGGCTAGGGTTAACCAAGCCCTACAAAGATAAGCAACCAATTAAGGGCTAACCAATCTAATAGTGAAGCGGTTGGCAATTATAAGGTTTAAGGAGATTGTGGATCTAAGGAGTTAAGAACTAACACTTATTAAGGGAACGCCTGAGTCGTTCATTTGCTAATGAGCTCTTTATGTTCATTGTGGTTGTTGGTTTATTGCGTTTCATATTATGCTTATTATGCTAATCAACTTCCATGCTATCGACAATTAGTCGTCGTAGCCCCGTTAGCTGGGGGCCATGGGAGGGTCGTACCAGCATTCGTGCTGACCCCCTTTGGGGGCTGTTTTAAAACTTGCAGGTAAGCGGCCGATGAAGTCACACCACGAGAGTAGGAGCGGGTAGCCCTAGGTGGGACTTATTTTGAGTAAGGGTAGCGCCTGTGCACCCGTCAGTTAGTAGTTGAACCTGAGCTTGTGAAATACTGTATGGTTTTGGAGAATACTTTAAACTCGGTTGGTGTATGCATTGTGGATATGTGTTTGTAAATATTTAAGTAATGGTATTTCTTGTTGGTTAGACCGTAGCAAGGTCCTGGTGATAGTTATTCCCGCTGCGACGTTTAAGTATTAATTGTTAAGAAGTGATAACCACGACTGGCTTAGGATGGGGTGTTACAAAAAGTGGTATCAGAGCGTAGTTACGCTCTGATCAAGAAATACCGGACATAAGAAACCACCGGTTAGGATATAAGTTAAGAAATAAGTGATGGGTTAAGGGTGTGAGCTGTTAGTGTGAGTAGAGTCAGATGACCATTAATAAGTGTGGATCATCTTAACCGTCTACGGATGTTATAAATTCGTTAACCGAAACAGTGGTGGATACGAATCTAATGTGAGTTATGCTTGTTCAGATGGCAGGACGTCCTAGAGGAGGCCGAGGTCGTGGCCAGGGCGATGATGCTTCAGGGATACCGGGAGGGCAGACGATCGCCGAGATCGTGGCTGCCGCATTAGGGTACATGGGCTACCAGCCTGGTGTGGGTGCACCACCTCCACCGCCACAACCCAGGGAACCAAATTGGGTGAAGAGTCTTGCAGACCTTCGACCCGCACACTTTAAGGGGGAGACAGATCCCGCCAAGCTTGAGGCGTACATCTCCAAGCTGGAGACCGCCTTTGAGACCCTAGATGTCCCTGCTGGGATCAAGGTGCGTCTGGCTGCTTTCTATCTGAAGGGGGCGGCAGGCGATTGGTGGAAGCTGGTGAGGGCTGAGCATGTGGCCAATCCAGAGTTCGGCTAGGAGCAGTACACCGCCTTGCTACGAGCAAAGTACTACCCCGCCCATGTCCAGACGAAGAAGCGCTTGCAGTTGGATGCGCTTAAGCACACCGACAAGATGACGGTGGACGAGTATTACACAGAGTTCACCGCCTGCTCCGTCTTCTACTAGGTCTTGGGTATTCAGACCAGATACTGGTGGACCGCTTCTATGGCGGGCTTAGCCACCGACTCCGCTACGGCATGGGGCCGACGAGTTATACTACCTTGCAGGTAATAAGAATGATTGAGATTTGAGTAAGTAAATGAGTAAGATATGGTTAAGTGAATAAGATTTAGTTTGTGAGAAATAAGAGGAACTAATACCTTTGGAAGCAGGAGTGCTATCATGCCGCTGCTAAGTTTGAGATAACCGTCCAGCTGAGGGACGAGGACAATGCCAAAGAAAGAGTGTGTGGGAAGAGTGCAGAACACCAAGGGCAAGGAGGGTACAAGAAACAGAAGTACCAGCCTCAAGCTCAAAAGAACCCGAACCAAAAGGGAAAGGAGGAAAAGGAGAAGGCTACTGATGAGCCACTGAAACTGACTTATGCTTATGCTGCTAAGCCCCTGCGCTCCAGGGCGCCAAAGAGTAAGAAAGTATATCTTGAGTAAATAAGAATGGTGACAACATTGAGACACAATCACTGATGCAATGCTTAATCAGGTACTGAGACTGAAAAGGAAACCGGAGGTGGGTGGCTACCAACGACACTACTATTTCAGAGGGTGCAAGGGGGACCACCCGGAGTGATGCAGGGGGAATAAGGTGGAGTGTAACTTTTGTGGAGTACTCGGGCACCGGGCATAGAGTGCTACGGGAACCGGAGAGTAAGAATTACAGACCCAGTTTTAAGATTAAGGCCAAGACCGATCAGGGATCTGGATCCGACGGTCAGAGGAGGGGGCAGCAAGCTGCAGACAAGAACCCACGGGTGACCCAGAAGGCGGGACCCACACTACACCTGGTGGACCGGGACGATGAGCCTGAACCCTCATCGAGGCCAGGTACCGCTATAACCACTTAGTAATATAATTGCCTGCTTACTGCATTATCATGCATGTTTGGTGAATAGTTGAGTAAGAAAGAGATGAGATTAGAACTTAAGTAAAAATAACCTACTACCACTTTAGGAAGCTTCAACATCTGCTACCCAATACCATCTACACCTAACCCGGAGTACACCGACACCGAAACCATAGACTTTCCAACCGAAAATGTCAGGGTTATCCGCCAGGTATGATGATTTATTAAGGGGATACCTGACAACCGAAGCACAAATAGCCATCATCAGAAGATGCAATCAACTAGGAGTGGGACCGGGAGGTTTTTACACACCGGAGTACCTAAGGGGAGCAAGGATGAAATTAAAAATGATGAGCTTAGGCAAGGATTGGAATCCGTATGCCAAGAACTACCAACACCACGAGGAACAAGATGGAGTCTCACCACCGGGATAACCCCAAGAGTTCCACCCAATATTGCACATCGTGGAATCACTCAGCATTGGAAGCTGAACCGATTCCAGACATTCAAGCAGACGTTTGTATTGTGAACTTCTACGAGAAGGATGGGCGACTTGGACTACACAGGATAAGGACGAGACAACGGAGTCTCTCGAAAAAGGGATTCCCGTAGTGTCTTGGTCCTTGGGGATGATGCAGAGTTTTTATACGGCGAGCAGAAGCGTGCGGACCGTGCGAATAAGTTGTACTTAAGTTGGAGATGTATTAGTTATGGGAGGAGAATCAAGGATGATTACCATTGGATTAAGAGAATCAAGCTGAATACAGCACCATCAGTAGTAATCAATGCGCGACACACATGAGACCCGGAAGATTTAACCTACCTTTAGACAATATTAGTCATGTAATGCTTTAGTGTGATAAGGAATGAGATGTAAGATTTAAGCGCATGTTGTAAACAGAATGGTTATGAATAAAATAACAGTGTTGTTCACATATATTGTTACGACTCTTGTTATACCATCAATACTCATGAAGCTTGTGAACATAATTAGGTCATGGACTCGGTACGGAAGGTGCGCTAAGCATACTTACAGAGGCACAAGCCGACGCCAGTGGTACTATCCTCACCGGCACCTTTCCGATTAATGGGATTGAGGCATCAGTTCTCTTCGACTCAGGGGCCCTCGCATACCTTTGTCCCGGCATCATTCGCGAGCAGTTGGGGCTAGACGCTGATGAGCTACCCGACTTCACGGTTACGCTCCCGTCTAAGGAGAAGGTTCGTTGCACTCGTCACTACCGAGGAGCCATTGTCAGAATTAAGGGAGAAGACTTTCCAGTCAGTTTTATTGAGTTCAGTGAGCTAGGATTTGATGTTATCTTCGGGATGAACTGGTTGGAGCGGCACAAGGGTCGTATCCTCTGCGCCGAGCATAGATTGCTGCTCAGGAGTCCGTCTGGGGTAACAATATCATACCGCTAGAGGCCCAGAGAGCCTTTGCCTAAGATCATCACCGCCATGGCAATGTATAAGGAATTGAGGAGAAAGAAGAAGTGTACCTCTACTATGTACAGGACATAGAGAGAGACCCCGAGTTCGACCCCCGACTTACCGGTAGTGTCGGAGTTCCCCGACTTATTTCCACGGGAACTGCCTGGCATGCCACCCACTCGGGAGGTAGAGTTCACCATTGAGCTGCTACCTGTACCGGACCTATAGCCAAGGCACCATACCGCATGGCTCCGGCAGAAATGACTGAGTTAAAGGAACAACTGAAGGACTTGTTGATAAAGGATTTATAAGACCGAGTGTGTTACCATGGGGAGCGCCAGTCCTCTTCGTGAAGAAGAAGGATGGTAGTCTCCGCCTCTGCATCGACTACAGAGAGCTGAATGTAGTGACAGTGAAGAATAAGTACCGACTACCCCGCATTGACGATCTGTTCGATTAGTTGAAGGGAGCATCTGTGTTCTCCAAGATTGATCTCAGATCGGGGTATCATCAGACAGCCATTAAGGAGGGAGACATTGAGAAGACGGCATTCCGGACATGATATGGCCACTATAAGTTTACAGTGATGCCGTTCGGTTTGTCGAACGCACCGACGAAGTTTATGGATCTGATGAACCGCTTGTTCCGGGAGCAGCTGGACAAGTCGGTTGTGGTGTTTATTGATGACATTTTGATATATTCGAAATCTAAGGTTGAACATGAGGAACATCTGAGGAGAGTATTGGAAATATTAAGGAGAACCAGCTATATGCTAAGTTCTCCAAATGTGAGTTTTGGCTTGACCAGGTCTCTTTCCTAGGTCATGTCATCTCAGATGCTGGGATCTCAGTGGATCCAGCAAAGATTGATGCCGTACGTACTTGGCCAAGACCGACTGTTACCGACATCCGGAGCTTTCTCGGTCTGGCAGGTTACTACAGGAGTTTGTTAGGGATTTCGGCAAGGTCGATAAACCGATGACCAGTCTGATGAAGAAAGATGCACCGTTCTTGTGGACGGGTGACTGTGAGAAATCATTTCAGAGCTTGAAGGACTCATTGACCACTGCATCGGTTCTGACCATTCCAGACGGTACAGAGGGCTTTGAGGTTTATTGTGATGCATCCGGCAGAGGGCTGGGTTGCGTACTCATGCAACATGGCAAGGTGGTGGCATATGCCTCACGCCAGTTGAAGAAACATGAAGAGAACTACCCCACACATGATTTAGAGCTGGGAGCTGTAGTCTTCGCTTTGAAGATATGGCGCCACTACTTATACGGGGTTAGTGTGACGATCTACACCGATCATAAGAGTTTGAGATACATATTCACCCAGAAGGAGTTGAATCTTCGACAGAGGAGATGGTTAGAGTTTCTGAAAGACTATGACATTGACCTCCAATACAAAGAGGGAAAGGCCAATGTTGTAGCAGACGCCCTGAGCCGTCGAGCACACTCACTCAAATTCGCTAGTTTCTTTCTCCAGCTTGGTTGATGAGGTGCGAGAGGCTCAGAGGATAGATGGGTACATGAGAGAGGTCAGACAGAAGCTGACATATGGTACCTTTGAGAGTCAGAAATACGACTTCAGACTTCATAATGATGATCTGATCAGACTTAAAGGCCGGTTATGCATACCACGGGGCAACACGGATCTGAAAGACCGTATACTTAGGGAATCACACTGTTCTTCAGTTTCCATCCATCCGGGAGCCTCTAAAATGTATAAAGACATGAAGAGATACTTCTGGTGGTCGGGGATGAAGACAGATGTTACCGAGTGTTACGTTTGAGGTGTCTCACATGCCAGAAGGTGAAATTTGAGCACCGATGACCGGGCGGAATGGCACAGTCGATGCCAGTTCTGGAGTGGAAGTTCCATGATATCTCCATGGACTTCGTAGTTGGACTTCCACCTGCTAGGGGAGGTCTCAACATGATATGGGTGGTGGTGGATCGCCTTACCAAAGTAGCCCGATTCATACCGATGAAGGATACTTGGAAGGTGACCAAATTAGCTGAGTTATTTGAGAAAGAAATCATGAGACATCATGAAATACCGAAGACCATAGTGTCAGATAGAGATACCAGATTCCTTTCGAGGTACTTGAGAGCTACCAGATAAGCGTTGGGTACAGAACTCAAGCTGAGTACTGCGTTCCATCCTCAGACAGATGGTCAGACTGAGCGTACTATTCAGACACTCGAGGACATGCTGAGGGCATGTGCCTTAGACTTCCAGGGCAGTTGGATCGATAAATTGCATCTGATCGAGTTTTCATACAATAACAGCTATCACGCTTCGATCAAGATGGCACCTTTTCAAGCGTTGTACGGTAGACCATGTCGTACACCGCTCTGCTGGGATGAGTCGAGTGAGACGGTCATTATAGGACCAGAGTACTTAGAGCAAGTTAAGGCTGAAGTTCAGCAAATCTGGGAGAACATGAAAGCTGCTCAAGATAGGCAGAAGTCGTATGCTGATGTTTGACGACGGGACCTGGAGTTCGCAGTGGGCGACCAGGTATTTCTCACGAGTTTCACCGATGAAGGGTGTATTCAGGTTTGGGCAGAAGGGCAAATTAAGCCCGAAGTTTGTTGGTCCTTATGAGATTACGGAGCGGGTGGGCCCGGTTGCTTACAGGTTGAATTTACCTGCTGAGCTGGGTAAAGTGCATGATGTTTTTCATGTTTCACAGCTAAAGAAATACATGCACCACCCCTCCCATGTGTTAGAACCTGAGAGGTTGACTTTAGAACCAAATATGAGATCCGTGGAGACTCCTCAGAGAATCTTGGACAGTAAGACTAGGGACACTCGCCATAAGTCAGTGCGACTGGTGAAGATTCTCTGGTCTAACCAGGATGTCGAAGAGGCCACGTGGGAATTAGAGGATAAGATGAGGGCGAAGTACCCTTCTTTGTTTACTGACTAGATCGTCTGTATAGGGTACGGGCGTACCCCTTTTAAGGGGGTAGAGCTTCCTCGCTTTTGTGTTAGGAAACAAACTTATTGTCGTTTGTTTGGTTGTTTAAGATGTGAATTTGTGTAAGTTGCTACACTTTGGTGTTAAGTTTGAGTTATGTATAATACTTATGTATTGTATTTGAGATTGACCTTTGAGTCTTGAGATGTGTGAATGTGAATATAAGATGTGGTGTTAAGATTAAGGGAATTTACCGTGAATGGTTAAGCATATATGTGAACTTTGGGGACAAAGTTCTTTTAAGGGGGGTAGATTGAAATACCCCAAACTTAGATATGGTGTTTAAATGATAAACTAAGTTATAAGGAGGCTAAATAATGCCTTAGAAACATTAAGAAACATTTCTAGTCAAAGAAAACATAAGGAAACACCAAAAGAGCAGTTTAAGCAAAAACGAGCTCTAAGCTTGGAGAGACTTGGGTGAGTACCCAAATATTGTTCTAAGACCTTAGTAATATCCTAATGGTCATTTTAAATCAATTACCAAAGAAAACCAAGCTTGAAAACAAGTTAAAACACAAAATGTGCTTTAAGAGTCTTAAAGCACATTTTTGAAAAATTGTCTTGTAAATGGGTTTTGAGTGGCTAAATGTCCATCATTACTCTTTAATTAACATGTTTACTAATTAGTATCACATTAGGAGGTCTAAATCAATGGGAAATCAAAATTTCACAACAATGTGCCTTGTTTTGTGAATAGTAATTTAATTTAGCTAGTTTATAACATAAGTCAATATAAGTGAGATATTGGTCAACAAAGACTTAAGTACCCCTTGTTACTTAATGGGGACCGGTTTTTACAAGGTGAGTCACCACCTTTATTAGTCATTAAGTAAATAAATAACTATAAAGCAAAACTACTATTTACTTTATAAGATAAATATCTCCTTTGTATACCTCTCTCCTCATCTCTCTCATTCTCTCTTGTTCCCACGGTTTCTCTTGCTCTCTCCCTTCTCCATTGACGTGAAGAGCAGCCCCATGCTAGCTTCAACTTCCCTTGCACACATCTTGCTCATTTTAGCTCCAAACCAAAACAAATTACATATTCCTCTTAGTTAGCTCAAGCTCCTTCTTTCTATCTTTTCAAAACTTCAAGAGCCTCATTTTGGAGCCAAGGCAAATCGCCATTAGAGGAGGAAATCCAAGTTTGGAGAGTTGATAAGTGTGAAATATATAGACTTTTAAGGGTTTAATTACCTTTAATTTGTAGTATTTTAAGTAATATTTCTCACTTATCTTATGATTTTCCTAGATTTATGTTTTAATATGAATTGATATATTTTATGTGTTAAATGTAGGAAAAAGTGTTGGAATCAAATAGTTTATTTCATAAGCTTTCCAACGCAACAAACGGCGAGTCAAACGGACTTATAACGAAGAATCTGGAGCCGATTCAAGATTAGACAACACTCGTATATATATACATATATAATATACTTGTACATCGGCAAAACAGGCGGACAGGAGGGCGCAGAGGCGTCCGCCTCATAACATGCGGACACGAGACAGAGGCGCATAGAGACGACCGCCTCTTATCGGGCGGACAGCACACAAGCGCGAGACAAGGGCAACCGCCTACTAAGGCGCGGACAACACTGAATTCGACGCCGAAACAGAGTTTTCTTCTTCGTTCTTCAGTCGGCGCCGCAGTCGAACTACCTTCATTAATTGCAGACGGTCGCCCACCTTAATTTGTGCATGCGTGACTGTCTCTGCAATCAATTGCTCTGCCCGATGAAATCTCTGACTGCAATCTTCACGGATCTGCACCAACTCCACCGCCATCTACTCACTAGCTCACAGTCCCTGTCACTTCTCCGTTGTCTGTTCTGAAATCCTCCGCCTATATAAACCCACACTCTGCTTGCTAAAAAATCATCCAGTCATCCACGCACCCATTTATCAATCCATTCATTTATCAGTCCACGAATTAATCCGTTCACCCACGCATTCTCCACGATCGCACTCCATTCACTTCATCAAAATCATCATCCATCCACTCCATTAAATTCCCACGTAACACATACATCCCGCTCTTTATTTTATTTCCACTATTACGCACCAGCTCTACAGAAATAAATTAGCAGACGGGACAGCGCAAGACGAAGTTGAAGCAAGGATCCGGAGTGAACTTCTAAACTGGTGTTATCTCTTACCCTTACTTTAATTTATTTAATGCATTCCTTTTCTATTATCGTTGTTTCTGTAACGATGAGCGAGTAAGTATTTTAGCTTCCCGGGTGGGAAGCGAACCTATTTCATAAATTCTGTTATGTATTTCTTCAAATAAATTCTGTTAACTGCAACAGTTCAATTCCTGTCCTTCAAGTTTTTTAATTATTTGGCCGGTAGTTAAAACAACCCTTGTAGTTATTTTATTAAAATGCGAGAGCTGAGATAAATAACTAGACGAAGGAAGTTGAACCTAATTAACAGCTAGAAGCCTGATCCGGCTTATAGGTTAATTAGACTCCAATAGAAACTGCTCTTTATGCGATTAATTGTGTCCGGTCTAGAGCATTAGCCTGCTGCTAGGTCTAACAATTGGTTAGGATTCATTATACTTAGTCGTTAATGAATTAATTAAAGTTTCTGAGTTATTGCAGTAAAATTAAGGAAGGATTTAGTAACAGATATAAAAGGAATAGGTAAGCAAACAACCCGGGATGCGTTTTTCTATTTATCACATTCATCACTCTTTAAATCCCTCTGTGTTTATTTAAGTTGTTTTATTTTTCCTTGTAGTTTAGTTTCTTTTTAATCAATCAATCAAAAAGTGATATTTCCTGTTTTCTTTAGTTTAACTAATATTTCCAGTTAATCAAATATTTGTCAATTAATTGTACGAGGTCCCTGAGATCGACAACCCCATTTAATCACTATACCCGCAAAACGATAGGTACACTGCCTATGTGGTAGAAGTAGTCACATATTTCTCCATCAAGTTTTTGGCGCCGTTGTCGGGGACCTCCGGCATGGTTAATTGACAATTATTATTAATTGGGATAAGTTAAATTTTTCATTCTTTTATTTTTATTTTCTGTTTGATATTTTCTCTTTATTTTTGCCACGTATATAGTTAATCTAGTTTTTCCATATTCATACCAACTCGTCTCTTATGCGTCGAACTCGATCTGCAGGAGAACCTATAGCTGAATTTCAGCCAGAGATCGAAAGAGTTCTCCACAGCAGGCGACAACTACAGTTTGCCATGACGACCAGACAAACTCTGGGGGAGTACCAGCAACCATCAGTAGAAGGACGATCCTCTGCTATCGTCCTCCCTCAAGTGACACAAACTGAGCTCGACGCCTGGCAATTCAAGACGAGCTTCATCACCACTTTGTACCACCAGGGACAATTCAGCGGACTTGACTCAGATGATGCCCCACACCACATCTCTGCATTCCTGGACTTCTGCAATACATTCAACAAGACGGGGAACCTGAACGAGCGCATTCGTCTACAGCTGTTCCCCTATTCTCTGAAAGACGGAGCATCCAGATGGCTAAGGAGTCTGCAACCGGGTAGCATCCACACTTGGGCTGACTTGGCAAACAAGTTCCTGGCGAAGTACTATCCACCGTCATAGACAAGGAAAAGATCGCTGAAATCACAAACTTTTGTCAAGAACCAGGTGAGTCCCTGTATGATTCTTGGGATGGATTCAAGGAGCTGCAAATTCTATGCCCACACCATGGTATGAGTAGCGAAGAACTAGTACTGTCGTTCTTTAAGGGATTGAATGATTCAAACAAAATAGTACTAAGTTCCTCATCTGGAGGAAACTTTATGGCAAGAACTGGGGATGAAGCGATGGAGCTTTTGGACACCATGACCGCTAGTACCAGACAGTGGTGCAAGAACAAGGGGAGAGGTGAGCCAAAAGCAGGCATGTATAATATTCCCCCACAGGATCATTTATCCGCTCAACTAACAGCTCTTACTAAAGTTGTGGAAAAGTTAGCTGTAAACCAGACACAACAGCAAACCGCGAAGGCAGCTACTTCTTCGCCTTTCCTGAATCCTTGCTGTGAGAATTGTGGAGGAGCCCACGAAACATTCAACTGTGAAGGTTCTAGCTATGCAGGTAACCCTGAAGAGTTAAAATCAATCAACAACAGACCAGGTAACCCTTATCCTAACAATTTCAATCAGAATAATTGGAGGAACAATCAACAACCTCCATGGAGGGGTAATGATTAGTCTATAGGTAATTTGGGTTCAACCAGAATAGACCACCTTACTTTAGACAACAGGAGCAATCCCAAAATTCTCAAGGAGGCAGTGGTAAAATTGAGAATATGCTGGCAGAAATCCTTAAACAAGGCCGAGCTACAAACTCCAGGTTTGCCGAAATAGAAGCCAAACTTTCTGAACAAGCCGCCAAAACGCTAATCAAGCTTCCATCAACCTAAGTCTAGAGAGGCAAATGAGTCAAATTTCACAACAGCTGGCACAGCGACCGACGGGGTCACTTCCCAGTCAGCCTGACCCTAACCCAGGGAGCATGCAAAAGCAGTAACTCTGAGAAGCGGCAAGGAACTAGTTTATGATGTTCCAGAAGTAGAAGAAGATTTAATAAGCCAGCTGAATCTCAACCTGAAGTGGAGGAAACAAATCCCAAGGAGAAGGAGTCTCCTGAATCTCTCACTATTAAACCTTCTCAACTCTCTTTATAATCCTCCTATTCCATTCCCTAACAGACTAAAGAAAAAGAACATGGACGAGCAATATGGGAAATTTCTTAATATCTTTAAGAAATTAACTATTAACATCCCTTTTTCTGATGCTTTGTCTCAAATGCCTATGTATGCTAAATTTATGAAGGATATTTTGTCTAATAGGCGTTCTTTGCTAGAGTCTGACACGGTCAAATTGACAGAAAGAGTATCTGCAGTTCTCCTGAAGAAGCTGCCACCCAAGTTAGGAGATCCAGGTCTTCCCATCATTCCATGCGCTATCGAGAAGGTTGATTGCGGTAACGGTTTATGTGATTTAGGAGCAAGTATTAATTTGATGCCTTTATCTATTTTCAAGAAATTAGGTGTAGGTCAATGTGCTCCCACATCTGTTCAGTTACAACTAGCAGACCGTTCCATAATTTATCCTAAAGGAAAAGTTGAGGACTTGGTAGTCTCTATCGGTAAATTTATTTTCCCTGTTGATTTTATCATCATCGATATGGAGGAAGATACAGATGTACCACTAATTTTGGGCAGACCATTTATGAGAACTGCCCGCACTCTCATTGATGTGGAAGGAGGGAAGATTATTCTAAGATTTCATGATGAGCAGGTTGTTTTCGACATGACACGCAACATGAAGCGTCCTGCCGCTGTTCAATCCTGCTTTGCAATAGATGTTATTGACTCTTTAGTGCAGGAAACTATTTTAAGCAAAGAAGAAGAGGAAATCCTGGAAAGATGTCTTATGGCATCTTGCGAAGCTGATGATGAGGATCCAGATATGGCCCTCATGGCTGAGGAGTTAAACAAAAGGCGGCCACACTTCCACAAGTACCAGCAGCAATTTGAGAAAGTCGAGCGAAGTGCTGACCGGCCAAGACCATCTATTGAAAAACCTCCTACAGTGGAGATGAAACCTCTTCCCTCTCATTTGAAATATTCTTTTCTTAATGAACCATCGGAATTACCTGTTATAATCTCTTATGACTTGACAGGAACTCAAGAGAAGCAACTACTGGAGGTGTTGCGCAATCACACATCAGCTATTGGTTGGTCTATAGCAGATATTAAGGGAATCAGCCCTCAGTTGTGTTCTCACCGAATCTATATGGAAGATAACTACCGACCATTGGCTCAGCCTCAGCGACGTCTTAACCCAGTCCTAAAAGAGGTAGTTAAGAAAGAGGTAATCAAACTACTCGATGCAGGCATTATTTACCCTATTTCCGACAGTAAATGGGTAAGTCCAGTTCAGGTAGTACCAAAGAAAGGAGGAATAACTGTGGTTCCTAATGAAAAGGGTGAGCTGATTACCCAGCGTCCCACTACAGGATGGCGGGTTTGTATTGATTATAGAAAATTAAATGATGCTACTCGTAAGGACCATTTTCCATTACCTTTCATTGATCAAATGTTGGAAAGACTAGCTGGACATGACTACTACTACTACTGCTTTCTGGATGGCTTTTCAGGTTACTTTCAACCCTATCCTATAGCTCCTGAGGATCAGGATAAGACAACTTTTACCTGTCCGTATGGAACCTATAGTTATAAAAGAATGCCATTTGGATTATGTAATGCTCCTGCCACGTTTCAACGTTGTATGATGGCCATCTTTGCTGAATATATTGAGAAATGCATTGAGGTTTTTATGGATGATTTTTCTGTTTATGGTCTAACATTTGAATCCTGTCTAGAAAACCTTGATCTTGTGCTGTCTAGGTGTGAAGAAACCAATCTGGTGATAAAATGGGAAAAATGCCACTTCATGGTTCGCGAAGGAATCGTCCTGGGCCACAAAATTTCTTCAAAAGGTATTGAGGTAGACCGGGCTAAAGTCGAGGTAATTGAAAAGCTCCCACCACCATCTTCTGTTAGAGATATTCGTAGTTTTCTTGGACATGCAGGTTTTTATAGAAGATTCATCAAAGATTTTTCCAAAATCTCTAAACCTCTGTGTGATCTACTAGCAAAGGATGTTAAGTTCCATTTTTCTGAAGAATGTCTGAAAGCTTTTAATTTATTAAAAGAAAAGCTAATTTCTGCACCTGTCGTTGTGTCCCCTGATTGGTCACTCCCTTTTGAGATAATGTGTGACGCTAGTGATTACGCTGTGGGAGCCGTATTATGTCAGAAGGTTGATAAAATTCTTCGGGTAGTATATTATGCAAGTCGAACTTTAAATGATGCCCAGAAAAATTATGCGACCACAGAAAAAGAATTACTAGCTGTAGTTTTTGCTCTAGATAAGTTTCGATCTTATTTACTGGGTGGTAAAATTATTGTGCATACTGACCACTCTGCTCTTAAGTATTTGTTTGCTAAGGCAGAGTCAAACCCAGGTTAATTAGGTGGATTCTCCTATTGCAAGAATTTGATATTGAGATCAGGGACAAGAAGGGAACACAAAATGTGGTAGCTGATCATCTGTCCAAAATGGAAGCATCTGATGACGGGACTCCCATCAACGAGTCATTCTTCCCGATGAGTCAGCCTTTGCAGCAGAAGATGTTGAGGACCCATGGTTTGCTGATATCGCTAACTACCTTGTTAGGAAGATTGTTCCAGCTGATATGACTTATCAGCAGAGGAAGAGGTTCTTTTCCATTGTCAAACATTATTTTTGGGATGACCCTTATCTGTTTAAAGTCTGTGCAGATGGTATCATTAGGAGATGTGTCCAGAAGTCAGAGGTCAGAAACATCCTCCTCCATTGCCATTCCAGAGAAGCCGGTGGACATCATGGCGCCACTCGAACCGCCGCAAAAATACTAGAATCAGGTTTTTTCTGGAACACCCTTCACACAAGGATTGTCATGTGTTTGTTTCGACATGTGATCGGTGTCAAAGGCAAGGTAATCTATCTCGTCGAAATGAGCTACCACTGAATAACATGTTAGAAGTTGAGCTATTTGGCGTCTGGGGTATTGATTTTATGGGTCCCTTCCCAAACTTCTTTCGGTAATCTTTACATCTTAGTAGCTGTTGATTATGTTTCAAAATGGGCAGAAGCCCTTGCCTGTTCTACTAATGATGCTAAAATTGTTGTGAAGTTCCTGAAGAAAAATATTTTCACTCGATTCGGCGTTCCTCGAGCCATAATCAGTGACGGTGGCTCCCATTTCTGTAACCGCCAGTTTGAAGCACTATTAAAGAAATATGGGGTTCGACATAAGGTTTCCTTACCCTACCATCCTCAAACAAATGGGCAGGCTGAAGTGACGAACCGAGAGCTCAAGTGGATCTTGCAAAAGACGGTGAACTCTTCTCGAAAGGATTGGTCACTTCGATTAGATGAAGCGCTCTGGGCCTACCGCACTGCTTTCAAGACACCAATTGGCATGTCTCCCTACAAGTTGGTTTTTGGAAAGGCATGCCACTTGCCTGTGGAATTAGAATACAAGTCATATTGGGCTTTGAAAGCTCTTAATTTTGACCTACAGCAAGCCGGTGATAAACGCAAGTTCCAGTTGACAGAGTTGGAGGAACTCAGGAACGAATCTTACGAGAATGCTGTAATATATAAGGAACGTACCAAGCGCTGGCATGACAAGATGATTGCCAATCGAGAATTTAAGGTGGGGGACCAAGTCCTACTTTTCAACTCCAGGCTCAGATTCTTCCCAGGTAAGCTGAAATCCTACTGGTCAGGGCCTTACCCTATTATTAGCATTTCCCCATTCGGTGCGATTGAACTCGCCAATGCAAAGGGGGAAACATTTAAGGTCAATGGGTCAAGAGTCAAGAAATTTCTGGGTACTACACTGGATCAAGCTGCTACATATGAAATATCTCTTAAAGATCCAATTGCAGGTTAGCTACTCCACAAAGTCCAGCCAATGACTATAAAGAGGGCAGCTGACTGGGAGGAAACCCAGGGGTAATTTTCAATTCATGTTTTATAAGCTACGCATCTATTTCTCTCTAATATATTGTGATATATATATAAAAAAAAAGAGGAAAAAAAAGAGGCGAGGAAGAAGAAGAGAAGGAGGTAATTGTACCTGTGCTATTAACGCAACGCTTCCTAGCGTTATTTTGGTATTTGACAGTGTGTGTAGGTAAACCGTTTGTTGCAATCACTCCAAGCTGAACCCTTGCTTAGACTCAAGTGTGAGGAACATCGACCCCACCGCCAATGCTTTAAGTAGTGTGAGGAAGGGCACCTTCCTCAATCTCACGATATCAGGGGAGTCTCAGTTCCTTTATTTTTAATATTATGTTCAGCCACTCGAGCTTTAACTTTTGATTCATGAGTCTGGCATATTTTTAAAGGTCTTTTCTCTTGATTATTTTATGAACAATGAGGACATTGCTCCTCTTAAGTGTGAGGAAGTTTAGACCTTTCCCTGAAAATATGCCAGTAGTACCTAATGCCACACTTGATTTTTATTGTTCTCTAATTATATAGTAAGCTTCTCTAAAGGCCAATACATTTTGAATTTTTGGCTAAAATTTTTTGTGGAAGTTTTTGAAATCGAGCCTGATGACAACCTCAAGAATCGTTCTGCTTGACGTTGTTTGTATGTATCATTTCTTTCTTCAAAAATTAAATCTATTTTCACTGAAATCTGGTGGATAAACTGATTGTGAAATTGAGCTACCTTAGCTTGGCAATCATGGGACTAAGTGAAAGTTTGGTATGGAAAGGATAAGGCAAGTACTCCTCTATCATGAAGTTTTCTGAACCAAACAGGCCTCGTTCATTCGGTTATTAAGTCCTTGGGGTGCCTCATCACCCATCTACCTAAGGTCTTGTGATTTGGGATAGAAGGCCCAAAGCCGCTACATGGTTGAAGAGAAAAGTCTGGGGATGACAAATTGTGCGAAAAAAGACAAAAAAAAATGAACATGCAAAACTCTTAATGCTGAATGATTGTCGCAATTTTTCATATTTTGATCATGAGTATGTGGTGTTGAAAGGTATCACGGAATAAGGTGTTACTTCACACACCCCTTGTCATCCAAAGGTTAGAGAAAAGAAATTGGTGGAAGGTTCCAAGCTAATCTATGTTCAATTTTTACAATCTGACTTATCCATGCTCTTATTAAAAATTTTCTGTTTCACTGTTTACAAAACCTACATCTAAGAGCATGATTATTCTTTTGATTACCATTTAGCTTGATTTCCTTCCACGATTGTTGAATCCCGGAGTTTGATACTGTAACCTTAGAGAAAGTTTGTTCTTTATTTGCTTGAGGACAAGCAAAAGATAGTGTGAGGAAGTTTGATAAGTGCGAAATATATAGACTTTTAAGGGTTTAATACCTTACAATTCGTAGTATTTTAAGTAATATTTCTCACTTATCTTATGATTTTCCTAGATTTATGTTTTAATATGAATTGATATATTTTATGTGTTAAATGTAGGAAAAAGTGTTGGAATCAAATAGTTTATTTCATAAGCTTTCCAACGCAACAAAAACGGCGAGTCAAACGGACTTATAACGAAAAATCTGGAGCCGATTCAAGATTAGACAACACTCGTATATATATATACTATATAATATACTTGTACATCGGAAAAACAGGCGGACAGGAGGGCGCAGAGGCGTCCGCCTCATAACATGCGGACACAAGACAGAGGCGCATAGAGACCCGCCTCTTATCGGGCGACAGCACACAAGCGCGAGACAAGAGGCAACCGCCTACTAAGGCGCGGACAACACTGAATTCGACGCCAAAACAGAGTTTTCTTCTTCGTTCTTCATTCGGCGCCGCAGTCGACTACCTTCATTAATTGCAGACGGTCGCCCACCTTAATTTGTGCACCGTGACTGTCTCTGCAATCAATTGCTCTGCCCTGATGAAATCTCTGACTAGCAATCTCACTCACGGAGCGCCAACACGCCACTCTCTCACTACACTTCACGTCTGCACTCACGTCCACCGCCATCTACTCACTCTCACAGTCCCTGTCACTTCTCCGTTGCTGTTTCTAAATCCTCCGCCTATATAAACCCACACTCTGCTTGCTAAAAAATCATCCAGTCATCCACACACCCATTTATCAATCCATTCATTTATCAGTCCACGAATTAATCCGTTCACCCACGCATTCTCCCACGATCGCACTCCATTCACTTCATCAAAAATCATCATCCATCCACTCCATTAAATTCCCACGTAACACAAACATCCCGCTCTTTATTTTATTTCCACTATTACGCACCAGCTCTACAGAAATAAATTAGCAGACGGGACAGCGCAAGACGAAGTTGAAGCAAGGATCCGGAGTGAACTTCTAAAATGGAGTTATCTCTTACCCCCTTACGTTAATTTATTTAATGCATTCCTTTTCTGTTATTGTTGTTTCTGTAACGATGAGCGAGTAAGTATTTTAGCTTCCGGGTTGGGAAGCGAACCTATTTCATAAATTCTGTTATGTATTTCTTCAAATAAATTCTGTTAACTGCAACAGTTCAATTCCTGTCCTTCAAGTGTTTTAATTATTTGGCCGGTAGTTAAAACAACCCTTGTAGTTATTTTATTAAAATGCGAGAGCTGAGATAAATAACTAGACGAAGGAAGTTGAACCTAATTAACAGCTAGAAGCCTGATCCGGCCTATAGGTTAATTAGACTCCAATAGAAACTGCTCTTTATGCGATTAATTGTGTCCGGTCTAGAGCATTAGCCTGCTGCTAGGTCTAACAATTGGTTAGGATTCATTATACTTAGTCGTTAATGAATTAATTAAAGTTTCTGAGTTATTGCAGTAAAATTAAAGGAAGGATTTAGTAACATATAAAAGGAATAGGTAAGCAAACAACCCGGGATGCGTTTTTCTATTTATCACATTCATCACTCTTTAAATCCCTCTGTGTTTATTTAAGTTGTTTTATTTTTCCTTGTAGTTTAGTTTCTTTTTAATCAATCAATCAAAAAAAGTGATATTTCCTGTTTTCTTTAGTTTAACTAATATTTCCAGTTAATCAAATATTGTCAATTAATTGTACGAGGTCCCTGAGATCGACAACCCCATTTAATCACTATACCCCGCAAAACGATAGGTACACTGCCTATGTGGTAGAAGTAGTCACATATTTCTCCATCAAGAGTTCATTGGCTTCTCCATTCTCTTAAGGTAAGGAATATGTAAGAAAATCTAGGTTTCCATCATTTTCTTCCCTTGTCCGAAAATTTGTACTCATGGGGCACCATGTTTATGTCTTTGTTCTAGCTTGTTTTTATTCTCCAAGGGCAAGAGGAGGTCCTTCTTGATTCATATCCAAGCTTGTCTTGAGAAACCAAGGTAAAATAATCAATCTAATACTTTAAAACACATTTTTAACCTAGGGTTTGTTCCTTAAGGTTAATGTATTATCTAGCACTCATTAGAGTCATTGATTATTGGTTAGAACATTGGAAAGGAGAGTTTGATTGGTGATCGAGATTGTTCAAGAAAAACCTAAGGAAGAAAGTTTGTAAAGCTTGGGAAAGAACAGGTAAATTACTTACCTTAAGGTGTTTTATTGTTTAAGGGAATGGGATTTAGATATGTGATGAGCTTAGTGTGGAGTTTACATTAGAAAAGGGCTATATATAACCTAGGAGAACAATGACAATACTTGTGAACTTTTGACTAGGAGCAAATGGGAAAAAGGAGATAGTTTAAGAATATCAAGGTGAGTTACAAGATGCATTTTATTTCAATGGGAGCCTTGTTGTGTGTATTCACAGGTTAAAGGCAAATATGTGGAAATTCAGTGGTTAAGATTATTGTCATTTAAGGGCCTAAGTGCCAAGCATTTTTAAGTTTATGCACAATATGATGATGTGGTGTAGTTTTAGTGTAATTGTGTGTTAAGATGAAGTAATGAGAACTTGAGTGATCTTGGTTGTTTGATGGTGAAAAACCAAGTGTCTAGGTGTAACAATATGCTAGAGAACCCATGTCAAAAATTTGATGAAGAAACTTAGTGTTTAAGATGTTTTAAGGAAATTTCATGACTAAGGTAGTACTAGGGAACTTTAGGGGTTGTTTTGATGAAAAAGAGTAAGTTCAAGGTGTTCTTATGAGTTAGAATGACCTAAGCATTATCATGGGGGATTTAGGAATCAAATGAATGAGCTTGTGTATTTAGGACTTAGGCAAATATGGGTAAACTAGTAGAAAAGAGATAATGTGTTGGAGAAGGAGGCAGAAATTTGTGTAGGAACTTTAAGTAGTTGCATAAAGGAATTTTAGGTGGAGAAAGATGCTTGGGAGATGATGTTATAGTGGTGAGGAAGCATTTTGGCATAGTGGTTATAATAGGTGTGAACCACCACTTAGAAACCTAAAGAGAAACATTACAAGTGTTGACATTATTGCAAGGAAACAAATAATGACTAAGATGGATATTGATGAGTGATTTAAGGAGTTTAGTGGAGGGCTTAAGTGTGTTTTAAATGCCCAAACGAGGTTAGAGCATGCTAAGAAATGAGATAAGTTTTAAGGATGTAGAAGATGGGTATTTTGGCCTGTCCGAACTTCCGTCCGAATTTGGAAGCTCGGACATGCCCTGTTGCGATTTAATTCTCTGAGTCTCGGCCAGTGTCCGGACTTCAGTCCGACCTTAGAAGTTCGGACACTTGAAATTTTTCTTTCGATTTCTCCTCGACCTATGTCCGAACTTAGGGAAGTTCGGACGCATGTTCGGACACACGTCTGGTTGCACCCTTTTGAGTCTCGACCTATGTCTGAACTTGGGAAGCTCGGACACAAGTTCGGACGCGGTGCTATTTTGGCCAAAAACTTTGTTTAAGGTTAGGAAAGGATGGGGATGATTAGGTATTGATGTTATAAGGTTATTAAGGACATGTTTGGTGGGTGTAATGGTCATTAAGTGGGTGAGTAAGTGTAATAGATAATGAGGAAATGATGTACTTAGGAATTAAGTTAAAACCATAAGGCTTGGTGAAAAACAATGGGTAAAAGTTGATGTCTAGGGAGGTTAAGTAATTCTATTGAGTTGGATTGAATAATAACCTAAAACTGAATGAATGTTTTAGGACTTGTGAATTGGGACTTGGAAGGAGATAAACCAAACAATTGTCGACGGTGAACGGTACAGTCTTTCTTGTGACCTGCTTGCTAACGAGGTGTCCCTCGGCTTGTGTGCTATCTATTTATTTGCTATGACTAAGACAAGATAAAGCATGCAACCGGTTATACTATTCTCGTTGTGAATGTGTTTATTTTTACACTAACCCACGAGACTTGAGAATGTTGCTAACTAAGTTTAGTACTCACTGAGTTAAGTATAAGAACTAAGTATTGGTGATTGTTGGTTTTTACCCGTCAGGGTTTAACTAACACTTGGTAATTAAGGCTTTCACTAACCATAACTTGGGGTGGGAGTGAGGAATCCGGAATGGTACCGGCACATGTGTATTGGGGGAGGTCGGTATCTGAATCAGATCCGACTTGCAAATAAGACTTGTCATTAGGCTCGTCGCCTAGGGTCAACAAACCGACCCGACCCACCTGGGCTACTGTTTGAGGTGGGAGGCACATTAAGGATGGCGTGGGGGGATCAAGCCTACATCCCCAACAAATTAAGAAAGGTAACTTATCGTCGGATAGTGCACTGCTACCGGCTAGGGTTAACCAAGCCCTACAAAGATAAGCAACCAATTAAGGGCTAACCAATCTAATAGTGGAGCGGTTGCCAATTATTTAGAAGTCGTATGTATAGACATTGAAAGAGTTAAGAGATTGCTTAGAGAATTTGTAGAAGAAAACGATTGTATATTGAGTTCTGTATGAATTGTATACAAACCTAAAGACCGATGAACTATTTATAAGCATATACTACTAAATCTATTATGTAAAAGATAAATGCTATGTAAAAGATAAATACAATCTCATGTATAAAATCTAAACTAACTTGAACTAATCTAGTAGTCTCTAATAAATCATGGACCTAAATAAATATATGGGCTTAAGTTCTTGGTGGGCTGTTTACTAGCCCAATACCCCCCCTCAAGCCGTAAGCAAAATTGCTAAGGCTTGAAGTATTATCATGCATCCCAATACTTGACAACTGCTCCTTGTATTTGACTCCTGGTAAAGCTTTAGTCATCATGTCTGCGAGTTGATCAGAAGTATGGGTGTATCTAACATCAACAAGGCCCTGTTGTATCTCTCTCCCGAACAAAATGGCAATCAATCTCGATGTGTTTTTGTACGTTCATGGAAAACAGGGTTGCGGGCTATGTATATAGCTGACTGATTGTCGCATTTGACCGGTATGGGATTAATGTGTGGAACATCTAGCTCATGTAGTAGCCGTGTGAGCCATGTCAATTCCGCAGTAACTCGTTGTAGGGAACGGTATTCAGCTTCAGCACTAGAAAGAGACACTGATCCTTGCTTTTTAGTTTTCCAAGAAATAGGGCTACTTCCAAGGAAGATAAATAACCTGACACGGATTTTCTCGTGTTTGGGCAAGCAGCCCAATCCGAATCACAATATGCTTGTAAATCAAGCGCAACACTCGGTTTGCCAGTAAGAACTATACCATAATTCAAGGTTCCTTTGATGTAACTGATTGCATGCATAGCAGCTTCCATATGAACATCACTGGGGTGGCCATGAACTGGCTAAGCACCTGAACTGTAAAACTGAGGTCTGGTCTTGTATTAGTCAAGTAATTGAGTTTGCCTACCAACCGCCGGTAAGATGTGGGATCCGTCAAAGGAGTACCATCAGTGACACGCAGCTGTTTTCCCGTGACCATAGGCCCCTTGGAAGTTCTTGCATCAGAACAAGTATATTCTTCTAAGAGCTCTAAGCAGAATTTTCGCTGTGAAAGAATATACCCGTGATTGTAGGGAATGAACTCAATACCCAGGAAATAGCATAATGTTCCCAGATCTTTAATGCGGAAATCAAGATCGAAAAGAGCACGCTTGATGCCATCAACTTCTTGCTGACAAGGACCAATAATTAACATGTCATCAACATAGACTGCAATAAACATCTTACCCTGAGATGTTTCCTTGTGGAAAAGATAAGAGGAGTAAGTAATCATCTTGGATTGAGTAAACTCAAGTGTGTGGAGAAAACTGGCTAGTTTAGAAAACATTGTCTGGAAGCTTGCTTTATACATATAACGATCTTCTTAGCCGGCATGCCTTGTTTGTCCCTGTGACCTCAAGGCCAGGTGTGGTAAGCGCATATAGACCTCTTCATCAAGGTCTCCATGGAGGAGGAACGCATATTATTCACGTCAAGTTGTTGATAATCATCCTTTGTTAAGTGCAAACAACAAAGAGATCGTATTGTTGTTAACTTGACACGGGTGAAAAGGTCTCATGATAATCCAAACCATGTCGCTGAGTAAACCCTTTTGCTACCAACCGAGCTTTGTACCGTTCTAACGTTCCATCTGACTTTAGTTTCACTTTGTAAACCCATTTGCACCCAATAACCTTTTTCCCTTTAGGAAGAGTTGCAACATCCCATGTTTCATTCTCCTCTAGCGCTCGTAATTCTTGTTGCATGGCTGTCCGCCAATGCTCATGCAGGACTGCCGACTGATAATTATGTGGTTCATGCAGATCTGTATTAACCCTAGATTGAACAACGAATGTGCTGGAGAGTAGAGCCACAGATCTGATAGGTGTAGTTTCTATCAAACTGACACAGTGCGCAAGCGTATCACTAGGTAGATCTGTTGACCCATATACCCTTTCATCCAGGATCTCTTGAAAACAAGAAGTGCACACATAATCATCCAAGTAACTAGGCTTGTGGGTCACCCTACTGGAACGTCGCAAATCGGGTTGGTTGTGTCTGTAGATAGGGGAAGTGTCAGGTTGACTTGGGCAAAACAAGGGTTCGTCATCCATTACATAGAAGGAGCAAGATTACGATGTTGATATTGCTGTATATCTAATGTGTGGAAGGGAAAACATGGACATGAAACTGAAACTTAACGTCCCGACAAACTTCTACCATGCGAGTTTCTAAACTCATCACTTTATACCCTTTCCTTCGTGGATCATCTCCGAGATAAATGCACGCTTCTCCTCGTGGATCAAATTTCCCTCCTTTTGGACCTACTATCGTCTTGTAACACAAACAACCGAAGGGCTTGATCTCACTATACGAGGGCTTACTTCCGACAAACTCTCGTATGGGGTTTTTCCATTTAACGCCTTGGTAGGCAAACGATTAATAAGGAAAGTCGCATGCAGTATGCATTTCTCCCCAATATTCAAGTGGTACGTTGGATTGGAAAAATACCGCCCTTGCCGTTTGCAAAAGAAAAGATATTTATGCTTGCGTTCAACAACAGCATTTTGTTGCGGCGTATAGGGACATGTTGTTTGATGCATTATCCCTTGTTGCGCAAAATAGCTCTTCCCTTCATTTGAACTCCCCAGTTCTCTGGCATTATCTGTTCGTACCACCTTAACCTTTGCTTCAAATTGTCGTTCCACCATCTTGATAAAATTTACGATCGCTTCCCAAGCATGCCTTTGTTTTAATGAGAGTGACCCAAGTGGTGCGTGTAAAATCATCGACGAAGCAAACAAAATATTTGAAGCCGCCGTTGTAAGTGTCTGTACCAAACGGTCCCCAGACATCTATATGTATCATCTCAAATGCTCTCTTGGTTTTACTTGTAGAATTGCTGAAAGGTAACCGTTGTGCTCGTGACTTGTAACAAACATCACAAGCATAGGTTGAAGAAAAATCTGTTTCTTTTATTATGCCAAGTGTTACAAGTTTTCGGAATGGAACGTGCCCTAATTTTACATGCATTTCTAAAGCCTTTGGGCTCATTCCACCTCCTTCTTGATTTTGACAGCCCAACTCTTCTCGCTGGCCTGTATTACTCGCACCGCTTGGCAAACCTGAAACCCTTCTGACTACTGGACAGGCGCGGTCCAAACTTCTGCTGGCCCAACCCACGAATAAACCTGCATCGAGAATATACAAATTGTCCCGAGAATCGCCTATCTTGCTATTCTGGTTTGAGATATGGCCCTGAATATAGCAACCATGGCAATCGAAAATCAGAGAGCAGCAAAATTGCTTCACAAGCTTCGTTACAGAGACCAGATTAAACATGAAATTGGGTATATACATCACTTCCTTCAACCTCGCTTCGCTTCCCAGTTTTTCACATCTCCGACCATGTTAACAATCTGAGGACTCCGTCTGGTAATATCACCGTCCTCTCTCCCTCTAATTTCTTCCAATTTTCGAACATATAATCGGCTCCCGACATGTGGTCGGTAGCTCCAGAGTCAATTAACCACTTCCCTTTGAAAGAATCACTAGAGCGACTACTCATTAAGCAAAATTTGTTGCTAATGCAAGGAGCACTGTTACCTGAAAAATTGTAGTAGTCGACTCCTTCTGTGTTGTTCTCCGTGGTTTTGCTTCGCAGTAGATCAGTAGATTTGTGATTTGTTGTAATTGTCTCGGTGTTAAACCTTCTCCCAGTTCTTCTTTGTTACTGCCTTGCTCTGGATCTGCGACTAAATTGGCATACATCTTCTTTCTTCGGGCCAAAACTTTGTCTCGCCCATGAATCTCATAACAATCGGCGACTGTGTGGCCCGATTTCTTGCAATGAGTGCAAGTTTGTCTCCGGTAACATTCTTCGAAGCTATGCCCTAATTTTTTACAGTGAGAGCATAATACTTTCTTCTTGTCGAATCTTCTAGGGTTTCTGGTATTGCTGCCTTGAGCGACAGTTTGGCTTGAAAAAGACATTGCTTCTTCGTTCTGGTAACCATCTCCCCTCTGTTCTTCTTCTTGAACTATGAGCGAAAAAGCTTTTTCAAGCGACGGTATTTCCTTCATGGCTAATATTTGCCCTCTGATGGACAAATATTTTCGGTTAAGCCCCATGAGAAAATGAATAAGCTTGCTTTGATCGACCCGCTTCTTGTAGTCTTCTCTGACACCACAGCTGCAACCAGAACAAGAACATCTGGGCGGTGGGCAAGCAAGCTAAGTCTAATTCTCCCCAAGCTTTCTTTAATCTTGTGTAATAGCTTCCTACGCTCTCATCCCCTTGTCTAATCTCTGTTAATTCACGTTGTAGATTGTGAACTATCGCAAGGTTTGTGTGCTCGATTTGCTTGATCAAAGAGTCCCAAAGCTCCTTCGGGTCGTCACAGAAACGAAAACCTTCTGCAATATGGGGAACGAGAGCAGACTTCAACCAGGACAACACCAAAGAATTGGATCTCTCCCAGGCACTGGTGCGAATGATGTTCGAGTCCTCAGGTTTGTCAATCTTTCCCAAGACAAAACCATACTTGTTTTTAACTTTCAGAGCCGTAACCATATATGATTTCCATCCTTGAAAACCCCTGCCATCAAACTTGCTTACCAGGTTGAGCCCTGGATTCTCTGCTGAATGGACGTAAATAGGGTCGTTTACATCAATGATGGAGCTCGACGACGCACCAGTACCAGAATTGACCGCGGCTTCCTTCTTCCCTTTGCCTGCATCATCCGCCATGTTTTGGAAGAAACAAGAACCATCAAGATCCAAGATCTTAAGCTCTAGATACCATATTAGAAGTCGTATGTATAGACATTGAAAGAGTTAAGAGATTGCTTAGAGAATTTGTAGAAGAAAACGATTGTATATTGAGTTCTGTATGAATTGTATACAAACCTAAAGACCGATGAACTATTTATAAGCATATACTACTAAATCTATTATGTAAAAGATAAATGCTATGTAAAAGATAAATACAATCTCATGTATAAAATCTAAACTAACTTGAACTAATCTAGTAGTCTCTAATAAATCATGGACCTAAATAAATATATGGGCTTAAGTTCTTGGTGGGCTGTTTACTAGCCCAATAAATTATAAGGTTAAGGAGATTGTGGATCTAAGGAGTTAAGAACTAACTCACTTACTAAGGGAACGCCTGAGTCGTTCATTTGCTAATGAGCTATTTATGTTCATTGTGGTTGTTGGTTTATTGCGCTTCATATTATGCTTATTATGCTAATCAACTTCCATGCTATCGACAATTAGTCGTCGTAGCCCCGTTAGCTTGGGGGCCATGGGAGGGTCGTACCAGCATTCGTGCTGACCCCCTTTGGGGGCTGTTTTTACACTTGCAGGTAAGCAGCCGATGAAGTCACACCACGAGAGTAGGAGCGGGTAGCCCTAGGTGGGACTTTATTTTTAGTACGGGTAGCGCCTGTGCACCCGTCAATTAGTAGTTGAACCTGAGCTTGTGAAATACTGTATGGTTTTGGAGAATACTTTAAACTCGGTTGGTGTATGCATTGTGGATTTGTGATTGTAAATATTTAAGTAATGGTATTTCTTGTTGGTTAGACCGTAGCAAGGTCCTGGTGATAGTTATTCCTGCTGTGACGTTTAAGTATTAATTGTTAAGAAGCGATAGCCACGAATGGCTTAGGATGGGGTGTTACAGAGCTGCAGGCTATCATGTCTTGAAAATAAGCACCGGCCAACTAGCCGCAGACTATCATGCCTTGAAAGTATGCACCGGCCAACGAGCTGCAGGCTATCATGCCTTGAAAATAAGCACCGGCCAACGTGCCGCAGGCTATCATGCCTTGAAAATAAGCACCGGCCAACGAGCCGCAGGCTATCATGCCTTGAAAATAAGCACCGGCCAATGAGCCGTAGGCTATCATGCCTTGAAAGTAAGCACCGGCCAACGAACCACAGGCTATCATGCCTTGAAAATAAGCACCGGCCAACGAGCCGCAGGCTATCATGCCTTGAAAATAAGCACCGGCCAACGAGCCGCAGGCTATCATGCCTTGAAAGTAAGCAACGGCCAACGAGCCGCAAGCTATCATGCCTTGAAAGAAAGCACCAGCCAACGAGCCGCAGGCTATTACGCCTTGAAAGAAAAATCCGGCCAAAATCCGCAGGCAGCCGTACTTTAAGAGGAGGATTCGGTTGTTAAAACAAAGGTTCGGTCAATAAGCCGCAAGCTTTTTATGTTGAAAGGGTAAACACTTAACTGGCAAAACTTGCGCAAGATAATCATATGTGCGCCATTAAAAAAAAGAGAATACCACAGTGATAGGCAAATTGGCTAAAAAAGAGGAAGCCAAAGCACAATAAGAAACCGGCGGCTCCGGCAGATAAGCAAGCAAAGATAGTAAAGGTGTAACTTATATTTCCCCGGAGTGGGGTAAAAACGATTACAAGTGTAATAAGTACAAAAATTCGGCAAGCACAAAAGGTATATGCAAAAAAACCCCTCTAAAAATAAAAAGAAATCCCCATTCTATTTTCAGCAGCTAGCTTGTCGCCACTACCAGCCAAACTTTCAGAAGATTTGGATCTCCTACAAATACGCTGCATCCCTCCGGATGATGGCTGGACATTGCTTTCAGTCGGAAGAAAGGAGGCTTGACCACCAAAGCATGTCTCTCCAGGACTGCGACAAAATCTCTCGAGCTCTGAGAAGAAGTTAGACTTCTGGGCAACAGCTTTGAACTCCAGCCTGTTGTACAAATCATCATCCAGTAACTCCCCTTTCTCAAGAAAGTACTCCGAGATAATCTGTTGACAGATGTTGACTATTTGGCGGCACTGAGAAGCGAAGGATTCCTTAAGATGGGCATTAATTGTGCCTTGCTTCTGTATCACCTCCTGAGATTGCCGTGAAAACGACATGAGCTTGGCCACTTGGGACTCAAGGGTCAGGACCTGGGCTCGATATTTGTCACGCTGAGCATTGGCTAGGGACAGCTCCTCTTTAGCATTGATAACCCAACCATTCAGCTGCTTGACATGCTTCAGAAGATTGGCAGAGCTCAAGCCTGACCGGAACACAAGGAAAGTAAGAAATAGAGAGAGTAAAAAGAAGAAACGAGAAAATCGAATTTGAAGGTTTACCTTGGTTCGACGACTCGGCATTCTCAACTTGGAGGCGAGACATGGCTTCCTCCAGGCCTTTCACCCTCTTTTCCAGCCTGGTTTTCTTATTTGTCAGGGCAATTTTTTCCGCAGCAAGGGCCTTCTTCTCCTATTCTAAGGTAGAGCAATCCCGTAGCAAAGACTGCTTCTCTTGTTCGAAGGAAGACCTTGACTGATCTTCTAGTGCGGCCTTTCCTCCGACAAATAGTTAAGCTCCTGCATGAGTTTTCCCTTTTCCTCTACAAGGGCCTCATTCTCCGTTGAAGAGCTTGCTTCTCCAGTTTAAGCGCTTCAGCCTCCTGCTTAAAAGAGTTCCTCTCCTGGTAGAAAAAGGCCTTGTCGGCCTGGAGGGAGGACACTTCATTCCGGTGAGCGGAACGCACCTGATTCAGCAAAGCGTCTAGGTCAGAAAAGGCCCGAGCCAGCTCATCTTTTTCAAGAGCAAGATGATTTTATACCTCTATCAAAGTTTCGTCAGCTTGCATGATCCGGCATTTTAAAGAAAAAAGTTTTCTTCTCGGAGTTTCTTCAATTGCAGCTCATATTCGTCATGTTGACGGGTGCATTCTTGCCGAGACAACCACAGATCCTTGTTTATTGCCTCAGTCCTCTCCTTCACCTTGAGATCAATCTCATAGTGAATCTGGTCGATATAAGCATCATGGGAGGAGCGGCTCCGCTTCAATTCCTCTTGAGCATTATCGGCTCGGCTCTCCTCATAGCGAAGCCTGGACTGGAGGTTGCCGGAATGAACCTCAGCACTTTGGGCCATGGACATCACCTAAAGCAAGTAGCACAGTTCACAAAGTTAAGAAAAAAGCAAAACAAATCAAGAAAGAAACACAAAGAGGGATACTTAAAGGGAGTGTACGCCTACCCGAAAAATGCCAACCCACATGAAGTCGAACAAATCTTTTATTGGGATGGAGTGCCGCATAATGGCATCTTCCCCCCCATCTCCCATCCGTAGCCTTTCCTTAGTAGCGGTAAGAGTTGCCGGAGGAGTGAAGATCCCGTCTGGATGGCCGGAATTCTTTATTGCCTCCTTCTAGACGGTAGAGTACTTGGTAGATTCACAGGAGATCAAAGGAAGAGGGTGCCCGTGGTGATAAAACCATCCTTCCTTTTGAGAGGGGCCGATAAAGGACTCCTGGGCAGAGGAGGAGGCGAGGAAGAAGAAGAGGCCATGATGTCCTCTCTTTGCTTGCTCCGAAGCTCGGGATCTTCAGGCACCTGCCGATACTTTATCGCTCTTTCCCACACTGCATCCTTGGCCGCAGCGACGTCAATGGAGAATGAGGCTGAGGCCTCAGGGTTGTCAGAGGTTTGTTCTTTTCCCGATGTCCCTGGCTGTGGAGCCTTCGACTTTGATGTAGTTTTCTTTTTAGTCTTTGCTTGACAGGAACAGGGACTGCCGCAGTAATAAAAAACAGATATCATGTCAGTACCATAAGGTTCTAGTGCATACAAAGCCGGAAACAGAAGGGTACTGTAAAAAGCAAAGAGCGAGGAAAAACGAGGGATCAATCAAAACCTTGTTTGGCCGGAAAATCGGTGCGGAGTCCTGTAACCTCCAAAGTGTTCTCTTGGGTAGGATCTGAAGAAAAGTAACCCAACAAAGTCAGGAAACTGCATGCAAATCGGAGTCGGATGACCAGGCTCCCGCCCCCGGCGAGAACCAAGGTCTAGACCCGAACCAGGGGTGAGAGGAAGAAAGACATGACGCCCAGACTCAGGTTCACGTGCCATGTACCTGGAAATCCGGCGTTAGCACCTTCGGGTGATTCCAGCCTTTTCTTTTTCTTCAAATGACTAGCTTGGTCATCTCTAGCTTCTTGCCTGGAGCACTTCGTAAGAGGGGGAGCGTCTCCCAGGAGCTGCTTAGCCGCATCGACAGCCGCATCCATTGTGTCATAGTAATTGATTTTCTCGTCCCCATTCTTGAAGGTGACAAAATTCCAACTGTAGAAGGGACCGATCTTATCCCCCTTCTGGAAGAAATCTACATTCAACACACCAAAGTGATAAGAAAATCAATGGAGACAGCAAAACTTGTGTAAAAATTAAACACTTACTGTGATAGGTCTTCAGAGAAGATAAACGTGCATTTGTAAAAAATGCCTCGACAGTCGGCGGCTTTTTGATTTGTGCCCTCAGAATCTTCTAAATGGGCAGCTCGGCTGGAGGAGTAGGGGGACAGATCAACTGACCTTTGGCGACTTCAGCACAGTATGGGACACCGAGACAGCGGCCGGATGGAGGAACGATGACGACCCACCGCGAACTCAACTCATGAACCTTCTTGTAATAAAAAAGGGAGTATCCGGCTTTCGCAATTAGGGTTAAGCTATCAGGATCAACCCTAACCGTGAAAAATCGGGCAAAGTCAGTATCTTCCGGCCGAATCTTGTTTTCTTCACGGAGAGAAACAAAGGCGTGGAGATGCGAAATGGCCTTTGGATGAAGATGAGCGAGAGAGCAGCAACGACGAAGCAGGAAGCCCAAGACAAAAGGTGTGTGGGGAATAGTCATGCTGGAGCGGAAAAATTGGCGTAGACCACATACCCAAGGCCAAAGTCATCATTGGGGTGAGAATCGGGGGATGGTAGGTAAATTTGGGTACCAAGTGGAGCTTCGACGCTCCTAAGGCAATCACAAAGGGTGGAGAAGTCAAGAGAAGAAGGAGAGGGCTTGCGCCTGGGCAAAAAGGGCTTCAAGGACTTCAGGGGCGTGGGGCGAAAGCCATTAGGGAGCGAGAGCCCTGAATCGCCTCAATGGCAGGCGGAAAATTAGCAGCAAGCTTACTCTTTTTTTGCGGCGGAGGTAGACATTGATGAGCTTAGCACAAATAGAAAGACAACGACAACGAAAGGAAAGACAGAGCGTGATAACAGAGTGGCGAGAGAAGAAGACAGTCGAAGCGAGAGGGCAGAGGAAGAAAGAGAAGGAAGCTCAAAAACTCGGACTTTAAGGAAGGTTTTCCCCCGCTCAAATAAATAATATATATATATATATATATGTATGTGCAAACAAAAACACCTTTTTACAGGGAAAGAAAGGGCCACACGCTTCCTAAAGACGGTTCCGACGTTTAGTCAAAAGAGGGACCCTACGTATTCCACACTGAAGACAAGCGGAAAATTAAAAAAAAAAGCGGTACAGAACGGGTTCGGGTCACGAGCTTCGCACATGGCCGTTAAAATTTATTTCTCTCCAATATGAAGAAAAAGAACTTGTGACTAGGATAAGGAAAAGACGAAGCACAGGCAGACCAAAGAACCTCAGTGTTGGTCGTAGTCGCAAAATTTTTCGCCGAAGCACAAGACACAGTGAAATACCCCAAACCTTAATACGTTAATTAATTATGAAATTATGATATTTTAAGGCTAATTAAGTCCTTAAGACCATTAGTGAAGAAACAAAACTAAAAAGAAAAAGAGAATGCATAAAAGTCACAAAATGCAAAAACGTGTGTTAAATGATTATAGTAAGTATGTAACCTTATCTAGGGTCCAAAAGGTTTCCTATGACTCATTTAGTCATTAGGAACATGTGGGAAAAATTCCCGAAGGAAACGGACCCAAATAGTGGGGTAAAAGCACAAACGAGGCTTTAAAGCACGTTTTTCGAGAAAACCGAAAACGTGACTTTAAACAGTTAAATTGGAATTGTATAAATTATAGTTGATTTTATAACTATAATTATATACTAATTAAATTCTAAGAATTTTTAGAATCAAAAAAAAAAATTCCGGAAACCGGACCCGGACTATTAAACTGACAGTTCGGGAATTTACGGGTGTTATCTTGCTAATGACCAAGTGCCACTCTCTCACATTGTAAAATAAAATCAGATTTTTTCCCCCTCTCTTGTATCTCACGTGAGAGAGCCCCTCTCTCACCCATTTAACTCTATTTTATTCACTAAAGTACTAAACAACAAAAAGCAAAAGTGCTTTATTTCCTCTCTCTCACACTCTCTTCCTCTATTCCCTTGTATCATCCGATTTCTTCATTTGCCCAGCCACCTCTCTTGCTGTAATGGCTCTATTCTATTAGCTAAAGACAAAAATAATAAAACAATGCTACCTTACTTTCCTTTCACACACATACTCACTCTCTCACATTTCTCTCTCTTTCTATTCTCCTTCTTTCTTCCGATTTCTCTTTCCCCCAGCTCTCTTTCTCTGCTCTTTCTTCCTCCTATGGCAATTTTTTGAAGCCACAAAGAGCTCCACTTCATCCTTCTTGTTCTACCCTTAAACCAACTCCAAATCAAGAAATTTTTACACCAAAATACTCACCTTGCCTTGGAGGGTATTTTCCACCTTTTAAAATCTCAAAACTCCATACTTCATTTCCATGGGTGTACAACATGTTGAAGAAAAAAATTCATATTCTTGAAGCCAATCAACTCCTTGATGGTCTAAGGTAAGAAAGAACTCAAAAATCCATTCATTTCCCCATTTTCTATGGTGGCCGATTTTGGTGTGTGCTAAACACCATTGTTTCTCTTCATTCCAGCTTGTTAAATCTTCAAGAGGTGCTGGAGATAGCCCAAATTTCATTGCCAAACACTTCACTTTGAAGTAGAAGGTAATTCCCTCCTATGGTGTTTCAAATAATCACTAAGTTCTAGGGTTAATGGAATAGTGTTCATGAACCCTCCATACTCATTGTGATTATCTTGGCATGGTCATTAGTGTAGCAATTAATTCCGTTGAATACCGATTGAGGAGCAAGAAGTGAAGAGAAAGAGTTTTTGAAAGAAAACCCAAGGTAATTAACTTACCTTAAACTAAGGTGTGATCTATGAATGTGTTTATGTTTGAGCAAATATAAATGTTGAGTGTAATGCAGGTGTTGCTAATAATATGAGGAAATTCAGTGTTTAATTTAATGTTGTTTAAGGGCCTAAGAGCCAAGCTTTTAAGGTTTGTGTATATTGGGTGCTATTGTTGTGGAAATGATGAAATTTAAGTGTGGTTTAGTGTTTTGGATGAGTTATGGATTGGAGTGTTTTTGAGGGCTAAATAATGTGTGGGAACATGTTAAAATTATGGGGAGATCATGTCAAAATTTGTGTAGGAAATTAATGGTTTGAGTGCATATCAAGGTGGGAACAAACTAGAGAACTACATAGTATTTTGAGAGGAGAATGTAGTATAAAAATCGGTTGGAAACTAGGTAAATGGAGATGGGTAGATGAGGGAACTTTAAGGTGGGAATGTAACATTATTTGTGGACTAGTAAGTGGGTGAGAGTGGTGAGAAAAATCTGTAGCACAACACTTAATAGAACTAAGCTTTAGTTCTTGTAAGAGGAGAGTGGGAAAATTGGATGAATTTAATCAAGAATTGGGTAACAAGTTTAGATGATGATTTAGGCAAGTTTAAGATGTTATATTAGTGTTAGAATATATCTAATTACATGTAGGAAGCTTGGGGCAACAATGGGTGAAGATAATAAGTGGAACAAGAATTGAAAATGCCATTTTTGAAGGTCTGTAGCAGTGGTCCGGGACCTAGGTTCCATGTCAAGTTCCGGACCATAGGGTAAAATTGTTCGAGAGTGTGCAGGCACATTGGTCCAGGACTTGGGGTGAGTATTAAGTCCCGGACCACCCCTATTAAACTGGCCGAGACTTACATCATGAATTGGTCCGGGACTTTAGGTAAGGACCAAGTCCCGGACCACTCTAAAAACATTGTTTTATGTTGTTAAATGGTGTCTAATGATGGGGATGGTTAGGTGTTGATGTGATATGATTGTTTAGGACATGTCTGGTGATTTATAATGACCATTAGGAGGGTGAACAAGTATAAGTTTAAGTGTGAAAGTGTACGACATAAATATGTGGAGTAATTAGCTAATCGGAAGTTAAATAAGTTAATTAACCGACATTATAAATCATGTATAGGAACTACGTTTGGTGGGACTCGTTACTCAACAAGGACAAAGGTGTGGTTTTCTTGTAGTCTGTTGCCTACCCCCGGTTCATACAGGCTTGTGTGGTTTGTTCTTTTCTGTGTGTTTATGACCTTGTAAGATTTAAAACCATGAAATGAGTTTACGGTTATTGTTATTGTTGTGGCGTATGTGTACCGGTACTGTTAACCTCGAATACGTACTAACCCATTAGTTGACCAAACTAGGACACGTACGAGAACGGTACCCGGTTTAACGTTTCAACTTAAGGAACGTTCTAACCTCGGCTATGCATGAGTTAGTTGTGATGTGCGTTGTTAATGTGTATCCCATTTTCCTTGGGTGTCTAACTGGACTACAAACTTATGTGTGATTGATTGTGTTAAGTTCCAACAATGGGACTTCTAACAAGTGCTAACCGGGAAATGAGGAATCCGGTCGTTCCGGTCACGCGTGTATGTACGGGGGTCGACATCTAAATCAGATTCGGCTCTCTCCTTATGTTAAGGTTGTTTTCCTTTTTGGATTCCGACAGCCCACTAGCTTAGCCAAAGCTTACCTACCTGACTTCCAATCGGGCTAGGGGGAAATTATGTGTTCAGTGTGCCGGATCACTATATCCGTCACGCCTATGTGTTAAGTTACTTGTTCGATTAACAGGACGGTAGCGAGTTATGTAACAAGCTTAATATGAGGATGAAACCATTCTCTAGGCTTACCATGTTGCCTAACTTTGTTGGTTGTTTACTAAAGTTAAGTGTATTCACTATGTATGTGTTGTTATTGTTATGCAATAATTCTCACTATGTAATATGTATGTTGTATGTTAAAATCAATGCCATGTTATCATGACAAATAGTTGCGTGTATCCCGGTAGTCAGCGGGCTGCACGTTAACCATGCCAGCCAAGGGTTGCTGACCCCCTTGGGGGCATATATTATTTTTCAGGAGAGTGATCGAGGAAGCGGAATGGTTGTAGCCTGGAGCACGAAAGAATACCTTTGCTATTTTTGGAAACCGTACCCGAGTAGTGCTTGTACACTCGAGGTCGTATATTTTGGTTGGTGTAAAACTAGATTGGTGAATTTTATACATTAGCACTCGGTATATTGTGATTCTTTTTGGTTAGTAAATTTTGAAGGTTGTAATTATGCTCGGGATTCTTGTAATCAGACCGATACATTGTACGTAACAGCCTTGTTAGCCACGTAGGTGGCTAACGGCGTGTAACACCGCCCCTTTTGATTAATGTTTAAGTTGTGTTTTCCACTACGATTATTGGTTAAGTGTGGAGGTTATGGTTGGGGTGTTACAAAAAGTGGTATCAGAGCGAAGTATCGCTCTGATTGCCTGGTTACCGAGCTTAGGAATATACCGAGTTAGGAAATTTAAACCTTGTCGTCCAAAGGACGTTATAAACATTTGACCTGATAAGTTTGTAAGCACAATACTAATGTGCGTTCATGTAAATTCAGATGGCAGGGCGACCACCAGGAAGAGGCCGCGGGCGCGGTTCAGGAGACCCAGGGGAGAACCCTACCACTCAAATGATGGACGAAGCAGTAGTGGCCGCCTTAGCTCAAGTGGTACCACCATTAGTAGCTGCAGTGCAGCAAGGGCAGCAACAGCCCATTGGTCAGGATCATCTGGAACCACCACCACCACCACAGCCACACGAGACCAACTGGGTGAAAGCGTTGGCCGATTTCCTACCCCCGTCCTTCAAAGGGGAGACCGACCCTTCCAAACTAGAGGCGTATATCTCGGAGCTAGAGACCGCCTACGAGACCTTGGCTGTTCTTGCTGATGCCAAGGTCCGTCTTGCTGCATTTTACTTGAAGGGATCGGCTAGAAACTGGTGGAAGCTTGTGCGGGCCGAGAAAGTGGCAGACCCGACTTTTGGATGGGAGCAGTACACGGCATTGCTACGAGCCAAGTACTACCCAGTACATGTGCAAGAGGCGAAGCGCCTGGAGCTAGACAGCTTGAAACAAGGAGACAAGATGTCGGTGGACGACTACTACACCACCTTCACCGACCTTGTTCATCTTCTACCCGACCTAGGTTACTCGAACCGGGTCTTAGTGAATCGATTCTATAGTGGGCTCAGCCACCGCCTACGCTATGGCATGGGAGTGTGTAAATGTGTTGCGGGGCATGACTAACACCTTGAACCTTAGGAGTGCTATCATGCCGCTGCTAAGGTGGAGATCACCGTCCGTCTGAGGGACGAGGAGAATGCGCATAAGCGCAAGGTCTCGAGCGAGGGCCAAAGCACGCAGGGGTACGGGGGAGGAAAGAAGAAGAAACCTTACCCCCAGCCCCAGAAAGGCCAGCAACAGGGTGGTAAGGGCCAAGCCCAGTCCACCACCGCTGAGGAGCCGCTGAAGCTCACCTATGCCTATGCGGCCAAGCCCTTACGCTCTCAGCCACTCAAAGGTAACCACCTGACCCTGAAATTGAATTTAAATGCGTGTTGTTAAGTTGTGAAGTGTGTACTAATTGTGTATTGTGATAGCAGCCAGTACGGGCTCTGGACCGGAGCGCCACTACTTCTGTAAGTGGTACAATGGTGACCACCCCGGCAAGGACTGCAAAGGGAATGATGCGCAGTGTCGCTACTTCAAGAAGTTGGGGCACCGTGACTTCGAGTGCTACCAGAACCCCGATGGCAGGAACTATAGGCCTAAGGGGCAGTGGAAGGGTAAGGCTGCTGCGACCACCGAAGGCCCGAAAGTGACTCACCAGCCATCCTCGGGACAGGGGAACACTGACTTCCAGAAAGGGAAAGGGCCGGGAGCAGGCAAGGCCGCCCTGAATGTGGTGGACCGGTCAGAGGCACCAGGATCCTCTTCTAGACCAGGTACCACCTAAACCGTTAAGTGAAATAAATGATTGCATACCGCATTGCATGCATGTGTGTTAGTGAGCCTGTATGTACAACAACATAAATGATGAGTTAAAGCATAATCTGAAAGACACCTAAATTAGGTAATTCTAAACCTTAGGAACCTTCAATATTTGTTATCCAATCCCACCCACACCAACCCTTGGAAAGACCACCATCGACATCACCGACTATCCGATAGAACAGTGTCAGGTTATCCAGCCAGGTATGATATTATTGAGAGGATACCTAACACCCGAAGCACAAATCCATATCATTCGACGATGCAACGAGCTTGGAACAGCACCTGGAGGTTTCTACACACCCGAATACCCAAGTGGGGCGAAAATGAATTTAAAGATGATGTGCTTGGGTAAGGATTGGAACCCTTACACCAAGACATATCAGGACACACGAGCTGAAGATGGAGCTACCATACCAAGTATACCTGAGGAGTTCCTTGCGGTTGTTAACCACACCGTGGGAATTGCTCAGCAAGTTGAATCGGAACCACTTCCGAGTATCAAGGCAGATTTGTGTATTGTCAATTTCTACCAAAAGGGTGGAAGATTGGGTTTACACCAAGATAAGGACGAAACACCCGAGTCTTAAAGTAAGGGAGTACCCGTGGTGTCTTGGTCCATTGGTGATACCACAGTGTTTATGTATGGCGAGCAGAAGCGTGCAGATCTCGCAAGGAAGTTAGTGTTGAAGTCTGGTGATGTGTTAATCATGGGTGGGCAGTCGAGGATGCTGTATCATGGTATCAAGAAGATCAAACTGAATACGGCACCTCCGACAATAATCAATGCCACACACATGAAACCTGGACGTTTGAATTTAACCTTTAGGCAATTCTGAAGTTATGTGTAATCATGTAAAGTGTGAAGTCAGTTGTTTGTTAAGTATGTGATGCATTAAGTATGCAAAGTGTTAAGCGATGTAGTCAACAAGTCAATGTAATACCATCATGTGTAAGGATGAGTTTTATGAATAAAGCAGTGTGTGATTTCTTAAGTTAACTCCACCCGTGTTGTCACCAATATACTTATCAAGTTTATGAAATAAATTAGGCGCTGCACTCGGAATGGAAGGTACACTGAATGTGTGTACAGAGGCAGAGGCCGGCAAAAGCGGCACTATCCTCACCGTTACCATCCCAGTGAATGGCGTGGATGCGTCGATCCTATTCGACTCTGGAGCCTCACATACATTTGTCTCACTCTCATTTGCGAGGAGACTGGGGTTAGACGTGGAGGAGATGCCTGACATCCTAGTCACTCTCCCGTCCAAGGAGCGGATCAGATGCACCCATTATTACCGAGATGCCATCGTTCGAATTAAGAATGAAGAGTTCTCGATCGACATGATAGAGTTCGAGGGGCTCGGATTTGATGTGATTGTCGGGATGAACTGGTTGGAGCGGCACAAGGGCCGAATCATATGTGCCGAGCACCGTCTGTTTCTTCGAAGTCCGTCTGGGGTTACCATTTCATACCGCCAGAGGCCTAGGGAGCCTTCGACACAGATCATCTCCGCCATGGCCATGTATCATGAAGTCAGAAGAAAGAATGATGTATACCTCTGCTATGTCCAGGACATAGAGAGAGACCCTGAGTTTAGCCCAGATGTGCCGGTTGTGTCGGAGTTTCCTGATGTCTTTCCTAAGGAGCTCCCAGGCATGCCGCCTACATGGGCAGTGAGTTTGAGATTGATTTGGTGCCGGGCACCGGACCGATAGCGAAGGCGCCCTACCATATGGCTCAGCTGAGATGACAGAGCTCAAGGAGCAGCTGAGAGACCTACTCGACAAGGGATTTATTCGCCCGAGCGTTTCACCATGGGGAGCACCAGTCCTCTTTGTGAAGAAGAAGGATGGTAGTCTCCGCCTCTGCATCGATTACCGAGAGCTGAATGTTGTTACGGTGAAGAACCGTTATCCATTGCCGCGTATCGATGATTTGTTTGACCAGCTGAAAGGTGCATCTGTGTTCTCTAAAATTGACTTGTGATCGGGTTACCATCAGATAGCTATCAGAGACAGTGACATTGAGAAGACCGCATTCCGAACCAGATATGGACACTATGAATTTACGGTCATGCCGTTTGGTTTATCTAATGCACCGGCGAAGTTTATGGACTTGATGAATCGTTTGTTTCAAGATCAGTTGGATAAGTCAGTGGTTGTCTTCATCGATGATATTCTTATTTATTCTAAGTCCAAGGTTGAGCATGAAGATCACTTGAGGAGTGTATTGTAGACATTGAGAGAGAACCAGCTATATGCGAAGTTCTCGAAGTGTGAATTTTGGCTAGACCAAGTCTCTTTTCTTGGTCATGTTATTTCTGAGGCCGGGATCGCTGTGGAACCGGCCAAGATTGATGGTGTGCGCACCTGGCCTAGACCGAAGACGGTTACCGACATCCGGAGCTTCCTCGGTCTAGCAGGGTATTATAGGAGGTTTGTAAAGAATTTTTCCAGTGTTTCGAAACCAATGACATCCTTAATGAAGAAGGATGCACCATTTGAGTGGACAGTTGACTGTGAGAGATCATTTCAGAGTCTCAAGGATGCTTTGACTTCTGCACCAATTTTGACTATACCAGATGGTACTAATGGGTTTGAGGTGTACTGTGACGCGTCAAGTAAAGGTATGGGCTATGTTTTGATGCAACACGGGAAGGTCGTGGCCTACGCCTCCCGACAGTTGAAACGACATGAAGAAAACTATCCTACACACGATCTAGAATGGGTGCCATTGTCTTCGCCTTGAAGATATGGTGATACCATTTGTATGGAGTGAATGTGACAATTTAATCAGATCACAAGAGTTTGAAATACCTGTTCACTCAGAAGGAGTTGAACATGAGGCAAAGAAGATGGGTCGAATTCCTTACTGATTACGACATTAACCTTCAGTACAAAGAAGGTAAAGCAAACGTTGTAGCTGATGCATTGAGTCACCGAGCACACTCTCTCCATTCGCTAATCTCTCACTCTAGCTTGGTTGATGAGGTGCGGAGTGCTCAGATGTACAATCAGTACATGCAAGAGATCAAACAGAAGCTTATTGACGGCACATTCGAGAGCCAGAAGTATGATTTCCGACTTCATGATGATGACTTGATCAGGCTGAATGGCCGACTTTGTATCCCACGAAGTAGCACTGAGCTGAAGGAGCGTATACTGAGTGAATCACACTGTTCCTCTACTTCTTTTCACCCCGGAGCTTCAAAGATGTATAAGAGTATGAAGAGAAATTTCTGGTGGACCAGTATGAAGAAAGATGTGACAGATTATGTTGTTAGGTGTCTCACTTGTCAGAATGTCAAGTTTGAGCACCGACGGCCTGGTGGTATGGTGCAGCCAATGCCAGTTCCTGAGTGGAAGTTCTATGATATTTCCATGGACTTCGTTGTTGGGCTTTCCGCCTACTCGGTGAGGCTTGAATATGATGGGTCGTTGTTGACCGACTGACCAAGGTGGCCCGATTCATTCCGATGAAGGACACTTGGAAAGTGGCGAAGCTAGCAGAGCTCTTTGACCGTGAGATTATACGACATCATGGGGTACCGAAGACTATCGTGTCTGATAGGGATACCAGATTCCTCTCGAGGTATTGGAGATCTACACGGGAAGCGCTTGGTACCGAGATGAAGCTGAGTACAGCGTTCCATCCTCAGACAGATGGTCAGAGTGAGCGCACCATACAGACGCTTGAGGATATGTTACGTGCATGTGCACTTGACTTTCAGACCAGCTGGATTGATAAGTTACATCTGATCGAGTTTAGCTACAACAACAGTTACCATGCTTCGATCAAGATGTCTCCCTTCCAGGCTTTGTATGGTAGACCATGCCGCACGCCACTATGCTGGGATGAGTCGAGTGAGACGGTCATTATAGGACCTGAGTATTTAGAACAAGTACAAGCAGAAGTACACCAGATCCGGACATACATGAAGGCGGCTCAGGATAGGCAGAAAGCATATGCCGATGTGCGCAGACGTGACCTGGAGTTTTCTATGGGCGATCAGGTATTTCTTAGAGTATCCCCCATGAAGGGTGTGTTTCGTTTTGGCCAGAAAGGCAAGTTAAGCCCGAAATATGTGGGGCCTTATGTTATGACGAAGCGGATAGGCCCGGTAGCTTACAGGCTTGATTTACCTGCTGAGCTGGGCAAGGTACATGATGTATTTCATGTGTCCCAGTTGAAGAAATATATGTCTCATCCGTCTCATGTGCTTCAGCCCAAAAGGCTAACCTTAGAGCCGACCATGCGATCAGTGGAGACTCCCGTACGGATCCTGGATACTAAAACTCGATGTAACACCCCTCTCCTTAAACACGTAATAATCTCTCACGTAGCAATAAATAGAACGTCTTACAGCGGAATAAATAATAACAATAACAATACTCACTCGGGTGTCACCGGCCATTACTCGCCCATACGAGCAACGAAGCCAAACTATATCCAACAACCAACATAAACAAACTGCTAACCGCCGTGATAACAAGAAAACTCCTATACATCATACTAAGTTCATAAACCATAAACGTCGACAAGTGAGCGTCTACCCAATTCCCAAATATACATAACCGTACCATAATACATTTACCAGCCTGACATCATTATACAAATAAACTCCCTGTGCGGTAATCAAAATAAACTCTAATTACCCTGTTCCCGCACTTCGGCTTCGACAATAATCAACAACCTGGATAATGGTGTAGTATCAGCGATAGACGCTGAGTATGCCGGGCCTGGACCCTATTGGTCACTTGGTCATTTTAACCATCTTATTATTAGATTGGTTTCATGCTTTACCATTTTACAGTTATAATCAATACTGTAATATACATGTATAATATACATAATCCTCCATCCTAACATTTATAAACACTTAACCATCCATCCAATTCAAACAGTCATAAAATATTACAAACAACAATTCTATATCGAACGTATCAAAATAATAGCAGTATAATGTACAATGTACAATCATCGTAGCGTACAGTTTCCATAGTTATTTAATTTAATTTGCCTTTAAGGCCCCATCCATCCCACCATGTTTAATTAATACCCGTTGGGCGTCATGTTTAAGACAACCCGATAACCTCACCATGGACAGTAGTCCTCCTGTACACACAAAGGTGCTCATTTCACCAGAGGTCCGGAGGCCCCTGACTATTCTCTTTTGTCTCGTAAGACGTCCATATAAAAGGCCATAGCCACCTGACCCACGATCCAAATAGGGCTCGTTGGGTATAACCTGGAGCGCAACCCGATCGGGAACCCCTCAATGATCACAAATGCGCAACCAAGTAGTTCGTAAGCTACCGGGATTCCTCACCTCAACTCATACCATCTCTCTCTCATAATGTGTAAGATATGCTCTTAGTCTTATGGAGAATATAATTTATTAATTAGCTGCCCGATGGGTCTCACGCATACCTAGAATTAATCTAGGTTATATTCATGTTCGAGATCCATGCTCTAGAGACCGACAATGTCGTGACTCATTCCTAAGTGTTTTACTTAGGTTACCATATACTTAATATTAATACTAATGGTATTATATCAAGTAACCGTCATGTCATCACAATAACGTATATGTATGTTTATATAAGTTGATCTATAGTCGACGTAGTATTAGTCCCGTACGACGCTCGTGCATAAATAATTAATGCAGTAACACCCATAATCACATACATGTATCCAAAACACTTAACACACAAGTGATATCAACCAAATCCGAGCCCAGGAGTTTCCTTAGGACAACTCGGATCAAACCCCTTTACATACCACTCACCAAGACCTAGGATGCGTAGTGTAGACCACTAGTACGTCAAGCGCCTCCGTCTGAAGTATGATCTAAACGGTAATAAAACTATAAGTCAGTCTCCATGGCTAACTACATCCGGTACTTCCGAATAACAAGTAACCCCGACAGTTCATCCCTGGATTTCCACAGTTATTTGATACGGGTTTCTTTAAACCAGTCGGCTTGTTACTAAAACTCGTATGTCAAAATATTTCGACTGTTAAGTTTAATTCATTATATTTCTTTAATCTTGTCCACCATTAAACTTAGGTATATAACCTATAGTTGTATGTATGCATGCATTATTATATTATATTGTATTATTTTTCACCATCCATTATAATACATTGTATTATATAATCCATTACCTTAGCAAATTATATTAGCATTCAAAAACTTACAACTTATAGTTCGTAACTATTTTTATGTAATAACCACCACCATTATATTATATGGTTTTCAACCATCTTATATATCCATCCTTATATACATTATCCTCGTATATGTATATATTTACCATATAGGTAAGTATCGTGAGTTATAAAACTCTTATATTATATGTTACATTTTATCATCTTATATTAGATGATTATTCCCATTAGTTGTATTATGTTATACAACTTATATTAAGATTATTATCCTAATATTATGTAACAATTTATGTTGCATAATTACAACTCCTAAGGTTTATTCAATAAATACCTTAGTTTGTAAATCTTATTTATTTATAGTTTGTCACATTATTTAATGTGAATATTCTTACTTATTAATTCCATTTAAACCACATTAATACCATATAATTGTTATAACATTTATAACATAGTAGACCATAATCTAAATTCATTTTCCAACTCTTAAAATTCGGTACAGCCCTTTATTTCATTTAAATTCTATTTTGACCACGTAACATTATGTAATGTTATACCATATACTAATATCATATAATATGATATTTTTATTTCCTTTAAGTTATAACCTATAGTTTTTATACAAAACTATTTATTATATTGTCGCATGGGCACCTTATCAAAACCTTATTCTTTTTCCATAATACATAGTTTCCTTTATTTACAAAATCACCCCATTATATATACCATGTTATATATATATATATCATATAATATAACATTTTTAACTTATAAAAGGGTATAACCTATGGTTATTTTTATTAAAAATTACGAACAGACCCATTGCTGTTTCTTAATTATTTTTCAACCCACCAAGTTCCTATAATTGCCATTTGGCCCACTTTATAACATATAGTTTTATCATATCTTTAAAACTATATTTATACATATATCTTCTTAAACACTCTTATATAATTCTAAAAATCACCAAATTTCACCAAAGGGTTATAATTAACATTACTAACCCATATGTTCTCGCTTATTACTATTACACCCCATCTTTTATTCCAAAGTGTCATAATGACATAATAACTATATATTATACATATATAGTTTATCTTAATCCCAAATCAACCCAATAAATTCCTAAAAACTCCTAATAGCCCATGGATGTTTATAATACCATTATACACCCTTTATTTTCGGTAATAACATATATACCACATATGTTATAAAATTGTTACAATTAAATACTTATGTTATTATAAAACCTTAAATAAGTTATCTAACTTATTTAATTTGGTCAAAACCTACCATATGGTCAAGGTTGACCACCTTAATATTTCCTTGACCATCAATAACCATATATTACGGTTTGTACCCTTATTTTTCAGAAATTACCATTTAACCACAAAACTTTATAAAATCTTATAATTTTTATTTAATCTCCTTTAAACCTCTAATTTTCGGCTTTATTATTATATCACCCCCATATTTAATTTAATTACACTTTAACCCCTTATACTATGCGGTATATATATATATTATAATATATATATATTACCTAAACTTAAATAAAACCTTATAATTGCATAAATAAAATGGCCTAAAGTACATGGCCTTATTACAAACATTAGCTTATAAAATTAATTACACATAAATGCCCAAAAATGCATTAAACTCTCGGCCTTACACATATCTTTTCCTTATTAACCAATTTTCCACATAATGTCTTAAATTTGACAATTATGCTAATTAATTTGTTATAAAATTTACTAAACAATTCCTTAATCACCTAAGGTCAAAATAAGACCTTTAAACCTTGTTCACTTACGGCACAAATTATACATATGTATAATTACATATTAATATACCAAGTGAAGGTTTAAGTGATTTATACCTTAGTTTTGCCAAGTATAGGCCTTGTTTGGCCACGGCTGCTTAGGAATAATTTTTCCATAGCTTAGTTTACATGTTTTCAAACAGCAATTAAGGCATGATTAGTCTCCAAGCAAGATCTAACCACAAGAAGTGTTTAATGTCAATTTTCAAGGTAAAATTTATCTTAGAATACCAAGGTAACCAAGGTTGTCTTCGGCCTAAATTTAGAGAAGTTAAAGAGCATCAAAAGAGCTACTAAAACCAAGCTTTAAACTGGTATAACTCAGATTAGAAGATGGCTAATTGTTACCTTGATTAAAATGCCTAAAATGGTGTTTTTGGCTTGGATCTGGCTATACCTTGAAGCTCTTGATATACCAACTGAATAAGCATGTTAAGAAGAATATTATAAGCCTAGGAAACAGGGATTTCCAACCGGAATTGAAGAAAATCAAAGGATAAGTGCTTAAAGCACATTTTTATACCTTAAGAACAAGATTAGGTTTCTCCACCTTCTGCCCTTGTTACAGCCGAGATACACCCTTATTTTAACCTCCAAAACAACTAGAAACATTGATGGAAATGGTTGATGCTTTGCTCCATGGAAAGAAAAAAGAATTGTGAAGAGAATGAACATAAAATGGCTTAATAAGCTTACCTATGTCAATTGTTGTTCTCTTCTGAACTTGGCATGTTATCCACGGTTTGGAGAAGCCAAAGAGAGTTTGAAGAGGCTGGTTTCGGCTGGAAAGCAAGACAAATGAAGAAGGTAAGCTAGATTTGCTTTTAGACATTATTGTTACTTTATGGAATAGTAACTTGATGACTCATTAGATTGGCTGATTAATTGATTGGAGATTGATGAATGAGTGGGCATGACAACCATAGGAGGTCGCCAGCACATGGTCAAGGCAATGGGTGATGTTTGACCATAGTTTAAGTTTAGTAATTAAAATGTTATTTTTGGGTACTATTCATACTAAATTGCCCATTTTGATTTTATTTTCAAACTTTGATTTAGACTTTATAATATAGTCTATCATTTCACATTAATGTTATAAAGAATATAGTCTTTACAGTGAGAAAAAGTCATTATCTTAGAGCTCATACACAAAAACGTGTTTTAAGGTATTTTAGTGCACATTTTGTGTCGCAAGGTGTTTCTGAGCTCAGTTTTCTTTGAGAACAGTTTGTTTGTGTTCCTTACATGATATTGGATCATGGAATCCAATTTTATATCATTTAGAGGTCATTAGACCTTTAAGGTTTTCTTAGATCACATTTTTGCCCTACTTGACCTTGAAGCATGTAAGTGCTTGTTCTTTGTGTTGGAGTGTAGTCCAACAATTTTAATATGTTTAGTTATGTGTTAATAAGCTTGGGAAAAAGTTTTAGGTCCTAAGAAGCTCATTTGGGTATTTATTTACCCTAAACAGTCAAAGGGTGCAATATCTTGCTTTGTGTTGACCACTGTTGTTCTCAATTGACTTTTAAGGCATGTTTAGGCCTTAATTAATGTGATTAGATGTTTAATCCATGTTTTATTAGTTTGGGGTATTTCAATCTACCCCCCTTAAAAAGACTTCGTCCCGAAGTCTCTTAATCAAATAGGTTTGTATATAAATATATCTAACTACCCATTATTCCCATAATGTATATCTATGTGATATATCATTTACACACATCGTATTGTGCTTAAACAGCACATAGCCATCACTTTGTGGCGTTAGTTCAATCATATATGGATATAGGTGATCCATCAACACCATTATTTCCTATCAGTTCTACAAACCCTGACAACCTCCCCGAGGTGTCCATAACATACCATCGTTCCACATTCCATATCTAATGATTCATTTTGTATCTAGGCGATACCATATGAAATCATTCTACAAAGCAATATGAATATATATATCACAACTAGCATAAGAAAGGTATTACACACATGGTGTAAATACAACATTCAAATAGGTATCGCATAAGATACATACATATAAGTGCACATCACACACAAACAACCAAACAACGTACGCCCCGCGTACCAAACATAACCAACAAAACCTCATATGCCCCGCATACCACCAATTCACTGTATGTCGTGCATACGAAACAAACAATTAAACAAACCTCGTATGCCCCGCATACCACAAACTACTGTATGCCCCGCATACGAAACAACAAAACTTAGTGCACACATGTGCACAGCCAAGAGGCTCTACCCCCTTAATATACAACAACCGCTCAACACGGAGCGCTGGATACTTGGCTTTCATAGAGTTCTCCAACTCGTGGATTATCCTCATATCAGAGAGACGGGTATGACTTTAGCCCTTCCGGGCTCCACAATACATAAAAGGTGAGACACTAAACTATTTGTGGTCTCTCCCAAGTTCGTTCTTATGGGCCCACTCGCTCCGTATTGAGGTGCAGACCCATGAACATAGGCTTAGTTTGCCTCTTTCCATTGCTGTGTATCCTCTCATTTGGATCACTAGCATACATGCGTGTGTCTTTTCTCACTGATATTCAGCTTGAGGTGTAATATGACATTGGCTATTGTTAGTACTTAGTGCTCTTTGCACTTGTCTTTGTAATATTAAGACGTACCAGCCTACAAGTCCACGTAGGTGAAGCTTGTTATCCGTGTCTCCTGGTGGTTTTGTTCCGGAGTAACACACTGTTGTAGTTCCTTGGTACACACTCATGTTGATATCCATTACATCCTCCCGTATTCCCACTAGATTAATAATTGCACGAGTGCAATACCAAAACACTCAGTCCTACAGAGTGCAGAGGCGTAAACTCTCAGCAGCTAATATCCAATGAGTCAAACAGATAAGATGAGCGAATTATCATGTGAGTGGTACATTCCAAATCCACTGTTCCTTGCTTAAGGTATCTGCTAGTATCTATCTTGTCTCTCATCATTGCGTAGTCACGCGTTTATGTTCACATTATCTGGTAGATTTCCTGTGGATTGCAAAAGTTGTTCGATCCTTATGAGGATTCTACATATTAATTATCCATATGGGTTTTCATTTTTCTTTCCTTCTCTTTCACGTCCTTGAACGGTTCCCTTGTCTTCACTATATACTGTCTACTGCTCTCAGTTGAAGGTTCTTGATTTCTCTAGCCCGTTGGTTTAACTGCGGCTCTTCTCGTCCATCTTCGAGGTAACCTGTATCACTGTCCTTAGTACGGAGTTGACTACTTCTCGTGTTCCTAACACTACTTGTCTACTTGCATGGGGTACCGTACTGATACATTACTACTTACCTGACTAGCTCATAAATAAGTCTGTCAGGCCCACATGCTCCTATCGGAGTGCGGTCGTCCCATGTCTCATTTAGTAAACTGGTAATGTCTGTCACACGGGTATTGTGAAGTATTCTGTTGTCAATCTCCCTTTGATGGATATCCTCTTCTTTTTTTTTCTTTTTTTTGTTTAAATTGTCGGTCATCTTGTTGCAAGTGTTATTGCCTTAGTGGCATCGGTAGTAACAAAATCCGTGCTATATTTAGCAAACTTGGTTCTCCTAATTTGATCTCATTGAGTACAACTCATATTCCTTTTTCTTCCTGTTTATCATGATCATATCTCATCCATAGTTCATATTCGTTCCCTCATCCGTTTAATTGGATATATTGCAGATTGCATAATAGCTTGAGCAACTTGGCTCTTCACTTCCCAACATCCTCACTGACGGTGGTGCATCTACAAAGGGTATGCCTGTCCATAAGGACTAAACGTTCATCACTAATAGTGATTAGCATTAAATGCGGGTATACACTTATGGTGTTTGGCTAATAAGCCCTGTCTGAAAATTGTCGAACAATTAAACTGGTGTGGTTTACAATCACAGTGGTTGTATTATTCCTTCAGTTGCAATGGTTGGACTAATGGTCTTCCCAAGGTTGCATAGGTTTCCAATCATAAGGTTTGTATGAAAAGTTTGAAAAGCATTTTTTTGGTATATATAAATAAAGACTAAAAAAGTAGTAGTTGCAGTTACAGCACTTGCTCTATCAAGTGCGCAAGGCAGGTGGAAATTTCAGTGGTTTACTTGTCATAGCGCTTACAATAGCAAGTGCGCCATGCAGGTGGAAATTCTGGTTCAACAATTACCGGTCTCATTGACTCCGCGTCGTAGAGTATAGGCTACATGATAATGTAAGCATTAACATCCTGTTCATATATATAATCCGTCAAGGTTCCAAGGTTACTCGTATCGAGTCCACATAACTAGTCTCAAAAGTCATACTCAAAAAAGGCGAGTGGTCAATGACACCCCCCACATACTTATAACATATCTATCTAACATCCAAGGTAAGTACATAACAAGGTAAGCAAAAGTCTTCCACTAGCGGTCTCATGGAGTTCAGGGTACTCATGCCCTATCGACTCCTTTGCCCTTTAGGGCTCCAGCATCAGTAGATATCTGGCCATCCTGACCGCCTCGTGGTACTCCAGATCCTCCAACTGAGGTCTTTTGAGTATTCCTTGGTGGCCTATAGTTACGGCTCTCTGGGTTCATCCAACACTCGAACTCCCGGTGGCCCTCTTTCTTGCAGCACCGACACTCAACTTTGCGGCCATTGCAGTCGACCCCAGGATGGTCCTTCCCACAACGCTTACAATAGAAATGGCGCTGGGGCTGTCCAGTGCCTAATGGTAGCATTTAGTTTAAGTTACAATCTGATGATATAAGGTTAAGGTCACAAGTGAATTTAAGAGGTAGGTGTTCTCACCCTTAGGAGGTGCAGATCTCAAAGGCTGAGCATCTATAACTGGGCCGGTCAACCGAAGGACGGGCTCTTTTCCCTTTGCTCCCTGGTGACCCTGCTGCCCTTTCTTCTGAAAGAATTTCCTGTTTAAGGTTTCGGGTCAGCATTCATAAGGTATTTAATATGGTAACAATTTAGAATGGGATAAGTCATTACTTTCCCTTCTTCTAGCCATCGCCTGGAGATGCTCCTCCACCCTCAGACTCTCCCTCAGGGTTCTTTCTCTTCATAGCCCCGAGAGTCTCTTCCCGAGTCTGAAGCATTAGCTCTGTCCTCGAGGCAGCGTCATAACACTCCTGGAATCTCATTGGTAAGTTTTCATAACGTTAATCGGTAACGTAGTAAGTAAAGAATTTATGGCTTTCATGTTAATACCTGGATGGTAGTGTAGAGGGTAGCACCCATCGCCATCTGGATGTGAAACAACAATCCCCCCCGAACTTCTTGACCGTCACGGTCTCTGAGTAATCAACACCGGGGATAAAGTCCAGTAGACCAATGAATCGAGCGTAGTACTCATCCACGGTCAGACCTCCCTGGGATAATGTCTCGAACTCATGGCGCTTCTTCTGCTTGAGATGCGCCGGGTAGTACTTCCCCCTTAGCAACTCGACAAAGGCAGCCCACGAAAAGTCGGGTATAGCCAGGTGATGGTCCTTGACCAACCTCCACCAAGTGCTGGCTGCATCCTTCAGATGGAAAGCAGCAATGACGACCTTCTGGTCGGCAGGTACTTGCAAAGCTTCGTAGGCCTTCTCATGTTCAACTATGAAACGCTCTAAGGCTACGGGGTCTGGCTCCCCTGAATATGTAGGTTGCCGGGTCTCAGTAACAGACTTCAGCCAGTTTGTTTCCCTGGGCTGTGGCGGGTGGGCTGGTGCTCCTCCAATCTGAGTACCAAGCTGTCCGAGAACGGCAGCAATCGTCTCAGCAACTCTAGAATTGCGGGATCACCGCCTCCACCTCTTCTAGTACCATGCCCTCTAGTTCCCCCAGACATCTGTAGTACAGAATGTCACAAAAATACTAGGTAATTTACCGTACACAACCAGTAGATATTGAATTGCCTCTAAGGCTAATATTTCACGCAATTTGCGTTACTAATCACAATATCTTTTAAGACGAGTCGTCTCGTACCTCATAAACGTTTCCCGTAATTTCCCAAGTCCTAAGCTCACTGTCTTAACCTATTTTCTCATCATCAGAGCGGTACTCCGTTCTGATACCACTTTTGTAACACCCCTCTCCTTAAACACATAATAATCTCTCACGTAGCAATAAATAAAACGTCTTATAGTGGAAGAAATAATAACAATAACTGTTATAACCCAAGATTTGGTTATATTTTATTTCGTCACGAGTGGCCTTACACTATTGTATTTTGGATTTAGGACATGGACGTCCTTCTGATTAAAGATGAGGCCGAAGGAGTCTTTTCCCTTCCTTATTTTATTTTGGTGAGGTTAATCCCTTAATCATTTTATTTCTTTGTCCTCTTAATTATTTCATCTATCTTCTAATCACGTTCCTCACCACGATCTAATTCTCAACCCTTATTCCCGATCAGTTCTCAAGACGTTGAGTCTCCCTTCTCTATTCTCTCTCTTGTTCTTCAGAGCTTTTCTCCTCTCCTGCGTTGTGTTACTGATCCGTTCGTTGTGCTGTGCTGTTGGAGGATTCTGCATCTGCTTCGTCTTCTTCTCCTTTGCGATCAGGTTTGCGAATTGTATATGGATTATACAATTCAGTTTCAGTTTGAGGTTTTAGGTTTGGAGAACTCCCTCTTTCTAATTGTGCCACTGCAATCTAATTGTGATTCAGCGTTGGCCCTTGCGTTTCTATCAATCCTTTACGATTGGCTTCGTCTGAGGTTTTCGTCTCAGAATTCAGGTGAGGGTTGTGTGCAGTTTTAGATTGCAATTCCGGTTTCAGGGTTTGAGTTCCGTTTCTGAATTGGCATTGTTCTGCGTTGTGGTTATTCAGAATTCTGGAATTGCATTTGGTCTGTCTTGCTGTGACGGTGTAGTCGATTGCTCTGTTTCGGATTCGGGATTCTGCTGTGTTCAGACCGTGTTTCGTCTCTGCTGTAATTGAGGTAGGTGGCTTTCGGATTCGATCCGTGTGTTCAGCCTTGGGGAGTTTGGGTTCTGCAAATTAACTCAATGATTTGATCTTGTGTTTGTGTGTGGTTCATGTCTGTTTAATGCCATTTCAATGGATTAAGCCCCCAAGGTTGTTTTGTAAATGTGTGTGTTGATTTAGATTGGTTTTGTGCCTCTGTTCGTGTTAAATTCGCCTCTGTTTTCTGAAATATTCGGCGTGTCCGAACTTCTGTCCGACCATTGAAGTTCGGACATGCCCTTCTGCGCTCTGGATTTCTGAACTGTTTGATGTGTCCGAACTTCCGTCTGAGCTTCTAAGTTCGGACGGGGTGCGAGGACGAGTCCGCTTACAAGTTTTGAATGGTGTCCGAACTGTAAGTCCGGACATAAGTTCGGACACCCCCTTTCTCATTCTCTGATTTGGCTTCGACTTGTGTCCGAACATTGATGTCCGGACACAAGCTCGGACACTCCGCGTACCTGTTTTCGTAAAACGTCCGAACATCCGTCCGAACATGGATGTTCAGACATCTCTGTCTCTGCTTTTGTTTTGAGTCTCGACGTGTGTCCGAACATCGATGTCCGGACACAAGTTCGGACAGGCTACTGTTTTGGCCATAACTTGCTCGTTTGAGCTCCGTTTTGACTTCCGTTTGCGGGGTTGGATTCCCCTTCTGATTTCCAAGCTATCTATGGGCTTTCTGGTGCCTTTGGTGCACATATGCTTATTTGTATTTAAGCTTCTGTTTTGGGACCTAGTTATCTCTGTGTCTGAGCCTTTGGATGGCTGGTTACGCTGTCTCGTAGTGCGCTATGTAGGATCCTTTTGTTCACGGGTGATGTTCCCCGTTCTGTTCACGGGTGTTTACACCTGTTCTGTTTACGAGTGAGGTTTACTCGTTCTGTTCACGAGCTGGTTGCTCGTTCTGTCTGTATGCTGTGATCGCTAGGGTCCCACTCTGTTTTCTGCTTCGTCTGCTTCTGCTCTGTTTAGTCCCTTGATGAATGGACTTCTGTTTCTGATTTCTGACATGTTTATGGATTCTTTTGACTCCTTCTGATTCGTCAATATTCTGTAAATGTTTTGAGCATGCTGGTTGATGAAGTTGGTCATCTACTGGGCATAGTTGTGTGCTCATTCCCCTACTTCTAACGCTTTTGCAGATTGATTAGCGAGGATCGTCTCCCCTCAGCTTCTGGAGTTTAGTGTTTAGTTGTTAGCTTCTTTTGAGACCTTTGTATTGAATTTGAGCCTTTGAGCATATTTCGTTAGCTTCCGCTTTTGACATCCGTTTAGTGGGTTTGTAATGACTTTTGGGGATGTTCTAACATCTCTTTGGTTATACTTTATTTAAGTATTTCGTTTGGGCCTTATTTGTTTATCTGTTTAAGTTGCTTATTAGAGCCTTGCGTTATTATGTAATAATACGCGGCGTGTAATACCCCTAACTCCTAGGCCAGTGTTTGGGGGTGTTACATTTAGTGGTATCAGAGCTCTGGGTTCTAATCTGCTGAGATTTTAAGTTAGCCAGTCAGTCAGAAAGCGTCAGTGTTAGTGTCTGAGTCTAACTGCTTGCTGTTGGACTTTTAGAATGCCGCCAAGAAGAGCAAATAACCCTCCAGGGAATGTGGCTGACGCTGTGCAGCAGTTCATGACGCAGCTCATGCAGACCATGGCTGCAGGGGGTGGTCCAGCTGGAGGAGGACCAGCTGGCGGAGCAGGCCCAGCTGGGGCAGATGCTGGTGGGAGGAACGTGAAGGCGCTTCAGGAGTTCATGAAGCTGAAGCCGCCGTCGTTCAATGGGGCAGGAGACCCCCAGGTGGCCAGTCATTGGCTGTCGGAGGTGGAGGACTTGCTACGTGTGATGGGCTAAGAGGAGGAGCAGAAGGTGGACTTCGCCACCTTTCTGTTCAAGGCCGAAGCCAAGGAGTGGTGGAGGTCAGTTATGGGGAAGTTCCCACAGCCTAGGACGTGGGAGCAGTTCACTGGGGAGTTCAACAAACAGTTCTACCCCGACGTCTACAAGGATCAGCGCATTCTGGAGTATAACCGACTACGCCAGGGTCGGGACATGAGCGTTGAGGAGTACGTTCGTAAGTTATCAGTCTGTCTAAGTTTGCACCTGAGCCTGACGAGCATAGGAAGGCCAGGAAGTTTGAGAGTGGCTTGAGGCCAGACATCCGTTCTGCTGTGACGCCCCTGCGTCACAAGACCTTCAGGGACGTTGCTGATGTCGCCCTGTTGGTAGAGGCCGACTTGAGAGGTCGCCAGTCTGGAGGGAAGGGCCAGAAGAGGAAGCAGAGGTCCGATGAGAGCGATAAGAGGGATCAGTCTGCTTCTCAGAAGAAGCAGTCTACTGGAGACCGAGCTGGAGACCGCTCTGGGGACCGTTCGCGAGACAGAGGTGGTTCGTCTTCATCAGCTCCCGCTCCGTAGTGCCGGGTCTGCGGCAAGTTTCATAGAGGCCAGGACTACTACAGGAAGTCTGGAGCATGCTTCAAGTGTGGGTCCTTGGAGCATAGGATTGCTGATTGCCCTCAGGCTGAGAGGAGCAGAGGTAGTTCTGGAGGTAGAGCCGTGGAGTCTGCTTCAGAGTCCAGAGATCGAGACCGGGCTGAGCAGAAGAAGCCCCAGGGCCAGGCCAGAGTGTACGCGATGGCTGGAGAGAGAGACCGATCGACTGACTGAGTTGTCAAAGGTATTCTCCTGTCTGTCATCGTTCTGTTTTCTGTTTGTTTGACTCTGGAGCCACCCACTCTTTTATTTCTGCTGAGTTGGTGGGTGAGCTCGGTTTGCCTGTGTGCCTCTGGGGTTGAGCTGTGTGTGCATAGTCCATTGGTTAGGGACTCCTCTATGCTTTTGAATTCTGTCTGTAAAGCTAGTCCTGTGTTAGTCAAGAATAGGATTCTGTGTGCTGATCTCATCCCGATGGAGATGACTAGTTTTGATGTGATTCTGGGCATGGATTGGCTTGCTGCGCACCATGCCCACATCGATTGTGCCGCTTCGAGAGTCACTTTTGAGGAGCCGGGCCAGCCCCGTTTGATTGTAGCAGGGAATGGACTCCCGTGCTCGCCGCAGTCATATCAGCGATGCAGGCGTTCCGCTTTCTGAGGAAAGGATGCCAGGGATATCTGTGCTACATCCCTGAGGTTCGCAAGGATGCGAAGATGGAGGACATTCCAGTAGTCAGAGATTTCCCAGATGTGTTCCAGGATGACGTACCTGGGCTTCCCCCTGTTAGAGAGGTGGAGTTCTCGATCGAGCTCGCACCTGAGACTCAGCCGATTTCGAAGGCCCCATACCGGATGGCGCCTGCTGAGCTTAAGGAGTTGAAGGTCCAGTTGCAGGAGCTGCTAGATAAGGGCTTTATTCGCCCGAGCGTGTCGCCTTGGGGAGCGCCAGTGTTGTTTGTTAAGAAGAAGGACGGTAGCATGCGTTTGTGCATTGACTACAGGGAGCTCAACAAGGTTACCATTAAGAATAGGTATCCTCTTCCGCGCATTGATGACTTGTTCGACCAGTTAGCAGGAGCTAAGGTGTTTTCGAAGATCGATCTGAGGTCCGGTTATCATCAGCTGAGGATTAAGGCAGACGACGTGCCTAAGTCCGCCTTCAGGACTCGTTATGGACATTACGAGTTCCTAGTGATGCCATTCGGTCTGACGAATGCGCCTTCTGTATTTATGGACATGATGAACCGGGTGTTCAAGCCGTTTTTGGACCAGTTCGTGGTAGTATTTATTTGACATCTTGGTGTATTCCAAGAGTGCTGAGGAGCACGAGGAGCATTTGAGGACCGTTCTCCAGACTCTGAGGGAGAACGAGTTGTACGCGAAGCTGAAGAAGTGTGAGTTCTGGTTGGATCAGGTGGTGTTCTTGGGACATGTTGTCTCTAAGGATGGTATCTCCGTGGATCCGGAGAAGATTCGAGCTATTACTGAGTGGGCCAGGCCTACTAATGTTGGGATATTCGTAGCTTCCTTGGATTGGCGGGCTATTACCGCAAGTTTGTGGAGGGCTTCTCCAAGTTGGTGATTCCGTTGACTCGTTTGCTTCAGAAGGATGTGAAGTTCGAGTGGAGCGATGCCTGTGAGCAGTGTTTCCTGGAGCTGAAGAAGAGGTTGACTACTGCGCCGATCTTGACTCTTCCAGAGGGGACCGAGGGTCTTGAGGTTTTCTGTGATGCGTCCCATAGGGGACTTGGGTGTGTTCTGATGCAGCAGGGGAAGGTGGTTGCATATGGCTCTCGTCAGCTTAAGCCATATGAGAAGAACTACCCGACCCACGACCTGGAGCTAGCTGCGGTGGTGTTTGCTCTGAAGATTTGGAGGCACTATCTGTATGGAGCAGCGTGCAAAGTTTATACGGACCACAAGAGCCTCAAGTATTTGTTCACTCAGAAGGAGTTGAACTTGAGGCAGAGGAGGTGGCTGGAGTTACTGCACGATTATGATCTGGAGATCCTCTACCATCCTGGTAGAGCGAACGTTGTGGCTGATGCGCTCAGTAGGAGGGGTCCATCTGGGACCGTCTGTGCTTTGTCTGGTGTGCAGAGGTCTGCTTTGGAGTTGCAGCGCATGGGTATCTGGGTCGTCCGACCAGAGAGATCCGGGGTGTTAGCAGCATTACAGATTCAGCCTACCTTGATCGACAGGATCAAGGCCAGTCAGAAGCTTGATGTCAGTCTGGGTAAGATCAGAGATGAGATAGCTGCGGGTCAGGAGTCTGAGTTCAGGGTTTTAGAGGATGGCTGTCTGAGGTTCCGAGACCGTGTCTGTGTGCCTGCAGATGACACTTTGAGACGTGAGATCATGCAGGAGGCTCATGGAGCTCCTTACTCGGTGCACCCAGGAGGTGTGAAGATGTACCGGGACTTACGTGAGACATTTTGGTGGAGCAACATGAAGAGGGACATTTCTGACTTTGTATCCAGATGTCGGACCTGTCAGCAGGTCAAGGCCGAGCATCAGAGACCAGCTGGTTTGCTTCAGCCTCTTCCCGTTCCGGAGTGGAAGTGGGAGAGCGTCGGTATGGACTTTGTTATGGGACTGCCTAAGACTCCGAGGGGTTTTGATGCAGTTTGGGTCATTGTGACCGGCTCACGAAGAGCGCTCACTTCCTACCTGTCAGGAAGGCCTTCAGTTTGCATCGCTTGGCTCAGCTGTACGTGGATGAGATTGTGCGCCTACAAGGGGTTCCCGCTTCTATTGTGTCTGACAGAGATCCGAGGTTTATGTCCAGATTCTGGCAGAGTTTGCATCAGGCTATGGGGATGAGGTTGTCTTTCAGTTCAGCTTACCATCCTCAGTCAGACGGTCAGACAGAGAGGACGAATCAGGTCCTTGAGGACATGCTCAGAGCATGTGTGTTGGATTTTGGAGGCAGTTGGGATCAGCACGTTGCACTGATTGAGTTCGCCTATAATAACAGCTTTCAAACCAGTATTGGGATGGCTCCGTTTAGGCCTTGTATGGCAGGAGGTGCAGATCACCCATCTGTTGGGATGATCTGAAGGAGAGAGCTGTGATTGGTCCAGACTTGGTTCAGGACGCTGTGGGCAAGATTCAGTCTATCAGGGAGCGTCTGCTTGTGGCTCAGAGTCGTCAGAAGAGTTACGCCGATCAGAGGAGACGACCTCTAGAGTTTGAGGTGGGCGACCATGTGTATTTTAGGGTTTCTCCAGTTCGAGGAGTCGTCCGGTTTGGGAAGAGAGGCAAGGTTAGCCCTCATTTTGTGGGTCCTTTCGAGATCCTAGAGAGGATCGGACCGGTTGCCTATCGTTTGGCCCTGCCTCCGTCTTTAGCCGCAGTGCATAATGTGTTCCACGTTTCTATGCTGAGGAAGTATACTCCGGACCCATCTCATGTGATCGACTTCAGACCGCTTCAGTTGAGGGAGGACTTCACGTTTGAGGCAGTTCCTTCGAGGATTCTAGCGCGGGATGTCCGCAAGCTCAGGAGTAAGACCATGCCCTTGGTGAAAGTGCAGTGGTCGGGTCAGTCCGAGGAAGAGGCGACCTGGGAGGTCGAAAGCGAAGTGCGTTCTAAGTTTCCCGCCCTTTTCGAGCAGTAGGTATGTTTTAATTTCGAGGACAAAATTCTTTTAAGGGGGAGGTGATGTTATAACCCAATATTTGGTTATATTTTATTTCGTCATGAGTGGCCTTACACTATTGTATTTTGGATTTAGGACATGGACGTCATTCTGATTAAAGATGAGGCCGAAGGAGTCTTTTCCCTTCCTTATTTATTTTGATGAGGTTAATCCCTTAATCATTTTATTTCTTTGTCCTCTTAATTATTTCATCTATCTTCTAATCACGTTCCTCACCACGATCTAATTCTCAACCCTTATTCCCGATCAGTTCTCAAGACGTTGAGTCTCCCTTCTCTTCTCTCTCTTGTTCTTCAGAGCTTTTCTCCTCTCCTGCTGTGTTGTGTTACTGATCCGTTCGTTGTGCTGTGCTGTTGGAGGATTCTGCATCTGCTTCGTCTTCTCCTTGCGATCAGGTTTGCGAATTGTATATGGATTATACAATTCAGTTTCAGTTTGAGGTTTTAGGTTTTGAGAACTCCCTCTTTCTAATTGTGCCTCTGCAATCTAATTGTGATTCACCGTTGGCCCTTGCGTTTCTATCAATCCTCTTCTGCGATTGGCTTCGTCTGAGGTTTTCGTCTCAGAATTCAGGTGAGGGTTGTTGTGTGCAGTTTTAGATTGCAATTCCGGTTTCAGGGTTTGAGTTCCGTTTCTGAATTGGCATTGTTCTGCGTTGTGGTTATTCAGAATTCTGGAATTGCATTTGGTCTGTCTTGCTGTGACGGTGTAGTCGATTGCTCTGTTTCGGATTCGGGATTCTCTGCTGTTCAGACCGCTGTTTCGTCTCTGCTGTAATTGAGGTAGGTGGCTTTCGGATTCGATCCGTGTGTTCAGCCTTGGGGAGTTTGGGTTCTGCAAATTAACTCAATGATTTGATCTTGTGTTTGTGTGTGGTTCATGTCTGTTTAATGCCATTTCAATGGATTAAGCCCCAAGGTTGTTTTGTAAATGTGTGTGTTGATTTAGATTGGGTTTTGTGCCTCTGTTCGTGTTAAATTCGCCTCTGTTTTCTGAAATATTCGGCGTGTCCGAACTTCTGTCCGACCATTGAAGTTCGGACATGCCCTTCTGCGCTCTGGATTTCTGAACTGTTTGATGTGTCCGAACTTCCGTCCGAGCTTCTAAGTTCGGACGGGGTGCGAGGACGAGTCCGGCTTACAAGTTTCGAATGGTGTCCGAACTTGTAAGTCCGGACATAAGTTCGGACACCCCCTTTCTCATTTCTCTGATTTGGCTTCGACTTGTGTCCGAACATTGATGTCCGGACACAAGCTCGGACACTCCGCGTACCTGTTTTCGTAAAACGTCCGAACATCCGTCCGAACATGGATGTTCGGACATCTCTGTCTCTGCTTCTGTTTTGAGTCTCGACTTGTGTCCGAACATCGATGTCCGGACACAAGTTCAGACAGGCTACTGTTTTGGCCATAACTTGCTCGTTTGAGCTCCGTTTTGACTTCCGTTTGCGGGGTTGGATTCCCCTTCTGATTTCCAAGCTATCTATGGGCTTTCTGGTGCCTTTGGTGCACATATGCTTATTTGTATTTAAGCTTCTGTTTGGGACCTAGTTATCTCTGTGTCTGAGCCTTTGGATGGCTGGTTACGCTGTCTCGTAGTAGCGCGCTATGTAGGATCCTTCTGTTCACGGGTGATGTTCCCTGTTCTGTTCACGGGTGTTTACACCTGTTCTGTTAGAGTGAGGTTTCCTCGTTCTGTTCACGAGCTGGTTGCTCGTTCTGTCTGTATGCTGTGATCGCTAGGGTCCCACTCTGTTTTCTGCTTCCGTCTGCTTCTGCTCTGTTTAGTCCCTTGATGAATGGACTTCTGTTTCTGATTTCTGACATGTTTATGGATTCTTTTGACTCCTTCTGATTCGTCAATATTCTGTAAATGTTTTGAGCATGCTGGTTGATGAAGTTGGTCATCTACTGGGCATAGTTGTGTGCTCATTCCCCTACTTCTAACGCTTTTGCAGATTGATTAGCAAGGATCGTCTCCCCTCAGCTTCTGGAGTTTAGTTGTTTAGTTGTTTAGCTTCTTTTGAGACCTTTGTATTGAATTTGAGCCTTTGAGCATATTTCGTTAGCTTCCGCTTTTGACATCCGTTTAGTGGGTTTTGTAATGACTTTTGGGGATGTTCTAACATCTCTTTGGTTATACTTTATTTAAGTATTTCGTTTGGGCCTTATTTGTTTATCTGTTTAAGTTGCTTATTAGAGCCTTGCGTTATTATGTAATAATACGCGGCGTGTAATACCCTAACTCCTAGGCCAGTGTTTGGGGGTGTTACAATAACAATACTCACTCGGGTGTCACCGGCCATTACTCGCCCATGCGAGCAACGAAGCCAAACTATATCCAACAACCAACATAACAAACTGCTAACCGCCGTGATAACGAGAAAACTCCTATACATCATACTAAGTTCATAAACCATAAACATCGACAAGTGAGCGTCTACCCAATTGCCAAATATACATAACCGTACCATAATACTTTTACCAGCCTGACATCATTATACAAATAAACTCCCTTTGCGGTAATCAAAATAAACTCTAATTACCCTGTTCCCGCACTTCGGCTTCGACAATAATCAACAACCTGCATAATGGTGTAGTATCAGCGATAGACGCTGAGTATGCCGGGCCTGGACCCTATTGGTCACTTGGTCATTTTAACCATCTTATTATTAGATTGGTTTCATGCTTTAACCATTTTACAGTTAAATCAATACTATAATATACATGTATAATATACATAATCCTCCATCCAAACATTATAAACACTTAACCATCCATCCAATTCAAACAGTCATAAAATATTACAAACAACAATTGTATATCGAACGTATCGAAATAATAGCAGTATAATGTACAATGTACAATCGCCGTAGCGTACAGTTTCCATAGTTAATTTAATTTGGCCTTTAAGGCCCCATCCATCCAACCATGTTTATTAATACCAGTTGGGTGTCATGTTAAGACAACCCGATAACCTCACCATGGACAGTAGTCCTCCCGTACACACAAAAGTGCTCTTTTCGCCAGAGGTCCGGAGGCCCCTGACTATTCTCTTTAGTCTCGTAAGACGTCCATATAAAAGGCCGTAGCCACCTGACCCACGATCCAAATAGGGCTCGTTGGGTATAAACCTGGAGCGGAACCCGATTGGGAACCCCTCAGTGATCACAAATGCGCAACCAAGTAGTTCGTAAACTACTGGGATTCCTCACCTCAACTCATACCATCTCTCTCTCATAATGTTTAAGATATGCTCTTAGTCTTATGGAGAATATAATTTATTAATTAGCTGCCCAATGGGTCTCACGCATACCTAGAAGTAATCTAGGTTATATTCATGTTCGAGATCCATGATCTAGAGACCGACAATGTCGTGACTCATTCCTAAGTGTTTTACTTAGGTTACCATATACTTAATATTAATACTAATGGTATTATATCAAGTAACCGTCATGTCATCACAATAACGTATATGTATGTTTATATAAGTCGATCTATAGTCGACGTAGTGTTAGTCCCGTAGGACGCTCGTGCATAAATAATTAATGCAGTAACACACCCATAATCACATACATGTATCCAAAACACTTAACACACAAGTGATATCAACCAAATCCGAGCCCAAGGAGTTTCCTTAGGACAACTCGGATCAAACCCCTTTACATATCGTTCACCAAGACATAGGATGCGCAGTGTAGACCACTAGTACGTCAAGCGCCTCCGTCTGAAGTATGATCAAAATGGTAATAAAACTATAAGTCAGTCTCCATGACTAACTACATCCGGTATTTCCGAATAACAAGTAACCCCGACAGTTCATCCCTGGATTTCCACAGTTATTTGTTACGAGTTTCTCTAAACCAGTCGGCTTGTTACTAAAACTCGTATGTCAAAATATTTCGACGTGGTAAGTTTAATTCATTATATTTCTTTAATCTTGTCCACCATTAAACTTAGGTATATAACCTATAGTTGCATGTATGCATGCGTTATTATATTATATTGTATTATTTTTCACCATCCATAATAATACATTGTATTATATAATCCATTACCTTAGCAAATTATATTTGCATTCAAAAACTTACAACTTATAGTTCGTATCTATTTTTATCTAATAACCACCACCACCATTATATTATATGGTTTTCAACCATCTTATATATCCATCCTTATATACATTATCCTCGTATATGTATATATTTACCATATAGGTAAGTTTCATGAGTTATCAATGTAACACCCCATCCAAAACCATTCGTGGTTATCGCAAAACTGAACACTTAATCGAATACGTCGCAGCGGAAATAAATAACACCTGGACCTTGCCACGGTCTGATCGTTAGAATATACCGGCCTTAACATTTACAATACTTATCCAAAATACTTATCCAACTCAAAACATCACCATCCACAATACCACAACCAACCGAGTACAAATATCTTACACATGATCGCAACCTTACTTCAGTTTAAATATAAACAGTCGGGTGCACAGGCGCAACCCGAACTCAAAATAAACATCCCACCCTAAGTCTAACCGCTCCTACTCTCATAGTGCGTCCTCATGGGTCTCTTACCTGCAAGTGTAAAAATAGCCCCCGAGGGGGTCAGCACGAATGCTGGTACACCCTCTCATGGCACCCAAGCTAACGGGGCTACGACGACTAATTGTCGATAGCATGGAAATTGATTACACACACAAGCATAATATGGAGTGCAATAACAATAACCACAGATGAACATATATAGTTCACAAACAATGAACGACTCAAGCGTTCCCTTATCAAGTGGGTTAGTAACCCCCTCCTTAGTCCTCATTTCCTTAATCTCAGTTCCTTACCTTACCTTAATCTTAATCTTAATCTCAGTATACAAACCTTTCCTGGAAGGGATTGGTTGTAGCTTAATTCGAACCAGGGATTTAGGTGATCCCACCGCACCATCTTAATGCCACCTACTCTGGACAGGAGTCCAGCGTAGCTGAGCCGGCAACCGGCCCTAGGCTACAAGTCCGAAGACAAGTCCTTAAGCAGAGGGCGGATCTGATTCAGATACCGTCCCCCTTTTTCCTAAGCATGCATGACCGGAGATCGGTCCCGGGTTTCCTCACTCAAGTTCCAGTTAGTAGAAATCTTAATCACCATGTGCTAGCTAAGCCTTAACGGGCATTAACCAACAACCACCAAACTTAACTCTTATTCTTAACTCAGTAAGTACTAAACTTGGTTAGTAACAATCTCAAGTCTCGTGGGTTAGTGTAAAGATAACACAAACACAACGAGAATAAATATAACCGGTTGCATGCTTTATCTTGTTTTAGTCCTAGCAATTAAACAGATAGCACACAAGCCGAGGGACACCTCGTTAGCAAGCAGGTCACAAGAAAGATTGTACCGTTCACCGTCGATGATCGTTTGGTTTATCTCCTTCCAAGTCCCAATTCACAAAGCCTAGAACATTGATTCAGTTTTAGGTTATTATCAATCCAACTCAATAGAATTACTTAACCTTCCTAGACATCAACTTTTACCCTTTGTTTTTCACTAAGCCTTATGGTTTTTAACTTGACTCCTAGGTGCATCATTCCTCCTCATTTTTATTACACTCACTCTCCACTCTCCCACTTAATGACCATTACACACCCTCCAAACATGTCCTTAATAATCTTATAACATCCATACTTAATTATCGCCATCATTTCCTAACCTTAAACATGGTTTTGGTCCATACAGTGGCCTGTCCGAACTTGTGTCCGGACTTCCCAAGTTCGGACACAAGTCCAGACTCAAAACTGAAAACAGACGCATGTCCGAACATGTGTCCGGACTTCGGAAGTTCGGACATGGGTCGAGGAAAACTCAAAGTAGAAACAGGTACGTCCGAACTTGTGTCCGGACTTCCCAAGGTCGGACACAAGTCGAGACTCTGAAAATTTTCACGCAACAGGGCCTGTCCGAACGTCCATGTCCGGACGGATGTTCGGACAAGGCAAAACACTCATTTTCTAAGCCTTCAAACACTTAACCAATTTTCACCAAACTTCTCCTAAACCTCCATAATGTCTTCTAACTTCATTTGGCACATTTACACCCTCATACAACATCCCACAAAACTCATTTTCTATCTCCTTAAACACTTACTCACTTCATACCAAAATTCCTACACTTATAATATTTTCTCCTTGGTTTTCTAAGTGGTGTTTCATACCTCTGACAGCCACTATGCCAATAATGTTCCCTCACTACTACAACATCATCTCCCAAGCATCTTTTCTTGCACTTTCCAAGGTTTTCCTTAAATTCTAAACCCTAGTTTCTCCCTAAACCACCTAAAAGTTTTATGCTCCTTTACTTCAAACTTACTAAAGTTTTCTAGCTTCTTTTATCAACATTTACCTAAGTCCTAAATACCCAAGTACATAATTTTTGATTCCTAAATCCATCATGGTGATACCTAGGTCATTATAAGTCATTAAACACCTTAATCTCACCCTTTTTCATCAAGACAACCTCTAGAACTTCCTAGTACTTCCTTAGTCATTAAATTCCCTTGGAACATCTCAAACACTTAAGTTCCCCTTTAAATTTTGCCATGGGTTCTCTAGTATATAATACATCCTAACACTTGGTTTTTCTCCATCAAACAACCATCATCACCCAAATTCTCATCACAACACCTTAAGACACAATTTACACCAAACTACACCACATCATCATATAGTGCTTAAACTTAAATTGCTTGGCACTTAGGCCCTTAAATAACAATAATCTTAACCACTGAATTTCCACATATATTTGCCTTCAACCTGCGAATACACACAACAAGGCTCCCATTGAAATAAAATGCTCCTTGTACTTCACCTTGATATTCTTAAACTATCTCTTTTTCTCATTTGCTCCTTAGTCACAAGTTCACAAGTATAGTCATTGTTTCTCCTAGGTTATATATAACTCTTTCTAATGTAAACTCTCTACTAAACTCATCACATATCTAAATCCCATTCCCTTAAACAATAAAACACCTTAAGGTAAGTAATTTACCTTGTTCTCTCACTAGCTTCACAAGCTTTTCTCCTTAGATTTTTCCTTGCTCAATCTCGGTCACCAATATATATCTCCTTGCCAATGTTCTAACCAATATCCAATGACTCCAATGAGTACTAGATAATACATTAACCCTAAGGAACAAACCCTAGGTTAAAAATGTGCTTTAAGGTATTAAGGTGATTGTTTTACCTTGGTTTCTCAAGACAAGCTTGGATATGAAGCAAGAAGGACCTCCTCAATCTATTGAAGAGTAGAAAACAAGATAGAACAAGGCATAAACATGGAGTCCCATGAGTGCAAATTTTCGGACAAGGAAGAAAATGATGGAAACCTAGATTTTCTTACACTTTCTTTACCTTAAGAGAATGAAGAAGCCAATGGAGTCTCCAAACTTGAATTTCCTCCTCTAATGGTGGTTTGACTTGGCACCAAAATGAAGCTCTTGAAGTTTTGAAAAGATAGAAAGAAAGAGCTTGAGCTAACTAAAAAGAATATGTAATTTGTTTTGGTTTTGGAGCTAAAATGAGTGAGTTGTGTGCAAGGCTAGATGGAGCTAGCATGGAGTTGCTCTTCACGTTAATGGAGAAGGGAGAGAGAGCAAGAAATCGTGAGAAACAAAGGAGAATGAAGAAGTGAGGAGAGTGAACTAATAAAGTGTGATATTTATGTAAAAGGTGAATAGTGCTTTTGCTTTACAAAACTTTATTTGCCTAATGAGTCATGAAGGTGGTGACTCACCTTATAAGAAACCGGCCCCCATTAGTAACAAGGGATACTTAAGTCATTGTTGACCAAATATCTCACTTATATTGACTTATGTTATAAACTAGCTTAAATAATTTACTATTCACAAAACAAGGCACATTGTTGTGAAATTTTTGATTTCCTATTGATATAGACTTCCAAATGTGATACTATATATTACACATGTTAATTAAAGGGTAATGACGGACATTTAGCCATTCAAAACTCATTTACAAGACAATTTTCAAAAACGTGCTTTAAGACTCCTTAAAGCACATTTTGTGTTTTAACTTGTTTTCAAGCTTGGTCTTCTTTGGTAATTGATTTAAAATGACCATTAGGATATTACTAAGGTCTTAGAACAATATTTGGGTACTCTCCCAAGTCTCTCCAAGTTTAGAGCACGTTTTTGCTAAAACTGCTCTTTTGGTGTTTCCTTATATTTTCTTTGATTAGAAATGTTTCTTAATGTTTCTAAGGCATTATTTAGCCTCCTTATATCTTAGTTTATCATTTAAACACCATATCTAAGTTTTGGGTATTTCAATCTACCCCCCTTAAAAGAACTTTGTCCTCAAAGTTCACATATGTGCTTAATCATTCCCGGTACTCAATTCCCTTAATCTTAACACCACATCTTATATTCGCATTCACACATCTCAAGACTCAAAGGTCAATCTCAAATACAATACATAAGTATTATACATAACTCAAACTTACACCGAAGTGTAGCAACTTACACAAATTCACATCTTAAACAACCAAACAAACGACAAACATGATCGTTTCCTAACTCAAAAGCGAGGAAGCTCTACCCCCCTTAAAAAGGGGTACGCCCCGTACCATATACATACGATCTAGTCAGTAAACAAAGAAGGGTACTTCGCCCTCATCTTATCCTCTAACTCCCACGTGGCCTCTTCGACATCCTGGTTAGACCAGAGAACTTTCACCAGTCGTACTGACTTGTGGCGAGTGTCCCTAGTCTTACTGTCCAAGATTCTCTGAGGAGTCTCCACGGATCTCATATTCGGTTCTAAAGTCAACCTCTCAGGTTCTAACACATGGGAGGGGTGGTGCATGTATTTCTTTAGCTGTGAAACATGAAAAACATCATGCACTTTACCCAGCTCAGCAGGTAAATTCAACCTGTAAGCAACCGGGCCCACCCGCTCCGTAATCTCATAAGGACCAACAAATTTCGGGCTTAATTTGCCCTTCTGCCCAAACCAGAATACACCCTTCATCGGTGAAACTCGCAGAAATACCTGGTCGCCCACTGCGAACTCCATGTCCTGTCGTCGAACATCAGCATACGACTTCTGCCTATCTTGAGCAGCTTTCATGTTCTCCCTGATTTGCTGAACTTCAGCCTTAACTTGTTCTAAGTACTATGGTCCTATAATGACCGTCTTACTCGACTCATCCCAGCAGAGCGGTGTATGACATGGTCTACCGTACAACGCTTGAAAAGGTGCCATCTTGATCGAAGCGTGATAGCTGTTGTTGTATGAAAACTCGATCAGATGTAGTCTATCAATCCAACTGCCCTGGAAGTCTAAGGCACATGCTCTCAGCATGTCCTCGAGTGTCTGAATAGTACGCTCAGTCTGACCATCTGTCTGAGGATGGAACGCGGTACTCAGCTTGAGTTCTGTACCCAACGCTTCTCTGGTAGCTCTACAGTACCTCGAAAGGAATCTGGTATCTCTATCTGACACTATGGTCTTTGGTATGCCGTGATGTCTCATGATTTCTTTCTCAAATAACTCAGCTAATTTGGTCACCTTCCAAGTATCCTTCATCGGTATGAATCGGGCTACTTTGGTAAGGCGATCCACCACCACCCATATCATGTTGAGACCTCCCCTAGCAGGTGGAAGCCCAACTACGAAGTCCATGGAGATATCATGGAACTTCCACTCCGGAACTGGCATCGACTGTACCATTCCGCCCGGTCGTCGGTGCTCGAATTTCACCTTCTGGCATGTGAGACACCTCAAGACGAACTCGGTAACATCTGTCTTCATCCCCGACCACCAGAAGTATCTCTTCATGTCTTTATACATTTTAGAGGCTCCCGGATGGATGGAAACTGAAGAACAGTGTGATTCTCTAAGTATACGGTCTTTCAGATCCGTGTTGCCCCGTGGTATGCATAACCGGCCCTTAAGTCTGATCAGATCATCATCATGAAGTCTGAAGTCGTAGTTTCTGACTCTCAAAGGTACCATCTGTCAGCTTCTGTCTGACCTCTCTCATGTACTCATCTGTCCTCTGAGCCTCTCGCACCTCATCAACCAAGCTGGAGAAAGAGACTAGCGAAGAGTGAGTGTGCTCGACGGCTCAGGCATCTGCTACAACATTGGCCTTCCCCTCTTTGTATTGGAGGTCAATGTCATAGTCTTTCAGAAACTCTAATCATCTCCTTTGTCGAAGATTTAACTCCTTCTGAGTGAATATGTATTTCAAACTCTTGTGATCGGTGTAGATCGTGACACTAACCCCATATAAGTAGTGGCGCCATATCTTCAAAGCGAAGACTACAGCTCCCAGCTCTAAATCATGTGTGGGGTAGTTCTCCTCATGTTTCTTCAACTGGCGTGAGGCATATGCCACCACCTTGCCATGTTGCATGAGCACGCAACCCAGCCCTCTGCCGGATGCATCACAATAAACCTCAAAGCCCTCTGTACCGTCTGGAATGGTCAGAACCGGTGCAGTGGTCAGTGAGTCCTTCAAGCGCTGAAATGATCTCTCACAGTCAACTGTCCACAAGAATGGTGCATCCTTCTTCATCAGACTGGTCATCGGTTTCGCGACCTTGCTGAAATCTCTAACAAACCTCCTGTAGTAACCTGCCAGACCGAGAAAGCTCCGGATGTCGGTAACAGTCTTCGGCCTTGGCCAAGTACGTACGGCATCAATCTTTGCTGGATCCACTGTGATCCCAGCATCTGAGATGACATGACCTAGGAAAGAGACCTGGTCAAGCTAAAACTCGCACTTGGAGAATTTAGCATATAGCTGGTTCTCCCTCAATATTTCCAATACCCTCCTCAGATGTTCCGCATGCTCAACCTTAGACTTCGAATATATCAAAATGTCATCAATAAACACCACAACCGACTTGTCCAGCTGCTCCCGGAACAAGCGGTTCATCAGATCCATAAACTTCGCCGGTGCGTTCGACAAACCGAACGGCATCACTGTAAACTCATAGTGGCCGTATCGTGTCCGGAATGCCGTCTTCTCAATGTCTCCCCTCCTTAATGGCTATCTGATGATACCCCGATCTGAGATCAATCTTGGAGAACACAGATGCTCCCTTCAACTTATCGAACAGATCGTCAATGCGGGGTAGTGGGTACTTATTCTTCACTGTCACTGCATTCAGCTCTTTGTAGTCGATGCAGAGGCGGAGACTACCATCCTTCTTCTTCACGAAGAGGACTGGCGCTCCCCATGGTGACACACTTGGTCTAATGAATCCCTTATCCAACAAATCTTTCAATTGTTCTTTAACTCAGTCATTTCTGCCGGAGCCATACGGTATGGTGCCTTGGCTATCGGTCCGGTACCAGGTAGAAGCTCGATGGTGAACTCTACCTCCCGAGTGGGTGGCATGCCGGGCAGTTCCCGTGGAAATAAGTCGGGGAACTCCGACACTATGTTAGCAGAAATATATTACTATCTCTACCTAGGCAGTGTACCTATCGTTTTGCGGATAGTGAATTGAGTGGGGTTGTCGATCTCAGGGACCTCGTTCAATTAATTGACAATTTATTTACTAACCGAGAAAATTAAACTAAGAAAACAGGAAACGCCACTTTTTCAGGTTTTACTTATCTAATATAAAGAATTACTAAACAACCTAACATAAAATAATGAAACAGTAAAAAGATAAAAATAAACTAAATAAAGGAATAAAACTGAAACTTTAAATCTAAAGAAGCACCCCGGATTGTTCTGCAAACCTTCACTTTACTAATCTATTTATAAACTTTTCCCTAATCTGCAATAAACTCAGGAATCTTAATTAATTCGTTGACCGTCCCTGTACAACAAATCCTAACTGGTAGAAATAACAGCCGCAAACCATGCCCAAGTCAATTCAAGTCAATTCTAACCAATCGTTTATTACCAATTCCTATTGGAGACAGATTAACCTATAGGCAAACCATGCTTCTAGTCGTTAATCCGTTTAACTTCCTATGTCTAGTTAACTAATCTCAGCGCCGCTTTTTAGAAAACTAAACACAAGGATTGCTTTAATAATTAGCTAGAGAATTAAAGCACATGAAGAACAGGAATAAACTACTCTACTGCAATTATAATTAGAGAAAAAGATTACAAAATAACTATAAGGATCCGGTTTGCTACCCCAATCCGGGGAGCTAGTCTAACTACTCAAACATAACTATAAAAGTAACAAAAATACAAAGGAAGAACGCATTGACAGATTAGATAAAAGGGAAGAAGAAACTCTGTTAGAAATTCTCCACTCCGCCTTCTATCGTCGTGTGTCTCTGCATTAATCTCATGACAAAAGTGTGGTGTAATGACAATGGTGAATGGTGGTGTGCTTGTGCCTGATGGTACGTGGAGTACGGTGGTTATGGTATGATGATGGTAATGGATGGTGATGAAGTGAGGTGGTGATGATGTATGTTGGTGGCGGTGTGAGAGGCGCGAGGCCCTGGACTGGGGCGTGCGTCCCCCCTCAGTCTGGAACCCTAGCTCCCTTTTTATAGAACGATGTTGATAAAATCTTCGTTTATCTTCACAACTCGTTAATATGCTGCAGCAAGATATAAAAGAATCCTCTTGTGCTGATGCGTATAATGATACCACCGACATTGAATTATATCGTGAATAATATATGTCATGAACGTGGGCAGCAATCATATATATATATGTATATAATTGTCGTGAGTGAGTGTCTCCATCTGATTTGCTCAAATTCTTAATCTCCATGGTATGAACATAAAAACCGACTCACGTGATGATGGCTGTAATTAACGAATAAGTGACCAGCCATGAATAACATGTGATGAATCAGCCCCACGTGAATATTCATGAATTAAAGTATATAATGGAATGATGCTGATCGTGCATGATATATATATATATATATATTTTGTTATTTCCTGCATTAACACATAAAATATCAGTTCACATCAAAACATAAATATAAGGAAAACATATGATAAGTGCGAATACGACATAAATTGTTATGAAAATAGGAAGAATTAAAACCCTAATAATAGATATATTTTACACTTATCACACTACCGGTAAGTCGGGGTCGAACTCAGGGTCTCTCTCTATGTCCTGTACATAGCAGAGGTATACTTCTTCCTTTCTCCTTAATTCCCTATACATTGCCATGGCGGTGATGATCCTAGTCGAAGGCTCTCTGGGCCTCTGGCGGTTTGATATTGTTACCCCAGACGGACTCTGAGCAGCAATCTATGCTCGGCGCAGAGGATACGTCCTTGTGCCGCTCCAACCATTCATCCCGAAGATAACATCAAATCCTAGCTTACTGAACTCTATGAAACTGACTGGAAAGTCTTCTCCTTAATTCTGACAGTGGCTCCTCGGTAGTAACGAGTGCAACGAACCTTCTCCTTAGACGGGAGCGTAACCGTGAAGTCGGGTAGCTCATCAGCGTCTAGCCCCAACCTGCTCGTGAATGATGCCGAGACAAAGGTATGCGAGGCCCCTGAGTCGAAGAGAACTGATGCCTCAATCCCATTGATCGGAAAGGTGCCGGTGAGGATAGTACCGCTAGCGTCGGCCTGTGCCTCTGTAAGTATGCTTAACGCACCTTCCGTACCGAGTCCATAACCTAATTGTGTTCACAAGAAGCTTCATGAGTATTGATGGTATAACAGAGTCGTAACATTTATATGCACAACACATTTTATTTTTTTATACCATCCTTTTTATTACAAACCTGAGCTTTAATCTTACATCTCATCCTCATCTCATTCTAACATTACATGGCTAATATTTCTAAAGGTTAGGTTTAATCTTCCTGGTCTCATATGTGTCGCATTGATTACTGCTGATGGTGCTGTATTCAGCTTGATTCTCTTAATCCCATGGTATAACATCCTTGATTCTCCTCCCAAAATTAATACATCACCTGACTTAAGTACTAACTTATCTGCACGGTCCGCACACATCTACTCGCCGTATAAAAACTCCGCATCATCCCCATGGACCAAGACACTACGGGTATCCCTCTTTTGAGAGACTCCGTTGTCTCGTCCTTATCCTGGTGTAGTCCCAGTCTCCCATCTTTTTCGTAGAAGTTACAATGCAAATGTCAGCCTGGATGTCTGGAATCGGTTCAGCTTCCAACTGCTGAGCGATTTCCATGACTTGTGTAATAACTGGATGGAACTCTTTGGGTATTCCCGGTGGCGAGACTCCATCTTGCTCCCTCATGGTTTTTGTAATTCTTGGCATACGGATTCCATCCTTGCCCATGCTCATCATTTTTAATTTCATCCGTGCTCCCCCTGGGTACTCCGGTGTGTAAAAACCTCCCGGTCCCATTCCCAGTTGATTGCATCTCTGATGATGGCTATTTGTGCTTCGGGTGTCAGGTATCCCCCTTAATAAATCATACCTGGGCGGATAACCTGACATTGTTCGGTTGGAAAGTCTATGGTTTCGATGTCGGTGTGCTCCAGGTTAGGTGTAGATGGTATTGGGTAGCAGATGTTGAATCTTCCTAAGTGGTAGTAGGTTATATCTTACTTAAGTTCTAATCTCATCTTATTCTTACTTAACTCATTTATTCAACAAACATGCATGATAATGCGGTAAGCAGGTAGTTTTTATTACTAAATGGTTATAGTGGTACCTGGCCTCGATGAGGGTTCAGGCTCATCGTCCCGGTCCACCATGTGTAAAGTGGGGTCCCGACTTCTGGGTCACCCATGGGTTCTTGTCCGCCGGCTGCTGCACCTTCCTCTGACCGTCAGATCCAGCTCCCTGTTCGGTCTTGCCCTTGCCCCTGGTATCGGGCCTATAGGCTCTACTAGCAGGGTTCCGGTAACACTCATATGCCCGGTGTCCATAACTCCACAAAAGTTTCACTCCACCTTATTCCCTTTACAATCGAGCCCGGGGTGGTCCTTGTGACACCACCTACAAATGAAGCGTCGCTGGTAGCCACCACCGGCTCCCTTCTCAGTCTCAGATCTTGATGATTCATAATGTCAATTCTCATATCTCAAATGGTTACTAATTTGTTTCTTAACTCATTTAATATCAATTTCTTACCCTTTGGCGCCCTAGAGCGCAGGGGTGTAGCTGCATAAGCATACATCAACTTCAGTGGCTCTTCCGGAGCCTTCTCCTTTTCTCCTCCTCCCCTTTGGGTTCTGATTTTTCTGGGCCTGAGGCTGGTACTTTTGTTTCTTGTACCCTCCTTGCCCTTGACTTTCTGAGCTCTTACCAGCACTCTTCCTCTTAGCATTCTCCTCGTTCCTCAGCTGGACGGTTATCTCAACCTTAGCAGCGGCATGATAGCACTCCTGCTTTTCCATAGTATTAGTCACTCTTATTTCTCATAATCTAAATCTTACTCATTACTTACTCAAATCTCAGTCATTCTTATTACCTGCAAGTAGTGTAACTCGTCGGCCCCATGCCGTAGCGGAGTCGATGGCTAAGCCCGCCATAAAAGCGGTCCACCAGGATCTGGTCGGAATATCCAGACCTGGCAGAAGACGGAGCAAGGCAGTGAACTCTGAGTAATACTCGTCCACTGTCATCTTGTCCGTCTGCCTAAGCGCATCCAACTGCAAGCGCTTCTTCGTCTGGACATGGGCGGGGTAGTACTTTGCTCGTAGCAAGGCGGTGTACTGCTCCCAGCCGAACTCTGGATTGGCCACATGCTCGGCCCTCACCAGCTTCCACCAATCGCCTGCCACCCCCTTCAGATAGAAAGCAGCTAGACGCACCTTGATCCCAGCAGGGACATCAAGGGTCTCAAAGGCGGTCTCCAGCTCGGAGATGTACGCCTCAAGCTTGGCGGGATCGGTCTCCCCCTTAAAGTGCGCGGGTCGAAGATCTGCAAGACTCTTCACCCAGTTTGGTTCCCTAGGTTGTGGCGGTGGAGGTGGTGCACCCACACCAGGCTGATAGCCCATATGCCCTAATGCGGCAGCTACGATCTCTGCGATCGTCTGCCCTCCAGGTATTCCTGAAGTATCCTCACCCTGGCCGCGACCTCGGCTTCCCTTAGGACGTCCTGCCATCTGAATAAGTATAATTTCACATTAGATTTGTATTCACCACTGTTTCGGTTAACGGATTTATAACGTCCGTAGACGATAAAGACGATCCACGCTTATTAGTGGTCATCTGACTCTACTCACTCTAACTTCTCACACCCTTAACCCAACACTTATTCCTTAACTTATATCCTAACTCGGTGGTTACTCATGTCCGGTATTTCTTGATCAGAGCGTAACTACGCTCTGATACCACTTTTTGTAACACCCCATCCAAAGCCATTCGTGGTTATCGCAAAACTGACCACAACCAACCAAGTACAAATATCTTACACATGATCGCAACCTTACTTCAGTTTAAATATAAACAGTCGGGTGCACAGGCGCAACCCGAACTCAAAATAAACAACATCCCACCCTAAGTCTAACCGCACTAGTAAAAAAACACCTATTTTTCGGCGGTTGTAGAGGCAACCGCCGAAATAGGGCTCCGAAGACACCTATTTCGGCGGTTCCTAGCTAGGAACCGCCGAAATAGGTGTCTTTTTTCCAGACACTAGAAATCTCGGAGCCCTATTTCGGCGGTTGTCTTTACAACCGCCGAAATAGGGTCATTTCCCGGGATTTTTTTTTCCGAAATTTTGAAATAACGCTTAAATTTCAGTCTATTTGGCGGTTGTTACTAACAACCGCCGAAATAGACTTTATTTAATTATATATTTGCTCGCCGACCTCATATCTTCATCCTCTCTTCTCTCACTTTAATTTCGCATCCCTAACTGGCGAATACACATGCGGTCTGCTCCTCTCTTCTTCTCTCATGGTGATTTCACAACCCAAACCGGCTAATCTCGTACATGCTCGGCGCTCCTCTCTTCATCTTCTTTTCTCAGGTAAAGTCGCAACCCTTACTGGCGAACAAACATGCTCTACTTACATCTCTTCATCCTCTTATCTCACGGTAATTTTGCAGGCGAACTACATGCTCTGCGCTTGTGTTCATACTCTCACGGTAGTCTCACAACCCTAACTGACGAACCGGTAATATACTCAAACTGAAGCAATTCATTGCGAACCAATAATATACTCAAACTTGGAGGCAAACTACATGCTCTGCGCTCCTGTTTCCGCCTCTGTCGAAAACAACTGGAACTGCTACGAGGTTGAAGACGACACAAAAAATCGAATTTTTTTTTTTTAAAAAAAGGACCTATTTCGGCGGTTGTTAGCTAACAACCGCCGAAATAGGTGTGTTTTTTTTGTTCTAACACGGGTCTATCTCGGCGGTTTTAGCTAACAACCGCCGAAATAGGGTGTCTATTTCGGCGGTTGCACAACCGCTGAAATAGGTCTGAGAACCTATTTCGGCGGTCTCCATTTCGGCGGTTGTACAACCGCCGAGATAGGCCCAAAACAACCGCCGAAATAGGCGTTTTTTGTACTAGTGTTTCCTTAATCTCAGTTCCTTACCTTACCTTAATCTTAATCTTAATCTCAGTATACAAACCTTTCCTGGAAGGGATTGGTTGTAGCTTAATTCGACGAACCTGGGATTTAGGTGATCCCACCGCACCATCTTAATGCCACCTACTCTGGACGGGAGTCTAGCGTAGCTGAGCCGGCAACCGGCCCTAGGCTACAAGTCTGAAGACAAGTCCTTAAGCGGAGGGCGGATCTGATTCAGATACCGTCCCCCTTTTTCCTTAGCATGCATGACCGGAGATCGGTCCCGGGTTTCCTCACTCAAGTTCCAGTTAGTAGATATCTTAGACACCATGTGCTAGCTAAGCCTTAACGGGCATTAACCAACAACCATCAAACTAAACTCTTAATCTTAACTCAGTAAGTACTAAACTTGGTTAGTAACAATCTCAAGTCTCGTGGGTTAGTGTAAAGATAATACAAACACAACGAGAATAAATATAACCGGTTGCATGCTTTATCTTGTTTTAGTCATAGCAATTAACAGATAGCACACAAGCCGAGGGACACCTCGTTAGCAAGCAGGTCACAAGAAAGATTGTACCGTTCACCGTCGACGATCGTTTGGTTTATCTCCTTCCAAGTCCCAATTCACAAAGCCTAGAACATTGATTCAGTTTTCGGTTATTATCAATCCAACTCAATAGAATTACTTAACCTTCCTAGACATCAACCTTTTACCCTTTGTTTTTCACTAAGCCTTGTGGTTTTTAACTTGACTCCTAGGTGCATCATTTCCTCATTATTTATTACACTTACTCTCCCACTTAATGACCATTACACCCTCCAAACATGTCCTTAATAATCTTATAACATCCATACTTAATTATCCCCATCATTTCCTAACCTTAAACAAGGTTTTTGGTCCATACAGTGGCCTGTCCGAACTTGTGTCCGGACTTCCCAAGTTCGGACACAAGTCGAGACTCAAAAATGAAAACAGACGCATGTTCGAACATGTGTCCGGACTTCGGAAGTTCGGACATGGGTCGAGGAAAACTCAAAGTAGAAACAGGTACGTCCGAACTTGTGTCCGGACTTCCCAAGGTCGGACACAAGTCGAGACTCTGAAAATTTTCACGCAACAGGGCCTGTCCGAACGTCCATGTCCGGACGGATGTTCGGACAAGGCAAAACACTCATTTTCTAAGCCTTCAAACCTTAACCCAATTTTCACCAAACTTCTCCTAAACCTCCATAATGTCTTCTAACTTCATTTGGCACATTTACACCCTCATACAACATCCCACAAAACTCATTTTCTATCTCCTTAAACACTTACTCACTTCATACCAAAATTCCTACACTTATAATATTTTCTCCTTGGTTTTCTAAGTGGTGTTTCATACCTATGACAGCCACTATGCCAATAATGTTCCCTCACTACTACTACAACATCATCTCCCAAGCATCTTTTCTTGCACTTTCCAAGGTTTTTCTTAAATTCTAAACCCTAGTTTCTCCCTAAACCACCTAAAAGTTTTATGCTCCTTTACTTCAAACTTACTAAAGTTTTCTAGCTTCTTTTATCAACATTTACCTAAGTCCTAAATACCCAAGTACATACTTTTTGATTCCTAAATCCTTCATGGTGATACCTAGGTCATTATAAAAAGTCATTAAAACACCTTAATCTCACCCTTTTTCATCAGACAACGCCTCTAGATTCCTAGTACTTCTTAGTCATTAAATTCCTTGGAACATCTCAAACACTTAAGTTCTCCTTTACATTTTGCCATGGCTCTCTAGTATATAATACATCCTAACACTTGGTTTTCTCCATCAAACACCATCATCACCCAAATTCTCATCACAACACCTTAACACACACAATTTACACCAAAACTACCACACCATCATCATAATAGTGCTTAAACTTAAAATGCTTGGCACTTAGGCCCTTAAATAACAATAATCTTAACACTGAATTTCCACATATATTGCCTTCACACCTGCGAATACACCAACAAGGCTCCCATTGAAATAAAATCTCCTTGTACTTCACCTGATATTCTTAAACTATCTCTTTTTCTCATTTGCTCCTTAGTCACAAGTTCACAAGTATAGTCATTGTTTCTCCTAGGTTATATATACCCTTTCTAATGTAAACTCTCTACTAAACTCATCACATATCTAAATCCCATTCCCTTAAACAATAAAACACCTTAAGGTAAGTAATTTTACATTGTTCTCATTACTAGCTTCACAAGCTTTTCCTCCTTAGATTTTTCCTTGCTCAATCTCGGTCACCAATATATATCTCCTTGCCATGTTCTAACCAATATCCAATGACTCCAATGAGTACTAGATAATACATTAACCCTAAGGAACAAACCAGAGGTTAAAAATGTGCTTTAAAGGTATTAAGGTGATTGTTTTACCTTAGGTTTCTCAAGACAAGCTTGGATATGAAGCAAGAAGGACCTCCTCAATCCTTTGAAGAGTAGAAAACAAGCTAGAACAAGGCATAAACATGTCCCATGAGTGGCAAATTTCAGACAAGGAAGAAAATGATGGAAACCTAGATTTTCTTACACTTTCTTTATCTTAAGAGAATGGAGAAGCCAATGGAGTCTCCAAACTTGAATTTCCTCCTCTAATGGTGCTTTGACTTGGCCCCAAAATGAAGCTCTTGGAGTTTTGAAAAGATAGAAAGAAAGAGCTTGAGCTAACTAAGAAGAATATGTAATTTGTTTTTGTTTTTAGAGCTAAAATGAGTGAGTTGTGTGCAAGGCTAGATGGAGCTAGCATGGAGTTGCTCTTCACGTTAATGGAGAAGGGAGAGAGAGCAAGAATCGGAGAAACAAAGGTGAATGAAGAAGTGAGGAGAGAGAACTAATAAAGTGTGATATTTATGTAAAAGGTGAATAGTGCTTTTGCTTACAAAACTTTATTTGCCTAATGAGTCATGAAGGTGGTGACTCACCATATATAGAAAACGGCCCCCATTAGTAACAAGGGATACTTAAGTCATTGTTGACCAAATATCTTACTTATATTGACTTATGTTATAAACTAGCTTAAATAATTTACTATTCACAAAACAAGGCACATTGGTTGAAATTTTTGATTTTCCCATTGATTCGACTTCCAAATGGATACTATATAGTACACATGTTAATTAAAGGGTAATGACGGACATTTAGCCATTCAAAACTCATTTACAACAAATTTTCAAAAGTGCTTTAAGACTCCTTAAAGCACATTTTGTGTTTTAACTTGTTTTCAAGCTTGGTCTTCTTTGGTAATTGATTTAAAATGACCATTAGGATATTACTAAGGTCTTAGAACAATATTTGGGTACTCTCCAATCTCTCCAAGCTTAGAGCACGTTTTTGCTAAAAACTACTCTTTTGGTGTTTCCTTATATTTTCTTTGATTAGAAATGTTTCTTAATGTTTCTAAGGCATTATTTAGCCTCCTCATATCTTAGTTTATCATTTAACACCATATCTAAGTTTGGGGTATTTCAATAAAACTCTTATATTATATGTTACATTTTATCATCTTATATTAGATGATTATTCCCATTAGTTGTATTATGTTATACAAATTATATTAAGATTATTTCCTAATATATGTAACAATTTATGTTGTATAATTACAACTCCTAAGGTTTTATTCAATAAATACCTTAGTTTTATAAATCTTAATTATTTATAGTTTGTCACATTATTTAATGTGAATATCCTTACTTATTAATTCCATTTAACCACATAATACCATATAATTGTTATAACATTTATAAAAGTAGACCATAGTTCTAAAATCATTTTCCAACCTTAATAATCGTACACAACAGCCCTTTATTTTCATTTAAATTCTATTTTTGACCACATAACATTATGTATGTTATACCATATACTAATATCATATAATATGATATTTTTATGTTCCTGTAAGTTATAAGCTATAGTTTTATACAAACATTTATTATATTGCCGCATGGGCACCTTATCAAAACCTTATTCTTGTTCCTAATCCATAGTTTCCTTTATTTCAAAATCCCCCTTATATATACCATGTTATATATATCATATAATAAAACATTTTTAACTTATAAATTAAAGGTATAACCTATGGTTATTTTTATTAAAAATTACGAACATCAACCATTGTTGTTTCTTAAATATTGTTCAACCCACCAAGTCCTATAATTGCCATTTGGCCCCTTTATCATATATTTTATCATATCTTTAAAACTATATATTATACAATATATCTTCTTAAATACTCTATATAATTCTAAAATCATCAAATTTCAACCAAATGGTTATAATTAACATTACTACCCATATGTTTCTTGCTTATTATATTACAAAACCCATCTTTTATTCCTGAAATACCCCAAACTTAGATATGGTGTTTAAATGATAAAATAGGATATAAGGAGGCTAAATAATGCCTTAGAAACATTAAGAACAATTTCTAATCAAAGAAAATATAAGGAAACACCAAAAGAGCAGTTTTAACAAAAACGTGCTCTAAGCTTGGAGAGACTTGGGAGAGTACCCAAATATTGTTCTAAGACCTTAGTAATATCCTAATGGTCATTTTAAATCAATTACCAAAGAAAACCAAGCTTGAAAACAAGTTAAAACACAAAATGTGCTTTAAGGAGTCTTAAAGCACGTTTTTGAAAAATTGTCTTGTAAATGAGTTTTGAATGGCTAAATGTCCATCATTACTCTTTAATTAACATGTGTACTATATAGTATCACATTTGGAAGTCTATATCAATGGGAAATCAAAAATTTCACAACAATGTGCCTTGTTTTGGTGAATAGTGAATTAATTAGGCTAGTTTATAACATAAGTCTATATAAGTGAGACATTTGGTCAACAAAGACTTAATTACCCTCATTAATAAAAGGGGGCCGGTTTCTTAGGAGGTGAGTCACCACCTTCATGAGTCATTAAGTAAATAAGAAAGCAAATGAGAGTTATAAAGTAAAATCACTATTCACCTTTTACATAAATATCACACTTTATTAGTTTCTCTCTCCTCACTTCTTCATTCTCCTTTGTTTTCCCACGGTTTGAGCTGCTCTCTCCCTTCTCCATTCACGTAGAATTCAACCTCCATGAAGCTCCATCTTCCTTGGTCACATCTACTCATTTTAGCTCCAAATCCAAACAAAATACATACTCTTCTTAGTTAGCTCAAGCTCCTTCTTTCTATCTTTTCAAAACTTCAAGAGCTTCATTTTGGTGCCAAGTCAAACCACCATTAGAGGAGGAAATTCAAGTTTGGAGACTCCATTGGCATCTCCATTCTCTTAAGGTAAAGAAAGTGTAAGAAAATCTAGGTTTCCCCATTTTCTTCACATGTCCGAAAATATATACTCATGGAACTCCATGTTTATGCCTTGTTCTAGCTTGTTTCTACTCTTCAAAGGAGAGAGGAGGTCCTTCTTGCTTCATATCCAAGTTTGTCTTGAGAAACCAAGGTAAAACAATCACATTAATACCTTAAAGCATATTTTTAACCTAGGTTTGTTCCTTAGGGTTAATGTGTTATCTAGTACTCATTGGAGTCATTGGATATTGGTTAGATATTGGCAAGGAGATACACATTGGTGACCGAGATTGAACAAAGGAAAACCTAAGGAAGAAAGCTTTTTAAGCTTGTAAAAGAACAAGGTAAATTACTTACCTTAAGATGTCTTGTTGTTTAAGGGAATGGGATTTAGGTATATGATGAGTTTAGTGTAGAGTTTATATTGGGAAGGTGTTATAAACCTAGGAGAAACAATGACTATACTTGTGAACTTGTGACTAAAGAGCAAATGAGAAGAAGAGATAGTTAAAACAATGTGGAGATGAACTACAAGAAGCATTTTATTTCAATGGGAGCCTTGTTGAGTGTATTCGCAGGTTGAAGGCAAATATATGTGGAAATTCAGTGGTTAGGTTATTGTCATTTAAGGGCCTAAGTGCCAAGCATTTTGAGTTTAAGCATATATGATGATGTGGTGAAGTTTTAGTGTAGATTGTGTGTTAAGGGTGTTGTGATGAGAATTGTGTGGTATTGGTTGTTTGATGGAGAAAAACCATGTGTTAGGAGGTACTATATACTAGAGAACCCATGGCAAAATTTAAAGGAGAGCTTAAGTGTTTAAGATATTCTAAGGGAATTTAATGACTAGGAAGTACTAGGATGTTTTATAGGTTGTCTTGATGAAAAAGGGTGAAGTTAAGGTGTTCTAATGACTTATAATGACTTAGGTATCACCATGGAGGATTTAGGAATCAAGAGAATGTATTTGAGTATTTAGGACTTAGGCGAATGTTGATAAACAACTAGGAGTGAAATAATGTGTTGATGATGGAAGTTTAAGTTGTGAAGGAACATTAAGTAAATGCATGAGAGAGTTTTAGATAGTGAAAGATGCTTGGGAGATGATGTATAGTGGTGAGGAAAACATTTGGCATAGTGGTTACATTAGGTATGAACCACCACCTAGAAACCTAGAGGAAAGCATTACAAGTGTTAGCATAATTACAAGGGAAAATGTATAATTAAGGTGAAACTTGGTGAATGATTTAATGTGTTTGGAGGATGCTCTAAGGTGGGTTTAAGGTCTAAATGATGTTAGAGCATATTGGATGGCTTGAGGAAAGGTTTAGAGAAGATTTGGCAAAGTTTGGGCATGATTTAGTGGCGTCCGACCCAGGGGTCGACCCAAGTTTGGGTCGGACGCCTCTGTTTAACGCCAGGGAAAGGTTCTGGAATGGTCCGACCCAGGGTCTTGGGTCGGACATGGGTCGGACGGGTGATTTTTAAAGGGCAAATAAGTTTCTGGAATGGTCCGACCCAGAAGGTTGGGTCGGACGTGGGTCGGACATGAGAGGTTTTAGAAGACGGAAAGTTTCTGGAATGGTCCGACCCAGTTGGTTGGGTCGGACTGGGTCGGACATGTAGGGTTTTTTCACCCGAAAGTTACTGGAATGGTCCGACCCAGAGGGTGGGTCGGACGGTGGGTCGGACGGCCCTTAACACTTAAAAAAAAAAAATTTAAATTCTAAGAATGGTACTAGGTAATAAGGTATACCTTTGGTAGGGTGGTAATGATTGGGACACTAAGAACTTAAGGAACTAAGTTAAGTTAAGTGTAAGTTTTAATGTTTAAAGTTAAGATTGTAAGCTAAGTGGCAAAGACTTGAGAGGTTGTTAAATGGGAATCTTTAGAGATTAAGTGAGTTAAGTAGGTGCAAATAACTAATGACCTAAAAATGAATGAATGTTTTAGGTTTGTGAATTGGGACCCCGAAGAAGGTTAAACAAACAACGATCGACGGTGAACGGTACAATCCTTCTTGTGACCTGCTTGCTAACGAGGTGTCCCTCGGCTTGTGTGCTATCTGTTTAATTGCTATGACTAAAACAAGATAAAGCATGCAACCGGTTATATTTATTCTCGTTGTGTTTGTGTTATCTTTACACTAACCCACGAGACTTGAGATTGTTACTAACCAAGTTTAGTACTTACTGAGTTAAGAATAAGAGTTAAGTTTGATGGTTGTTGGTTAATGCCCGTTAAGGCTTAGCTAGCACATGGTTTAAGATATCTACTAACTGGAACTTGAGTGAGGAAACCCGGGACCGATCTCCGGTCATGCATGCTAAGGAAAAAGGGGGACGGTATCTGAATCAGATCCGCCCTCCGCTTAAGGACTTGTCTTCGGACTTGTAGCCTAGGGCCGGTTGCCGGCTCAGCTACGCTGGACTCCCGTCCAGAGTAGGTGGCATTAAGATGGTGCGGTGGGATCACCTAAATCCCAGGTTCGAATTAAGCTACAACCAATCCCTTCCAGGAAAGGTTTGTATACTGAGATTAAGATTAAGATTGAGATTAAGGTAAGGTAAGGAACTGAGATTAAGGAAATGAGGACTAAGGGGGGGGTTACTAACCCACTTGATAAGGGAACGCTTGAGTCGTTCATTGTTTGTGAACTATATATGTTCATCTGTGGTTATTGTTATTGCACTTCATATTATGTTGTGTATGTAATCAATTTCCATGCTATCGACAATTAGTCGTCGTAGCCCCGTTAGCTTGGGGGCCATGAGAGGGTGTACCAGCATTCGTGCTGACCCCCTCGGGGCTATTTTTACACTTGCAGGTAAGAGACCCATGAGGACGCACTACGAGAGTAGGAGCGGTTAGACTTAGGGTGGGATGTTTATTTTGAGTTCGGGTTGCGCCTGTGCACCCGACTGTTTATATTAAACTGATGTAAGTTTGAGATTATGTTTAAGATACTAGTACTCGGTTGGTTGTGGAATTGTGAATGTTGATGTTTAAGTTGGATAAGTATTTTGGATAAGTATTGTAAACGTTAAAGCCGGTATATTCTAACGATCAGACCGTGGCAAGGTCCAGGTGTTATTTATTTCCGCTGCGACGTATTCGATTAAGTGTTCAGTTTGCGATAACCACGATAGGCTTTGGATGGGGTGTTACAAAAAGTGGTATCAGAGCGTAGTTACGCTCTGATCAAGAAATACCGGACATGAGTAACCACCGAGTTAGGATATAAGTTAAGGAATAAGTGTTGGGTTAAGGGTGTGAGAAGTTAGTGAGTAGAGTCAGATGACCACTAATAAGTGTGGATCGTCTTTATCGTCTACGGACGTTATAAATTACTAACCAAAACAGTGGTGAATACGAATCTAATGTGAGTTATGCTTGTTCAGATGGCAGGACGCCCTAGAGGAGGCCGAGGTCGCGGCCGGGGTGAGGATACTTCAGGAATACCTGGAGGGCAGACGATCGCAGAGATCGTAGCTGCCGCTTTAGGGCAATGGGCTATCAGCCTGGTGTGGGTGCACCACCTCCACCGCCACAACCTAGGGAACCAAACTGGGTGAAGAGTCTAGCAGATCTTCGACCCGCGCATTTTAAGGGGGAGACCGATCCCGCCAAGCTTGAGGCGTACATCTCCGAGCTGGAGACCGCCTTCGAGACCCTTGATGTCCCTGCTGGGATCAAGGTGCGCTTAGCTGCTTTCTATCTGAAGGGGGCGGCAGGCGATTGGTGGAAGCTGGTGAGGGCCGAGCATGTGGCCAATCCAGAGTTCGGCTGGGAGCAGTACACCGCCTTGCTACGAGCAAAGTACTACCCCGCCCATGTCCAGACGAAGAAGCGCTTACAGTTGGATGCGCTTAAGCAGACGGACAAGATGACAGTGGACGAGTATTACTCAGAGTTCACTGCCTTGCTCCGTCTTCTGCCAGGTCTAGGGTATTCTGACCAGATCTTGGTGGACCGCTTCTATGGCGGGCTTAGCCATCGACTCCGCTACGGCATGGGGCCGACGAGTTACACTACCTTGCAGGTAATAAGAATGATTGAGATTTGAGTAAGTGATGAATAAGATTTAGATTATGAGAAATAAGTGTACTAATACTATGGAAAAGCAGAGTGCTATCATGCCGCTGCTAAGGTTGAGATTACCGTCCAGCTGAGGGACGAGGAGAATGCAAAGAGGAAGAGTGCTGGTAAGAGCTCAGAAAGTCAGGGCAAGGAGGGTACAAGAAACAAAAGTACCAGCCTCAGGCCCAGAAAAATCAGAACCCAAAGGGGAAGGAGGAAAAGGAGAAGGCTTCGGAAGAGCCATTGAAGTTGACGTATGCTATTGCAGCTACACCCCTGCGCTCTAAGGCGCCAAAGGGTAAGGAAACTAACAATGAATGAGTTAAGAAATAAATTAGTAACCTTTGAGGTATGAGAATTGATATTGTGAATCAACAGGATCTGAGACTGAGAGGGGAGCCGGTGGTGGCTACCAGCGACGCTTCATCTGTAGATGGTGTCACAAGGACCACCCGGGCTCGACTGTAAGGGAAACAAGGTGGAGTGCAACTTTTGTGGAGTCTACGGGCATCGAGCGTATGAGTGTTACCGGAATCCTGCTAGCAGAGCCTATAGGCCCGATACCAGGGGCAAGGGCAAGACCGATCAGGGAGCTGGATCTGACGTCAGAGGAAAGTGCAGCAGCCGGCGGACAAGAACCACGGGTGACCCAGAAGACGGGGCCCACTTTACACATGGTGGACCGGGACGATGAGCCTGAGCCCTCATCGAGGCCAGGTACCACTATAACCATTTAGTAATAAAACTACCTGCTTACCGCATTATCATGCATGTTTGGTGAATAAATGAGTTAAGAAAGAATAAGATGAGATTAGAACTTAAGTAAGACATAACCTACTACCACTTTAGGAAGATTCAACATCTGCTACCCTATACCATCTACATCTAGCCCGGAGCACACCGACATCGAAACCCTACACTTTCCAACCGAACAATGTCAGGTTATCCGCCCAGGTATGATTTTATTAAGGGGATACCTGACCCGAACACAGCACAATAGCCATCATCAGGAGATGCAATCAACTAGGAATGGGACCGGGAGGTGTTTTTACACACCGGAGTACCCAGGGGGGAAGGATGAAAATTAAAGATGATGAGCTTAGGCAAGGATTGGAATCCGTATGCCAAGAATTACCAAACCATGAGGGAGCAAGATGGAGTCTCACACCACCGGGAATACCCGAAGAGTTCCATCCAGTTATTACACAAGTCGTGGAAATCGCTCAGCAGTTGGAGGCTAACTAACCGATCAGACATCCAAGCAGACATTTGCATTGTAAACTTCTACGAGAAGGACGGGAAACTGGGACTACACCAGGATAAGGACGAGACAACGGAGTCTCTCGAAAGAGGGATACCCGTAGTGTCTTGGTCCATTGGAGATGATGCGGAGTTTTTATACGGCGAGCAGAAGCGTGCGGACCGTGCAGATAAGATAGTACTTAGTCAGGTGATGTATTAATTTTGGGAGGAGAATCAAGGATGTTATACCATGGGATTAAGAGAATCAAGCTGAATACAGCACCATCAGCAGTAGTCAATGCGACCCATATGAGACCAGGAGATTAAACCTAACCTTTAGACAATATTAGCCATGTAATGTTAGAATGAGATGAGAAATGATGTAAGATTGAAGCACATGTTGTAAACAGGATGGTCATGAATAAAATAACAGTGTTGTTCATATAATTGATTACGACTCTTGTTATACCATCAATACTCATGGAGCTTGTGAACACAATTAGGTTATGGACTCGGTACAAGGTGCACTAAGCATACTTACAGAGGCACAGGCCGACGCCAGCGGTACTATCCTCACCGGCACCTTTCCGATCAATGGGATTGAGGCATCAGTTCTCTTCGACTCAGGGGCCTCGCATACCTTTGTCTCTGCATCATTTGCGAGCAGGTTGGGGCTAGACGCTGATGAGCTACCCGACTTCACGGTTACTCCCGTCTAAGGAGAAGGTTCGTTGCACTCGTTACTACCGAGAGCCACCATCAGAATTAAGGGGGAAGACTTCCCAGTCAGTTTCATTGAGTTCAGTAAGCTAGGATTTGATGTTATCTTCGGGATGAACTGGTTGGAGCGGCACAAGGGACGTATCCTCTGCGCCGAGCATAGATTGCTGCTCAGGAGTCCGTCTGGGGTAACAATATCATACCGCCAGAGGCCCAGAGAGCCTTCGACTAAGATCATCACCGCCATGGCAATGCACAGAGAGTTTAGGAGAAGGAAGAAGTATACCTCTGCTATGTACAGGACATAGAGAGAGACCCTGAGTTCGACCCCGACTTACCGGTAGTGTCGGAGTTCCCCGACTTATTTCCACGGGAACTGCCCGGCATGCCACCCACTAGAGGTCCAGAGTTCACCTCTGACCGCTGCACCTGGTACCGAAATAGCCAACCGCACCAATACCGTACTCCGAGAAATGACTGAGTTAAAGAACAATTGAAAGATTTGTTGGATAAGGGATTCATTAGACCAAGTGTGTCACCATGGGGAGCGCCAGTCCTCTTCGTGAAGAAGAAGGATGGTAGTCTCCGCCTCTGCATCGACTACAGAGAGCTGAATGCAGTGAACAGTGAAGAATAAGTACCCACTACCCACCCCGCATTGACGATCTGTTCGATCAGTTGAAGGGAGCATCTGTGTTTTCCAAGATTGATCTCAGATCGGGGTATCATCAGATAGCCATTAAGGAGGGAGACATTGAGAAGACGGCATTCCGGACACGATACGGCCACTATGAGTTTACAGTGATGCCGTTCGTTTGTCGAACGCACCGGCGAAATTTATGGATCTGATGAACCGCTTGTTCCGGGAGCAGCTGGACAAGTCGGTTGTGGTTTTATTGATGACATTCTGATATATTCAAAGTCTAAAGTTGAACATGAGGAACATCTGAGGAAGGTATTGGAAATACTGAGGGAGAACCAGCTATATGCTAAGTTCTCCAAGTGTGAGTTTTGGCTTGACCAGGTTTCCTTCCTAGGTCATGTCATCTCAGATGCTGGGATCGCAGTGGATCCAGCAAAGATTGATGCCGTACGTACCTGGCCAAGGCCGAAGACTGTTACCGACATCCGGAGCTTTCTCGGTCTGGCAGGTTACTACAGGAGGTTTGTTAGAGATTTCAGCAAGGTCGCGAAGCCGATGACCAGTCTGATGAAGAAAGACGCACCATTTCTATGGACAGTTGACTGTGAGAGATCATTTCAGCGCTTGAAGGACTCACTGACCACTGCACCGGTACTGACCATTCCAGACGGTACAGAGGGCTTTGAGGTTTATTGTGATGCATCCGGCAGAGGGCTGGGTTGCGTGCTCATGCAACATGGCAAGGTGGTGGCATATGCCTCACGCCAGTTGAAGAAACATGAGGAGAACTACCCCACACATGATTTAGAGCTGGAGCTGTAGTCTTCGCTTTGAAGATATGGCGCCACTACTTATATGGGGTTAGTGTCACGATCTACACCGATCACAAAAGTTTGAAATACATATTCACTCAGAAGGAGTTAAATCTTCGACAGAGGAGATGGTTAGAGTTTCTGAAAGACTATGACATTGACCTCCAATACAAAGAGGGGAAGGCCAATGTTGTAGCAGATGCCCTGAGCCGTCGAGCACACTCACTCCATTCGCTAGTTTCTTTCTCCAGCTTGGTTGATGAGGTGCGAGAGGCTCAGAGGACAGATGAGTATATGAGAGAGGTCAGACAGAAGCTGACAGATGGTACCTTTGAGAGTCAGAAATACGACTTCAGACTTCATGATGATGATCTGATCAGACTTAAGGGCCGATTATGCATACCACGAGGCAACACGGATCTGAAAGACCGTATACTTAGAGAATCACACTGTTCTTCAGTTTCCATCCATCCGGGAGCCTCTAAAATGTATAAAGACATGAAGAGATACTTCTGGTGGTCGGGGATGAAGACAGATGTTACCGAGTTCGTCTTGAGGTGTCTCACATGCCAGAAGGTGAAATTCGAGCACCGACGACCGGGCGGAATGGTACAGTCGATGCCAGTTCCGGAGTGGAAGTTCCATGATATCTCCATGGACTTCGTAGTTGGGCTTCCACCTGCTAGGGGAGGTCTCAACATGATATGGGTGGTGGTGGATCGCCTTACCAAAGTAGCCCGATTCATACCGATGAAGGATACTTGGAAGGTGACCAAATTAGCTGAGTTATTTGAGAAAGAAATCATGAGACATCACGGCATACCAAAGACCATAGTGTCAGATAGAGATACCAGATTCCTTTCGAGGTACTGGAGAGCTACCAGAGAAGCGTTGGGTACAGAACTCAAGCTGAGTACCGCGTTCCATCCTCAGACAGATGGTCAGACTGAGCGTACTATTCAGACACTCGAGGACATGCTGAGAGCATGTGCCTTAGACTTCCAGGGCAGTTGGATTGACAGATTGCATCTGATCGAGTTTTCATACAACAACAGCTATCACGCTTCGATCAAGATGGCACCTTTTCAAGCGTTGTACGGTAGACCATGTCGTACACCGCTCTGCTGGGATGAGTCGAGTGAGACGGTCATTATAGGACCAGAGTACTTAGAACAAGTTAAGGCTGAAGTTCAGCAAATCAGGGAGAACATGAAAGCTGCTCAAGATAGGCAGAAGTCATATGCTGATGTTCGACGACGGGACTGGAGTTCGCAGTGGGCGACCAGGTATTTCTGCGAGTTTCACCGATGAAGGGTGTATTCAGGTTTGGGCAGAAGGGCAAGTTAAGCCCGAAATTTGTTGGTCCTTATGAGATTACGGAGCGGGTGGGCCCGGTTGCTTACAGGTTAAATTTACCTGCTGAGCTGGGTAAAGTGCATGATGTTTTTCATGTTTCACAGCTAAAGAAATACATGCACCACCCCTCCCATGTGTTAGAACCTGAGAGGTTGACTTTAGAACCAAATATGAGATCTGTGGAAACTCCTCAGAGAATCTTGGACAGCAAGACTAGGGACACTCGCCACAAGTCAGTGCGACTGGTGAAGGTTCTCTGGTCTAACCAGGATGTCGAAGAGGCCACGTGGGAATTAGAGGATAAGATGAGGGCGAAGTACCCTTCTTTATTTACTGACTAGATCGTCTGTATAGGGTACGGGGCGTACCCCTTTTTAAGGGGGGTAGAGCTTCCTCGCTTTTGAGTTAGGAAACGATCATGTTTGTCGTTTGTTTGGTTATTTAGATGTGAATTTGTGTAAGTTGCTACACTTCGGTGTAAGTTTGAGTTATGTATAATACTTATGTATTGTATTTGAGATTGACCTTTGAGTCTTGAGATGTGTGAATGTGAATATAAGATGTGGTATTAAGATTAAGAGAATTGTGTACCGTGAATGGTTAAGCACATGTGTGAACTTTGAGGACAAAGTTCTTTTAGGGGGGTAGATTGAAATACCCCAAACTTAGATATGGTGTTTAAATGATAAATAAGATATAAGGAGGCTAAATGCCTTAGAAACATTAAGAAACATTTCTAATCAAAGAAAATATAAGGAAACACCAAAAGAGCAGTTTTAACAAAAACGTGCTCTAAGCTTGGAGAGACTTGGGAGAGTACCCAAATATTGTTCTAAGACCTTAGTAATATCCTAATGGTCATTTTAAATCAATTACCAAAGAAAACCAAGCTTGAAAACAAGTTAAAACACAAAATGTGCTTTAAGGAGTCTTAAAGCACGTTTTTGAAAAATTGTCTTGTAAATGAGTTTTGAATGGCTAAATGTCCATCATTACTCTTTAATTAACATGTGTACTATATAGTATCACATTTGGAAGTCTATATCAATGGGAAATCAAAAATTTCACAACAATGTGCCTTGTTTTGGTGAATAGTGAATTAATTACTAGTTTATAACATAAGTCTATATAAGTGAGACATTTGGTCAACAAAGACTTAATTACCCTCATTAATAAAAGGGGGCCGGTTTCTTAGGAGGTGAGTCACCACCTTCATGAGTCATTAAGTAAATAAGAAAGCAAATGAGAGTTATAAAGTAATATCCTATTCACCTTTTACATAAATATCACACTTTATTAGTTCTCTCCTCCTCTCCTCATTCTTCATTCTACTTTTTCCCACGGTTTGAGCTGCTCTCTCTCTTCTCCATTCACGTAGAACTCAACCTCCATGAAAGCTCCATCTTACCTTGGTCACATCTTACTCATTTTAGCTCCAAATCCAAAACAAAATACATACTCTTCTTAGTTAGCTCAAGCTCCTTCTTTCTATCTTTTCAAAACTTCAAGAGCTTCATTTTGGTGCCAAGTCAAACCACCATTAGAGGAGGAAATTCAAGTTTGGAGACTCCATTGGCATCTCCATTCTCTTAAGGTAAAGAAAGTGTAAGAAAATCTAGGTTTCCACCATTTTCTTCACATGTCCGAAAATATATACTCATGGACTCCATGTTTATGCCTTGTTCTAGCTTGTTTCTACTCTTCAAAGGAGAGAGGTCCTTCTTGCTTCATATCCAAGTTTGTCTTGAGAAACCAAGGTAAAACAATCACATTAATACCTTAAAGCATATTTTTAACCTAGGGTTTGTTCCTTAGGGTTAATGTGTTATCTAGTACTCATTGGAGTCATTGGATATTGGTTAGAATATTGGCAAGGAGATACACATTGGTGACCGAGATTGAACAAAGAAAAACCTAAGGAAGAAAGCTTTTTAAGCTTGTAAAAGAACAAGGTAAATTACTTACCTTAAGATGTCTTGTTGTTTAAGGGAATGGGATTTAGGTATATGATGAGTTTAGTGTAGAGTTTATATTGGGAAGGTGTTATAAAACCTAGGAGAAACAATGACTATACTTGTGAACTTGTGACTAAGAGCAAATGAGAAGAAGAGATAGTTAAAACAATGTGGAGATGAACTACAAGAAGCATTTTATTTCAATGGGAGCCTTGTTGAGTGTATTCGCAGGTTGAAGGCAAATATATGTGGAAATTCAGTGGTTAAGATTATTGTCATTTAAGGGCCTAAGTGCCAAGCATTTTGAGTTTAAGCATATATGATGATGTGGTGAAGTTTTAGTGTAGATTGTGTGTTAAGGTGTTGTGATGAGAATTTGTGTGGTATTGGTTGTTTGATGGAGAAAAACCATGTGTTAGGAGGTACTATATACTAGAGAACCCATGGCAAAATTTAAAGGAGAGCTTAAGTGTTTAAGATATTCTAAGGGAATTTAATGACTAGGGAAGTACTAGGATGTTTTATAGGTTGTCTTGATGAAAAGGGTGAAGTTAAGGTGTTCTAATGACTTATAATGACTTAGGTATCACCATGGAGGATTTAGGAATCAAGAGAATGTATTTGAGTATTTAGGACTTAGGCGAATGTTGATAACAACTAGGAGTGAACAATGTGTTGATGGATGGAAGTTTAAGTTGTGAAGGAACATTAAGTAAATGCATGAGAGAGTTTTAGATAGTGAAAGATGCTTGGGAGATGATGTTATAGTGGTGAGGAAAACATTTGGCATAGTGGTTACATTAGGTATGAACCACCACCTAGAAACCTAGAGGAAAGCATTACAAGTGTTAGCATAATTACAAGGGAAAATGTATAATGATTAAGGTGAAACTTGGTGAATGATTTAATGTGTTTGGAGGATGCTCTAAGGTGGGTTTAAGGGTCTAAATGATGTTAGAACACTATTGGATGGCTTGAGGAAAGGTTTAGAAAGATTTGGCAAGTTTGGGCATGATTTAGTGGCGTCCGACCCGGGGTCCGACCCAAGTTTGGGTCGGACGGCCTCTGTTTAACGCCAGGGAAAGTTTCTGGAATGGTCCGACCCAGAGGTCTTGGGTCGGACATGGGTCGGACGGGTGATTTTTAAAGGGCAAATAAGTTTCTGGAATGGTCCGACCCAGAAGGTTGGGTCGGACGTGGGTCGGACATGAGAGGTTTGAAGACGGAAAGTTTCTGGAATGGTCCGACCCAGTTGGTTGGGTCGGACATGGGTCGGACATGTAGGGTTTTTCAAACCCGAAAGTTACTGGAATGGTCCGACCCAGAGGGTGGGTCGGACGGTGGGTCGGACGGCCCTTAATACTTAAAAAAAAAAAAAAATTAAAATTCTAAGAATGGTACTAGGTAATAAGGTATACCTTTGGTAGGGTGGTAATGATTGGACACTAAGAACTTAAGGAACTAAGTTAAGTTAAGTGTAAGTTTTAATGTTTAAAGTTAAGATTGTAAGCTAAGTGGCAAAGACTTGAGAGGTTGTTAAATGGGAATCTTTAGAGATTAAGTGAGTTAAGTAGGTGCAACTAACTAATGACCTAAAAATGAATGAATGTTTTAGGTTTGTGAATTGGGACCCCGAAGAAGGTTAAACAAACAACGATCGACGGTGAACGGTACAATCCTTCTTGTGACCTGCTTGCTAACGAGGTGTCCCTCGGCTTGTGTGCTATCTGTTTAATTGCTATGACTAAAACAAGATAAAGCATGCAACCGGTTATATTTATTCTCGTTGTGTTTGTGTTATCTTTACACTAACCCACGAGACTTGAGATTGTTACTAACCAAGTTTAGTACTTACTGAGTTAAGATTAAGAGTTAAGTTTGATGGTTGTTGGTTAATGCCCGTTAAGGCTTAGCTAGCACATGGTGTCTAAGATATCTACTAACTGGAACTTGAGTGAGGAAACCCGGGACCGATCTCCGGTCATGCATGCTAAGGAAAAAGGGGGACGGTATCTGAATCAGATCCGCCCTCCGCTTAAGGACTTGTCTTCGGACTTGTAGCCTAGGGCCGGTTGCCGGCTCAGCTACGCTGGACTCCCGTCCAGAGTAGGTGGCATTAAGATGGTGTGGTGGGATCACCTAAATCCCAGGTTCGAATTAGCTACAACCAATCCCTTCCAGGAAAGGTTTGTATACTGAGATTAAGATTAAGATTGAGATTAAGGTAAGGTAAGGAACTGAGATTAAGGAAATGAGGACTAAGGAGGGGGGGTTACTAACCCACTTGATAAGGGAACGCTTGAGTCGTTCAATGTTTGTGAACTATATATGTTCATCTGTGGTTATTGTTATTGCACTTCATATTATTTTGTGTATGTAATCAATTTCCATGCTATCGACAATTAGTCGTCGTAGCCCCGTTAGCTTGGGGGCCATGAGAGGGTGTACCAGCATTCGTGCTGACCCCCTCGGGGGCTATTTTTACACTTGCAGGTAAGAGACCCATGAGGACGCACTACGAGAGTAGGAGCGGTTAGACTTAGGGTGGGATGTTTATTTTGAGTTCGGGTTGCGCCTGTGCACCCGACTGTTTATATAAACTGATGTAAGTTTGAGATTATGTTTAAGATACTAGTACTCGGTTGGTGTGGGATTGTGAATGTTGATGTTTTGAGTTGGATAAGTATTTGGATAAGTATTGTAAACGTTAAAGCCGGTATATTCTAACGATCAGACCGTGGCAAGGTCCAGGTGTTATTTATTTCCGCTGCGACGTATTCGATTAAGTGTTCAGTTTGCGATAACCACGATAGGCTTTGGATGGGGTTTTACAATTCCAAAGTGTCATAATGACATAATACTATTATTATACATATATAGTTTATCTTAATCCCAAAATCACCAATAAATTCCTAAAAATTCCTAATAGCCCATGGGTGTTTATAATACCATTATACACCCTTTATTTTCGGTAATACCATATATACCAATATGTTATAAATTGTTACAATTAAATACTTATCTTATTATAAAACCTTAAATAAGTTATCCAACTTATTTAATTTGGTTAAACCTACCATATGGTCAAGGTGACCACCTTAATATTTCCTTGACCATCAATAACTATATATTACGGTTTGTACCCTTATTTTTCAGAATTACCATTTAACCACAAAATTTATAAAATCTTATAATTTTTATTTAAACTCCTTCAAACCTCTAATTTTCGGCTTTATAATTATATCGCCCCCAATTTAATTTAATTACACTTTAACCCCTTATACTATGCGGTAATATATATATTACCTAAACTTAAATAAAACCTTATAATTGCATAAATAAAATGGCCTAAAGTACATGGCCTTATTACAAACATTAGCTTATAAAATAAATTACGCATAAACGCCCAAAATGCATTAAACTCTCAGCCTTACACATAGCTTTTCCTTATTTACCAATTTTCCACATAATGTCTTAAATTTGAAAATTATGCTAATTTTAGTTATAAAATTTACTAAACCATTCCTTAATCACCTAAGGTCAAAATAAGACCTTTAAACCTTATTCACTCACGGCACAAATTATAAACATATGTATAATTACATATTAATAACCAAGTGAAGGTTTAAGTGAGTTATACCTTATTTTTGCCAAGTATATGCCTAGTATGGCCACGGCTTCTTAGGAATAATTTTTCCACAGCTTAGTTTACATGTTTTCAAACAGCATTAAGGCATGATTAGTCTCCAAGCAAGATCTAACCACAAGAAGTGTTTAATGTCAATTTTCAAGGTAAAATTTACCTTAGAATACCAAGGTAACCAAGGTTGTCTTCGGCCTAAATTTAGAGAAGTTAAGAGCATCAAAAGAGCTACAAAACCAAGCTTTAAACTGGTATAACTCAGATTAGAAGATGGCTAATTTTTACCTTGATTAAAATGCTTAAAATGGTGTTTTGGGCTTGGATCTGGCTATACCTTGAAGCTCTTGATATACCAACTGAATAAGCATGTTAAGAAGAAGATTATAAGCCTACGAAACGAGGCTTTCCAACTGGAATGGAAGAAAATCAAAGGATAAGTGCTTAAAGCACATTTTATCCTTAAGAACAAGATTAGGTTTCTCCACCTTCTTCCCTTGTTACAGCCGAGATACACCCTTCTTTAACCTCCAAAACAACCTAGAAACATTGATGGAAATGGTTGATGCTTTGCTCCATGGAAAGAAAAAAGAATTGTGAAGAGAATGAACATAAAATGGCTATTAATAAGCTTACCTATGTCAATTGTTGTTCTCTTCTGAACTTGGCATGTTATCCACGGTTTGTAGAATCCAAGAGAGGTTGGAAGAGGCTGGTGTCGGCTGGGAAGCAAGACAAATGAAGAAGGTAAGCTAGATTTGCTTTTAAGACATTATTGTTACTTTATGGAATTGTAACTTGATGACTCATTAGATTGGCTGATTAATTGATTGGAGATTGATGAATGAGTGGGCATGACAGCCATAGGAGGTCTGCAGCACATTGTCAAGGCAATGGGGTGATGTTTGACCATAGTTTAAGTTTAGTAATTAAATGTTATTTTTTGGGGTACTATTCATACTAAATTGCCCATTTTGATTTTATTTTCAAACTTTGATTTAGACTTTATAATATAGTCTATCATGTCAAATTAAAGAACTTAATATAGTCTTTAATGACAAAAAGTCATTATCTTAGAGCTCATACACAAAAACGTACTTTAAGGTATTTTAGTGCACATTTTGTGTCGCAAGGTGTTTCTGTGCTCAGTTTTCTTTGAGAATTGTTTTGTTGTGTTCCTTACATGATATTTCATGGAATCCAATTTTATATCATTTAGAGGTCATTAGACCTTTAAGGTTTTCTTAGAGCACATTTTGCCGTACTTGACCTTGAAGCATGTAAGTGCTTGTTCTTTGTGTTGGAGTGTTGTCCAACAATTGTAATATGCTTAGTTATGTGTTAATAAGCTTGGGAAAAAGTTTTAGGTCCTAAGAAGCTCATTTGGGTATTTATTTACCCTAAACAGTCAAAGGGTGCAATATCTTGCTTTGTGTGATCACTGTTGTTCTCAGTTGACTTTTAAGGCATGTTTAGGCCTTAATTAATGTGATTAGATGTTTAATCCATGTTTTATTAGTTGGGGTATTTCACTCGAGACACTCGCCACAAGTCTGTTCGACTTGTGAAGGTTCTCTGGTCTAACCAGGAGGTCGAGGAGGCCACCTGGGAGCTGAAAGATGATATGAGGGCGAAGTACCCGTCATTGTTTACTTCTTAGTATTGTATGTATAAGGTACGGGGCGTACCCCTAATTTAAGGGGGGGGGGGGGGGTAGAGCCATTTCGGTTATGTAGGTACGACATGTATTGAAATACATGTCTATGTTGTTACGTTATAGACTTCAAGTCTAAGTGATGTTTTGTTATGGGGACCTTGAGTCCGATGTTATGTAAAGTATGTTTGTTATGAAAGTGTTGTTTTAGAAGTAATCCCCGTGTTCTAATGTTTAAGATGCGTGGGAAGTGTGAACTTTCGGGACAAAGTTCTTTTAAGGGGGGTAGATTGAAATACCCCAAACCTTAATATGTTAATTAATTATGTAATTATGATATTTTAAGGCTAATTAAGTCCTTAAGACCATTAGTGAAGAAACGCAAACTAAAAAGAAAAAGAGAATGCGTAAAAGTCACAAAACGCAAAAACGTGTATTAAATGATTATAGTAAGTATGTAACCTTAGCTAGGGTCCAAAAAGGTTTCCTAGGACTCATTTAGTCATTAGGAACATGTGGGAAAAATTCCGAAGGAAACGGACCCAAATAGCAGGGTAAAAGCACAAACGAGGCTTTAAAGCACGTTTTTCGAGAAAACCGAAAACGTGACTTTAAACAGTTAAATTGGACTTGTATAAATTATAGTTGATTTTATAACTATAATTATATACTAATTAAAGTCTAAGAATTTTTAGAATAAAAAAAATATATTCCGGAAACCGGACCCGGACTGTTAAAACTGACAGTTCGGGAATTTACGGGTGTTATCTGCTAATGACACAAGTGCCACTCTCTCACATTGTAAAATAAAATCAGATTTTTGCACCCTCTCTTGTATCTCACGTGAGAGAGCCCCTCTCTCACCCATTTAACTCTATTTTATTCACTAAAGTACAAAACAACAAAAAGCAAAAGTGCTTTATTTCCTCTCTCTCACACTCTCTTTCCTCTATTCCCTTGTATCATCCGATTTCTTCATTTGCCCAGCCCCCTCTCTTGCTGTAATGGCTCTATTCTATTAGCTAAAGACAAAAATAATAAAACAATGCTACCTTACTTTCCTCTCACACACATACTCACTCTCTCACATTTCTCTCTCTTCTATTCTCTTTCTTTCTTCCAATTTCTCTTTCCCCCAGCTCTCTTTCTCTGCTCTTTCTTCCTCCTATGGCGATTTTTTGAAGCCACAAAGAGCTCCACTTCATCCTCTTGTTCTACCCTTAAACCAACTTCAAATCAAGAAATTTTTACACCAAAATACTCACCTTGCCTTGGAGGGTATTTTCCACCTTTTAAAATCTCAAAACTTCATACTTCATTTCCATGGGTGTACCACATCTTGAAGAAAAAAACTTCATATTCTTGAAGCCAAACAACTCCTTGATGGTCTAAGGTAAGAAAGAACTCAAAAATCCATTCATTTCCCCATTTTCTATGGTGGCCGATTTTGGTGTGTGCTAAACACCATTGTTTCTCTTCATTCAAGCTTGTTAAATCTTCAAGAGGTGCTAGAGATAGCCCAAATTTCATTGCCAGACACTTCACTTTGAAGTAGAAGGTAATTCACTCCTATGGTGTTTCAAATAATCACTAAGTTCTAGGGTTAATGGAATAATGTTCATGAACCCTCCATACTCATTGTGATTATCTTGGCATGGTCATTAGTGTAGCAATTAATTCCGTTGAATACCGATTGAGGAGCAAGAAGTGAAGAGAAAGAGTTTTTGTAAAGAAAACCCAAGGTAATTTACTTACCTTAAACTAAGGTGTGATCTATGAATGTGTTTATGTTTGAGCAAATATAAATGTTGAGTATAATGCAGGTGTTGCTAATAATATGAGGAAATTCAGTGTTTAATTTAATGTTGTTTAAGGGCCTAAGAGCCAAGCTTTTAAGGTTTGTGTATATTGGGTGCTATTGTTGTGGAAATGATGAAATTTAAGTGTGGTTTAGTGTTTTTGGATGAGTTGTGGATTGGAGTGTTTTTGAGGGCTAAATAATATGTGGGAACATGTTAAAATTATGGTGAGATCATGTCAAAATTGTGTAGGAAATTAATGGTTTGAGTGCATATCAAGGTGGGAACAAACTAGAGAACTACATAGTTTTGAGAGGAGAATGTAGTATAAAAATCGGTTGGAAACTAGGTAAATGGAGATGGGTAGATGAGGGAACTTTAAGGTGGGAATGTAACATTATTTGTGGACTAGTAAGTGGGTGAGAGTGGTGAGAAAAATCTGTAGCACAACACTTAATAGAACTAAACTTTAGTTCTTGTAAGAGGAGAGTGGGAAATTGGGTGAATTTAATCAAGAATTGGGTAACAAGTTTAGATGATGATTTAGGCAAGTTTAAGATGTTATATTAGTGTTAGAATATATCTAATTACAAGTAGGAAGCTTGGGCCAACAATGGGTGAAGATAATAAGTGGAACAAGAATTGAAAATGCCATTTTTGAAGGCCAGTAGCAGTGGTCTGGGACCTAGATTCCATGTCAAGTCCCGGACCATAGGGTAAAATTTGTTCGAGAGTGTGCAGGCACATTGGTCCGGGACTTGGGGTGAGTATTAAGTCTTGGACCACCCCTATTAAACTGGCCGAGACTTACATCATGAATTGGTCCGGGACTTTAGGTAAGGACCAAGTCCCGGACCACTCTAAAAACATTGTTTTAAGTTGTTAAATGGTGTCTAATGATGGGGATGGTTAGGTGTTGATGTTATATGATTGTTTAGGTCATGTTTGGTGACTTATAATGACCATTAGGAGGGTGAACAAGTATAAGTTTAAGTGTGAAAGTGTACGACATAAATATGTGGAGTAATTAGCTAATCGAAAGTTAAATAAGTTAATTAACCGACTTTATAAATCATGTATAGGAACTACGTTTGGTGGGACTCGTACGCAGCAAGGACCAAGGTATGGTTTTCTTGTAGTCTATTGCCTACCAGTTCACACCGGCTTGTGTGTTGTTTGTTCTTTTCTGTGTGTTTATGACCTTGTAAGATTTAAAACCATGAAATGAGTTTACGGTTATTGTTATTGTTGTGGCCTATGTGTACCGGTACTGTTAACCTCGAATACGTACTAACCCGTTAGTTGACCAAACTAGGACACGTACAAGAACGGTACCCGGTTTAACGTTTCAACTTAAGGAACGTTCTAACCTCGGCTATGCATGAGTTAGTTGTGATGTGCGTTGTTAATGTGTATCCCATTTTCCTTGGGTGTCTAACTGGACTACAAACTTATGTGTGATTGATTGTGTTAAGTTCCAACAATGGGACTTCTAACAAGTGCTAACCGGGAAATGAGGAATCCGGTCGTTCCGGTCACGCGTGTATGTACGGGGGTCGACATCTGAATCAGATTCGGCTCTCTCTTATGTAAGGTTGTTTTCCTTTTTGGATTCCAACCGCCCACTAGCTTAGCCAAAGCTTACCTACCTGACTTCCAATCGGGCTAGGGGGAAATTTGTGTTCGGTGTGCCGGATCACTATATCCGTCACGCCTATGTGTTAAGTTACTTGTTCGACTAACAAACGGTAGCGAGTTATGTAACAAGCTTAATATAGATATGAGGATGAAACCATTCTCTAGGCTTACCATGTTGACTAACTATGTTGGTTGTTTACTAAAGTGAAGTGTACTCCCTATGTATGTGTTGTTATTGTTATGCAATAATTCTCGCTATGTAATATGTATGTTGTATGTTAAAATCAATGCCATGTTATCATGACAAATAGTTGCGTGTATCCCGGTAGTCAGCGGGCTGCACGTTAACCATGCCAGCCAAGGGTTGCTGACCCCCTTTGGGGGCACATATTATTTTTTAGGAGAGTGATCGAGGAAGCAGAATGGTTGTAGCCTGGAGCATGAAAGAATACCTTTGTTATTTTTGGAAACCGTACCCGAGTAGTGCTTGTACACCCGAGGTCGTATATTTTGGTTGGTGTAGGACTAGATTGGTGAATTTTATACATTAGCACTCGGTATATTGTGATTCTTTTTGGTTAGTAAATTTTGAAGGTTGTAATTATGCTCGGGATTCTTGTAATCAGACCGATACATTGTACGTAACAGCCTTGTTAGCCACATGGGTGGCTAACGGCGTGTAACACCGCCCCTTTTGGTTAATGTTTAAGTTGTGTTTTCCGCTGTGATTATTGGTTAAGTGTGGAGGTTATGGTTGGGGTGTTACACACAGAAGTTCTATTTTCTTCACCGAAAATTCAGAAAGATAGAACTTGTGGGACTGATGAGAAGGGAAGAAATGGTACCAAGCCAAACAAGACATATGGAGCATCCGACCGCTTCTAGCCGGATGGAAATAAGAATACATAAGGCATCCAGCCATCTCCGACCGGACGAAAGTAGGACTTAGGCAAGGCAAAATATAGTGTGGCCGGCCGTCTGTGGTCGGTCAAAGATGTTAGGGAGGGCAAAAACCGTACTTATACATGTAAAATACAGGCTGGCAGCATGAGACTAGGCCCAAAGACTCTATAAATAGGAGTGTACCCCCATAAAATAAGACACGTAACAATTGGCAATCAAACTTACACTTGATTCAAACAAAAGGCTCTCTCTCTTTCTCCCTTCTTACGAGATTCTGTAATCGAGACCAGGTAACGTAGGATAGTAAATCAGATCGGATTGTATTAAGATGCAGTACACTGTTTCAGTTACCCACCCCCAACACAAAGCAAACAGATAAGAAAATCGCAATGAATCCGCCACTATGTTCAAACATCTATCAAATATTTGTTGGTCAAGGTGACCAAATAAAAGAGTTGTGTACAATAGAGAATTAAGTTCCAATCATGGAGGAACAAATTCCGAAAGAGGAACTGTTTAAAACACCCGCAAGCAATGCAACGGGTAACTGTGGAATTCAATGTTATAAAAAGATAAACCCTTTGGATCGTGTATATATTATTAACTATGGTTATAAAGGAAATTATCACACATGCAACGTTGTTTCGCATAGCATTTAATGCTCATGCACTAACGTTATATGATAGTATTATTTAACCATTTGGTATTGTACCATATTACATATCACATTATTCGTTTTAATAAACTATACTTTAATTTACACTGTATGACTTATAGTATATATATTGATACTAATGTCATAACACTTGTCATCTATCATTTCATGACATTAAAACCATATTGTATATGCTTATATATATACATATATTCTTGGTTTGACATATATATATATATATATATATTTATATATGTTGTTTTTATTTGATTTAATCATATAATATATAGTTGCATGTATTGTGACAATATTATTTCTTAAACTCCCATTCTAGGTATAAGTTGGTCAACTTGACCTCTTGGTCAAATTAGTTGACTTAGTCAAGCATGTTGACTTGACTAGTTTATCCAAGTACTTTAGTTTACAACATTCATCATAATACAGGGTATTATATAATTCATGTACCTTGCAATATGCTACTCTTGATTGTATAATTTACAGTCTATCAACTTTATTCATTTATAACACCCATCATTAAATATTGTATAGTTCTCAACCATATTTTATACGCATTTCCTACATATATTAGTCACGCCTTTATGCACATACAAATATACATGAACTATAAAACTCCTTTCATTAGATGATACATTTCATTATTTTATGTAAGGTGATTATTCTTACTAGTTTGTAATACATTATACAAACTTATATTAAGATTCCTATCTTAATATCATGTAACATTGTGTATAACACCATAATAAACTTTTAAAGTTTATTAATTTATACTCATTATTTTGTAAGTTCATTTATTCATTATTATCACGTTTATTTTATGTGAATATTCTTAATTGTACTTGTTGTGTTTAAATCACATTAATACCACAATAATCCATGTAACACTACTATATACATAACATACTAATTCCCTCTGTTTATTCATCTCATATATAGAATATATATATTGAGAAGGGAAGAGAATGGGTCAAGCTGTCAAGCCAAAACAGGATGCGAAGAGCATCCGGCTCCTTCAGCCGGATGAGAATAGAACAAATAGAGCATCCGGCCGCTTTAGCCGGATGAAGATAGAAGCACATAGGTCATCCGGCCACCTTAGCCGGATGAGGGTAGAAGCACATAGGTCATCCGGCCGTCCTCAGCCGGATGGAAATGGGACTAGGCAAAGCAAAATGTAGTACGGTCGGCCGCCTGTGGTCGACCAAAGGGACTAAGAAGGGGTAAAACCGTACTTATGCATGTAAAATACAGGCTGGCACCATAAAAGCCAGGGCCAAAATACTATAAATAGGGGCACACCCCCGTGAAATAAGATACATAACATCGGGCAGTTAAAACTCGCATTCAATCTCAACAAAAGTTCTCCTTCTCTCTCTGTATCCTTGCAAGGCTCTGTAATCAAGACCAGGTAATATAGGATAGAAGATCAAGTCGAATCGCACCAGGGTAAATGTATTACCTCATTAGGTTAGACAAAGGATGCAAAGGTTGGAATAGAATCCTAGGATTGTAATACTGTTTCATTTGCGCCGTCTGTGGGAAAAACGAACAGCAAGAAGCAACCACGAGACCACCTGGAAATAGGGAAGTAATCTGCGATGATTCATAACGTGAATTCCGAAATAACTGATGGCATTTTTTGCAGGGATCGGAACACAAGAGATGGCTCCAAGATCAAAGAAAGCACTGAAGAGCGACTGAAGATAACAACCGCTCCGAAGAAGGAATGAGTTCGGAGATGCCAGAGGCCATCTCCAAAAAGGATCTTGAAGACATGCTGAAAGGACTGGTCAGATCCATTGACGAAAAAATCGTAGAAGGGAATGAGACCTTGCAGCAGGAGTTGATGCAAAGGGACGAAGAGTATCAGAAAAGATGGGACGAAATGACTGAAGCCATTGAACAACTGAGAAACAGAGATTCAAAAGGCAGCAATGGCGAGGAAAGCAAAGATAGGAAGCGCAATTCAATCATCGACGAAGAAGAAATGGAAGAAGATGATCAAATAGACATGAGCTTATACCCCTTCTCGGAACGGATAAGGAAAGCGAAACTCCCGCCGCACTTCGTCGCCCCGACGATTGAGAAATATGACGGGACTGGAGACCCTGCCCAACATATTAAGAAGTTCATGTTTGCCATGAACACTCAAGGGATTAGCTCCCTCGCCCTCTGCAATCTGTTCCCCGGAACGCTTTCGAAGAGAGCATTGGGATGGATCTCCACCAGACCGCCACAGTCCATTTCAAGCTTCAAGCAGCTGACCGAGGATTTCCAGCAGTACTTCGCTGCGAGTAAGAGGATCAAAAAAGAAACAATAGAGCTGATGGACATTAAGCAGCGAAAAGGAGAAACTGTAAAGGAGTATAGCGAACGCTTCCATAGGAAGGTTGCAGAGATTGATGATGTCGATGAGAAGATCTTGATTAAGGCCTTTGGGAACGGCCTAGCTCAACCTCGACTAGCTGGAAAGATCGCAACGAAGGCCCCGAAAACTCATGGAGAATTAGCTGAAATGATCCATGATTTTTTGAAATCTGAGATAGCGGAAAATAAGGCAAAAGAGCTAGTGGACAGCTTCAAAATCGCAGGGGCGCCGGAAAAAAAGGAGGGGCATGGAGGAAATGCCGGAAGAGGAGGGTCAAGGTACAAGCCATATTATGGCAAGTCCATCGCCGGATCTTCCTCTCAGGGGGCACAAGGGGCAAGAACCATTGTCTACATTGACCCGGGAAAGTATGCTGCTGCAGTGAGAGAGGGGTACCTTCCCCAGCCAAGAAGGCCGCCGCAGGGAGAAATTCCGGTTGCGTTCTGTGAGTACCACGGGAACCGAAGCCACCGGACTGTAAACTGTGCTACCTTGGCTAAAGAGCTTCGAATCATCGAGGAGAATAAGAAGAAGGAAAGCAGGCAGTCGGTGCACAAAGGCACTACGGCGGCCAACAAGGTGGTACCCAGAATGCACCTCGAGGGCGACAAGAGGAAGAGTTCACCCTAGACTTGATCCCGGCAAATCAGTAGGGATGATAACAGGTTTGTGAAAAGGGAGAGTAAGAATTTTTTCTCCTTTTATTCAGGATAACGTTTTGGAGTTAAAATTTGTAGTCTGCTTTAAAATGAAAATTTTGTGACAAACAGATTGTCAAAAGTCGTATTATCAAAAGAGGAAATAAAATTTCCATTCTTTTCGCATTCCTTACTATTAGCAACCACCAAAAGCTAACAAAACTTTCTCTAAGAAAACTCACAGGACTTTTCTCAGAGGTAGGACCACTAACCCCTAATGAAAGAAAAAGGCACATTCATCAAGTACATCAAGAGCTCCCGGAAAAGAAAATCGCAAAAGGGAAAGCTTTCCTCCAATTTTCTTCTCCGACGAGGATGAAGATGGGGTTCTATACCCACACAACGATCCTCTTGTCATTCGTGCACAGGTAAATGATCGGATGATGGAGGGAATCTTAATTGATAGTGGGGCCGGAGCAAATGTCATATCAGCCGAAGCGGTAAAGAAGTTGGAGGTACCTGAGGACCGGATCAAGCCCTATTCGGCGGTTCTAGGAGGATTTGTAGGAGGTGTCTCTACTACATCTTCCGGCAGTATAGATTTCACAATGACCTTGGGGCAAGGGGACGAAAGAAGAACAGAGAGGCTTACGACTTTTATTGTACCAGGACTTTCTGGATATAACATGTATCTTGGGAGACCAGGGATCAATGCTTTCAAAGCCATCCACAACACTCATCACTTAAAAATGAAGTACTTAACCTCGAGTGGAAAGGTGGTTACGATAAGGGGAAGTCAAAAGATGGCCCGAATGTGTGAAGTCCGCATCATGGATAGCCTTCCCAGTAAAGAGGTGGTCAAAACTGTGGGATCAGACAAGGAGTTCGAAGGAAAATTGCCCTCCACCCCAGGAACGAGTCAAGAAAAGGAAGAAGGATGCCGGACAGCCCAGGATCCCCCCAGAGAGGTACATTTAAAATCTGACCCTTCTAAATTCTTTAAGATAGCAACTGCGTTTGATGGTGGAGAGCAAACTCACCTAATGAGGTTCCTGGAAAAAAGAAGGGCAACATTCGCTTGGAGCACGGACGAGATGCCTGGTATAGACCCAAGCGTTATCCGGCATGAACTCAGGGTAGACCCAAAACATCCGGCGGTCAGGCAAAGGAAAAGAGTAATAGGAGAGGAAAGAGATTTAGCCACACGAACCGAGGTCCAAAAACTCCTCAACGCCGGATTCATCAGGGAGGTTGCATACCCACGATGGTTGGCTAATGTTGTCATGGTGAAAAAAGCAAATGGAAAGTGGAGAATGTGCGTGGATTTCACAGATTTAAATAAAGCATGTCCTAAGGATTTCTACCCCCTACCATCTATAGATAGATTGGTAGTCTCAACTGCCCAGAGTTCTGTATTAAGTTTCCTGGATGCTTTCTCCGGCTATAATCAAATAAAAATGAAAGAAGACGATTCAGAAAAAACATCCTTCATCACTTCAGCCGGAACATTTTGTTATAAAGTAATGCCTTTCGGCCTCAAGAATGCAGGAGCCACTTTTCAACGAATGATTGACAAAGTATTTTGTCAGCAAATTGCCCGCAATGTGGAAGCTTACGTTGATGACATAGTTGTAAAAAGTCCGTCAAAAGAACAACACATGAAGGATCTAGAAGAAACATTCGACACTCTGGATAAGTACCAAATCAAACTAAATCCGGAAAAGTGTGTGTTTGGTGTAACCAAAGGGAGGTTTCTTGGTTTCATCGTTGGACAACGAGGTATTGAAGTTGATCCAGAAAAAAGTCAGGCCATCCTCGACCTTTCTCCTCCAAGAAACATCAAAGATGTTCAAGCTTTGAATGGGAGACTGACAGCATTAAGTAGGTTCTGTTCTAAGCTACAAGAAAAGTCGATCCCATTCTTCAATATTCTAAGGAAGAACAGCAAATTCCAGTGGGGACAAGAATGCATAGAAGCCTTTGAGAAGATCAAGGAGATGCTTCGGGATCTACCTAAGCTGGGTGTACCTACCCCAGGACAGGATCTATACCTTTACTTGTCCGCAACAGATTGGGCGGTGGCAGCTGTCCTAATCATGGAGGAGAAAAGGGAGATACCAGTTTATTATACGGGCAAAATCTTGAGCCCGACAGAAGGACGGTACACCAACATAGAGAAAATCTTGTTTGCACTGGTAGTGGCATCAAGAAAACTACGGCCCTACTTCCAGTCACATCGAATCTTTGTCAGGACCAACTGGCCGCTCAAACAAATTGCGAACAATCCGAATGCCTCCGGCCGGATGGTAAGCTGGACAGTAGAGCTGACACAATACGAAATTCACTTCTTGCCCAGAACAGCAATAAAAGCTCAGGCCTTAGCAGACTTTATAACGGAAACAAACTTTGCAAAAGAAGAAAAGCAAACTCAGAGTCCATATGTCATCTTGGTTGATGGGGCTCGATGCAAAAGTGGGGCAGGAGCTGGAATAGTGGTACAGGCGCCGGATGGGCAAAGCTTGAATTATGCCTTCCGTCTGGACTTTGATGTCACTAATAATGAAGCCGAATATGAAGCTCTTATCCAGGGATTGGAAGTAGCTACAGCCCTCGGGGCGACAGGTTCCAAAAGAGAAAAACACCTTCTCTGTTTTTTCATTTATAAAATCCTGTCTAAAATAAAAACTTATGAAAAATAACCTGTTTTTAACAGAATTAGAAGTATATTCGGACTCTATGTTGGTGGCAAGACAAAATGACAACATCTATGAGGTCAAAGAGGAAAAGCTATGGAGGTACTTGCTCAAGGTCCAGGAACTAAGGGCAAATTTCCAAAGATGTGAGCTAAAACACCTTCCCCGTGAAAAGAATGTCGAAGCAGATGCCTTAGCCAAATTGGCAAGCATGGCCGAAAAAGTACCCAATGAAATATGGCTAGAAGTCAGAACTTCCCCAAGCATAGAAGGAACTCGGGTGTTGGCAGTAGAGACAGATAACCAAGAAGAATCCTGGATGACTCCAATCATAGATTACATACGGCAAGGAAAACTGCCGGAAGATGAAAAGGAGACCAGAGTAGTAAAAAGGCGAGCCGCATCGTTTTTATTGAAGATAATCAGCTGTATAAGCGATCCTTTGCAAGACCGGCTCTAAAGTGTGTTACCATAACAGAAGGGGCAGAATTGATAAGAGAAATACATGATGGGCTCTGCGGAAATCACCAGGGGGAGAGGACCACAACTCACAAAATCTTGAGACTCGGATATTTTTGGCCAAAAATGATGGAGCATTGCAAAGAGTATATACAAAAATGCCGCAAGTGTCAAGAACATGGAAACAAGATACATACCCCACCGGCGGAACAAAAATCTATCATATGCCCGATTCCCTTTGCTATGTGGGGATTGGACATTGTGGGCCCATTCCCGGAATCTTCACCAGGGAGGTTCAAGTTCATATACGTCGCTATCGACTACTTCACAAAATGGGTCGAAGCAATGCCTACTGTCTCCATCACGGCTAGGAAGTCACAAGAATTCATTTGGAAATACGTGGTATGCAGGTTTGGCATACCAAAAGTAATAATAACTGATAATGGAACACAGTTCAATTGCGAAAGCTTCCGAGAATTCTGTGAAGAATGGAAGATTAGATTAAGGTTTGTGTCAGTAGCCCACCCTCAGGCAAACGGGCAGGTTGAGAATGCGAATGGGCAGATAGTAAAGGCAATAAAGAGAAAACTCGATGAGAAAAAGGGAAAGTGGGCAGAATTGTTACCCCAGGTCCTCTGGTCATACAGAACGACAGAAAGAGGGCCAACAGGAGAAACACCTTACAGACTGACATATGGTTTGGAAGCCGTCATTCCGGCGGAAATTGTAGTGCCATCCATAAGATTGGAATCATATGATGAAGAGGTCAACAATCAAGGAATACAGGATCACCTAGACCTCCTTGAAGAAACCAGGATGGCCGCCGCAGTAAGGATGGCGAAGGATAAATCCAAAGTGGAGAGGTATTTCAACAGAAGGATAAAGGAACGAAGTGTTGCCCCAGGAGAATTAGTCCTCCGAGAAGTTAAGCAACCCAAGAAGTTGGAACCTCAATGGGAAGGACCATACATCATACACCAGAAGACAGGACGAGCTTCATACCGTCTGAAAAATGGTGAAGGATACGAGCTGCCTCACTCTTGGCATGCTGAATGTTTAAAAAAGTTTTATGTGTAAAAACATTGCTAGACAAAATCAATAAAATGAGGTATTTTTTAACGAAAGTGCAGGTACTTTTTTCCAGGGGACTGATCACCCCCTGAGGTATTGAAAGTAAGCACCGGCCAACGAGCCGCAGGCTATCATGCCTTGAAAGTAAGCACCGGCCAACGAGCCGCAGGCTATCATGCCTTGAAAGTAAGCACCGGCCAACGAGCCGCAGGCTATCATGCCTTGAAAGTAAGCACCGGCCAACGAGCCGCAGGCTATCATGCCTTGAAAGTAAGCACCGGCCAACGAGCCGCAGGCTATCATGCCTTGAAAGTAAGCACCGGCCAACGAGCCGCAGGCTATCATGCCTTGAAAGTAAGCACCAGCCAACGAGCCGCAGGCTATCATGCCTTGAAAGTAAGCACCGGCCAACGAGCCGCAGGCTATCATGCCTTGAAAGAAGTAAGCACCGGCCAACGAGCCGCAGGCTATCATGCCTTGAAAGTAAGCACCGGCCAACGAGCCGCAGGCTATCATGCCTTGAAAGTAAGAACGGCCAACGAGCCGCAGGCTATCATGCCTTGAAAAAAACATCCGGCCAACGAGCCGCAGGCTGTCATGCCTTGAAAGAAACATCCGGCCAACGAGCCGTAGGCTCATGCCTTGAAAGAAACATCCGGCCAACGAGCCGCAGCTGTCATGCCTTGAAAGAAACATCCGGCCAACGCGCCGCAGGCTGTCATGCCTTGAAAGAAACATCCGGCCAATGAGCCGCAAGCTATCTTACCTTAAAAAATAGGCGTCGGCTAGCAGACCACAAATTCCTACGCTTCATATCCTAAAAAGCTGGCTAAAAACCATGGGCACCATACTTAAAAAAAAAAGAGAGAAAAGAGGTTTGGCCGGAACAGAGGGTCCAAAACCAAAAGCCCCTTGTGTCGTGAAAAAACGAATACCACTCCAACATAACTCGCATAGGTGCGCCATTCTTTTTTAAAAAAAAGAGAGAGAGAGGTGTCGCGGCAATAAAAACTTGGCTCAAAAGAGCTACTCCGACAGACAAATAGCTAAAGATGGTAAAAAGTATAGGCTTATATTCCTCCAAAGTATGGGGTAAAAACGGTTACAAAATGTAATCGTTCGGCAAAAACACAAAAATACAGGCCGAAACAAGAACCCCTCTAAAAATAACAAAAAAAGAGAACTTATATTCTGCTTGAGAACTTCTATTCTGCTTTCTCCACAGCTTCCTCGCCAGGAGTCAACAATCTATCACCACTGCCAGCTACACTCTCAGAAGACTTGGACTTTCTGGACAGACGCGGCACTCCTCCGGCGGACGGCAGGATATTACTTCCAGCCGGAAGAAATGAGGCCTCACCACCACCAAAACATGTCTCCCCAGGACTGCGGCAGAACCTCTCGAGTTTCGAAAAGAAATTGGACTTCTGAGCAACGGCCTTGAATTCCAGCTTGTTATACAAATCATCATCCAGCAACTCTCCTTTCTCAAGGGAGTGATCTGAAACAATTTGCTGGCAAATGTCGACTATCCGACGACACTGCGAAGCAAAAGACTCCTTTAGGAGCATTAATGGTGCCTTGCTTCTGTACCTCCTCTTGAGACTGCCGGGAGAATGATTTGAGCCTGGTCACTTGGGATTCAAGAGTCAGAACTTGGGCTCGGTACTTATCACGCTCTGAGTTGGTGGATGACAACTCCTCTTTAGCACGAGCTAACCGGCCATTCAGCTGAGTGACGTGCTTCAGTAGATTGGCAGGACTCAAGCCTGGCCGGAATAAAAAGTAAGAAGAGAAAGAATAAAAGAAAAACAAGAGGCGGAGATCTAAAAGCTTACCATGGCTCGATGGCTCAGTACTCTCGGCTTGAGAACGAGACTTAGCTCCTTCCAGCTCCTTTACTTTCTCCTCCAGCCTGGCCCTCTCTTCTATCAGGGCAGCTTTGTCCGCAGCAAGGGTTTTCTTCTCTTCTTCCAAAAGAGAACAATCTCGAAGCAAAGATTTCCTCTCCTGATCAAAAGAAGACCTCAACTGCTCTTCCAGCATAGCCTTTTCTTCCGTCAAGGAATCAAAATCCTGCATAAGCTTTTCTTTTTCCTTCACAAGAGCTTCATTCTCCCATTGAAGAGTTTGCTTCTCCAGCTCGAGTGTCTCAGCTTCCTGCTTAAAAGAATTCCGCTCATCATAGAAAAAGGCCTTCTCAGCCTGAAGATTGTTCACATCATTCCGGTGCATAGTGCGCACCTGATCCAGCATAATGCCCAGGTCAAAGAAAGAACCAAATCAGCTTATCCAAAGCCAAGGAAAGAAGAGATGGTTTCATACCTCTATCAATGTATCATCGGCCTCCTTGATCCGGCCTCTTAGAGAAAGGTTCTCTCCCCGAAGTTTCTGCAGCTGTAGCTCATACTCATCACGCTGACGCTCGCATTCGCGCCGGGATGACTGCAGTTCTTTATTGATTGCCTCGGTTCTCTCCTTTGCCTTACGATCGATCTCGTACTCGACCTGGTCAATGTAAGTGTCATGAGAGGAACGGGTCAGCCTCAGCTCCTCTTCGGCATTGTTAGCTCGACTTTCCTCACGGCAAAGCCTGGATTTGAGATTGCCGAAGTGAATCTCAGTGCTTTGGGCCATGGACATCACCTTAAAAACAACGGTACACAAAGTCAGGGAAGGAGCCGCACTAAAACGAAAAGGGAAACATAAGAAAGACACACATGTCAACCTGAAAAATTCCACCCCACAGCATGTCAAACACATCATCAGCCGGAAGGGAATGCCGCATGATAGCATCTGCCCCCCCGTCTCCGATCCGCAGCCTCTTTTTGGTAGCAGTAAAAGTTGCCGGGGGAGCGAAGATCCCGTCTGGATGATTGGATCTTCTAATTGCCTCCTTCCATAGAGAAGAGTACTTGGCGGCATCACAGGATACAGAGGAAGGGGGTGCCCGCGGTAGTAGAACCACCCCTCCTTTTGAGATGGTCCAGTATAAGATTCTTGAACAGGAGGAGGAGGGGAGGAAGAAGAGGAAGCTATGAAGTCCTCTCTCTGCTTACTCCTTAGCTCAGGATTCTCAGGCACCTCGCGGTATTCCATTCCTCTACTCCTTGCCGCATCCATGGCCCCAGCAACGTCAATAGAAAATGATCCTGAAGCCTCAGGATCGCCGGAGGTTTGTCCTTCCCCTGATACCCCTAGCTGAGGAGCCTTCGGCTTTGATATGGTTTTCTTCTTTAGTTTTTGTTTGGCAGGAACAGAGACTGCCGCAGTAGCAAAAACCAAATGTGGTCACATTATCAAGTATATACAAAGCCAGAAGCGGAAGGACGTAGCAGGAATCAAACCTGGTTCAGACGAAGGACCAGCACAAAGGTCAGTAGCTTCCAAGGTGTTTTCACGCGCAGGATCTGAAGAAAAGTAACCCGTCAAATCAGGAAATTGCTCGCAAATAGGAGTCGGATAACCAGACCCCCGCCCCAGGCAGGCGAGAACCAAGATCCAGACCCGACCAGGGGTGAGAGGAAGGAAGACACGATGCCCGGACTCGGGAATCACGTGCCAAGTACCTGACAATCCGGCAGCAACATGATCAGGAGATTCTTCCAGCCTTTTTTTTTTTCGGATAACCAGCTTGGTCACCTTGGCTCTCTTGCCTGGAGCGCTTTGAAGAAGGAGGGGCACTCTCCAAAAGACGCTCAGCCGCATCAGTGGCCGCAGTCAGAGTGTCGTAATAATCAATCTTATCATCACCATTCTTGAAGGTGACAAGGTTCCAGTTATGGAAAGGACCGATCTTGTCCCCCTTCTGAAAGAAATCTGCATACAACATACTAAAACAATAAGGGAACCAATAAGGACGGATAAACTCCCGGCGAAACCAAAAATACTCACTGTGGTAGGTCTTCAGAGAAGACAGGCGTGCTTTTGAAAAAAACACCTCAACGGTCGGCGGTTTTTTGTTTAGAGCCCTTAAGATCTTTAAGATAGGAAGCTCGGCCGGAGGAGTTGAGGGGCAGGACAGCTGACCTTTCATTACTTCAGCAGCATACGGAACGCCCAAGATTCGGCCGGATGGAGGGACGATGACAAACCACCGTGAACCCCATCCATGAACCTTCTTATATCGAAAAGGGAGTACCCGGCTTTTGCAGTTAGGGTTAGACTGTCGGGATCAACCCTAACTGTGAAGAATCGGGTGAAATCAGTGCCCTCCGGCCGAATCTTAATTTCATCACAGAGGGCAATAAAAGCATGAAGATGAGAAATAGCTTTGGGGTGGAGGTGGGCAAGAGAGCAGCAACGCCGGAGAAGGAAACCCAAAACAAAAGGATGTGGAGGAATGGTCAGGCCAGAGCGGAAGAAATCGGCATAAACCACGTACCCACGGCCGAAATCGTCGTTTGGGTGAGAATCAGAAGATGGCAGGTAGATTTGAGTACCACGGGGAGCTTCGACATCCCTGAGACAGTCACGAAGGGCAGAAATATCGAGAGAAGAGGGAGAAGGCTCTCGCCCAGACAAAAAGGGTCTTTGAAATTTCAAAAGCGCAGGGCGAAAGCCATCAGAGGAGTGAGAACCCTGAATCGCTTCGACAGCAGGAGAAAAATTCGCAGCAAGCTTACTCTTCTTTGCAGCAGAGGAAGACATCGTTGAACTTGGCGCGAATCAAAGTAAGGCGACAGCGAAAGAGAGCAAAGAGCACGATAACGAAGAAGAAGAAGAGAGTCGAAGCGATAAACAGAGGAGGAAGGGGAGAGAAGCTTAAAAACTCAAACTTTAAAGAAAGTTTTCCCTCGCTCAAACAAATAATAAATATATTTGTATGTACAAACAAAAATGCCTTTTTGCAGGGAAAAAGAAAGGGCCACACGCCTCCTAAAAAGCGCTTCCGATGATTAGTCAAAGAAAGGACCTTACGAATTCTGCACCAAAAGTAGGCGGAAAAATTCAAAAAGTCACGGGCATCGCACGTGGCCAAAAAGAAGTTCCATTTCTCCAAGTATGAAGAAAAAGAACTTGTGGGACTGGGATAAGGAAAGGTCGAAGGACGGACAAACCAAAGGGCTTCAGAATTGATATTTTTTCACAAATTCACAAAAACACAACACGGAAGTTCTATTTTCTTCACCAAATTCAGAAAGATAGAACTTGTGGGACTGATGAGAAGGGAAGAAATGGTGTCAAGCCCAAAACAGGACGCGAAGAGCATCCGGCTCCTTCAGCCGGATGAGAATAGAACAAATAGAGCATCCGGCCGCTTTAGCCGGATGAAGATAGAAGCACATAGGTCATCCGGCCGCTTAGCCGGATGAGGGTAGAAGCACATAGGTCATCCGACCGTCCTTCAGCCGGATGGAAATGGGACTTAGGCAAAGCAAAATGTAGTACGGTCGGCCGCCTGTGGTCGACCAAAGGGACTAAGAAGGGGTAAAACCGTACTTATGCATGTAAAATACAGGCTGGCACCATAAAAGCCAGGGCCAAAATACTATAAATGGGGGCACACCCCCGTGAAATAAGATACATAACATCGAGCAGTTAAAACTCGCATTCAATCTCAACAAAAGTTCTCCTTTTCTCTCTGTATCCTTGCAAGGCTCTGTAATCAAGACCAGGTAATATAGGATAGAAGATCAAGTCGAATCGCACCAGGGTAAATGTATTACCTCATTAGGTTAGACCAAAGGATGCAAAGGTTGGAATAGAATCCTAGGATTGTAATACTGTTTCATATATATATATATATGATCTCGTATATATGTTATCGAGATTTTATATATACACGTATTACATCCAATTTAAATACCAATTGTATATATAGAAGTATATATACATACATTTTCTTACTTCAAATGTTTGTCAAGGTTAATATTACTTAGCCAAGCAATTTCCAACCTTATGATTCAAATTCAATTATAAAATATCGTATAATTTAATTTCTCCTATTTAGTATAACAACCATGACAAAAAAAATGAGGCAATTACCGAATATAAATCTTGGATTAAGATATAAGTAGCGATAAGAAAATATCACTCATAAAAAGGACAATGACGTGGGCTTTACTATCCTAAGTAACGGTAATACGGTTCTCCAATACAAATATATTCGAACATGTGATGTCCTAGATAAATTCTAGGCATACACTAGTACCTAAAAGGCTTGTATACACTTGACAAATTATTCACTATTACACCTAGGGTTGAACCTTAGGCAAGAAGATTAAGAGACCTTAATCATATGGAGAGACATTGAATGCGGTGCGGATGGATCACCTATATCCATATCTATAAATACGGTATGGATGAATCACCTATATCCATACTATATCTATGAATACGGTGCGGATGGATCACCTATATCCATATCTATAAATACGGTGTGGATGGATCACCTATATCCATATCTATAAATACGGTGCGGATGGATCACCTATATCCATACTATATCTATGAATACGGTGCGGATGGATCACCTATATCCATATCTATAAATACGGTGTGGATGGATCACTTATATCCATACAATATCTATGAATACGGTGCGGATGGATCACCTATATCAATATCTATAAATACGGTGTGGATGGATCACCTATATCCATACTATATCTATGAATACGGTGCGGATGGATCACCTATATCCATACTATATCTATGAATACGGTGCGAATGGATCACCTATATCCATACTATATCTATGAATACGGTGCGGATGGATCACCTATATCCATACTATATCTCCAAATACGGTGCGGATGGATCACCTAAATTCATACTATATCTATAAATATGGTGTGGATGGATCACCTATATTTATACTAGGCTCAAGAGAGGATGACTGAAACAAGTCCACTCAATAATATGGTAACTGGGAATGAAAAGAACTCATAATATCAGGAGGATACGAAAGTATGTACCAATATACCATTAAATTTATAGAAACAATCATATGTGCATATATATATATAAGACAAAAAGGGTATCATAATACAAATACGACCTTGGAACTTATAACATATAGGTATACATATATTATGGATACAAGAATGAGCGAATGTATACATGTACACATTTAGATGTATACATAGTTGGAAAATTTAAAGGATAAATAATTGATGGCCAGATGACTAGAAGCATGGAGGGTAATAATCAAATTGTTGGATTGTTGTTAGACGTGCAAGTTGAACTTAACCTTGGTCAGGTCAAGTGATACTGAGCACCAAGTGGGGTGGAAGGATAGTTCAACACTTACGCTAACCACGTAAGGGTTGGATAACTCTCGAAACCTCTTACAAGTGGACACATGAACTACAAATAAGTGGGAAATGTTATAAGTCAGGGTTCGAAAAGTACGAAGGATGACATATCGAAGTAGATGATACGAGCGGGTAGAATACATTGATACATGATTCGAGACTTAGAGGTTACAACCACGGAAACTTCTGACATATATAATTTGGTAACCTTTTGACTGAAACTGATTGAAGTCAACCAGCAGTGTCAAGACCATAATTTGGCTATACACATTAAGGGATAAAAGAAGGTAGTAATGCTAGGAGAGTAAACTAACTAGCTACACAAAAATATGAGCGGTAATATAAACTAAACAAATCGTGACAACAATGACACATCGATAACATTCAAATACTAAGAACTAAATAATTCAAGCCAAAAGGTCCACCAGAAAGAACAATCTAGACGCTTAAAAAGCGCACTAAAAGCATGAACTCCTGACCTCCAGAGTAAATGGATAGCTAAGCTACAACCCACCGAGACTGTGTACAAATTCAAATACCCTATGTCAGTCAAGAGACTTTTACTCCTATAAAATTAAACCATGCACCCCCGTGAAAGACATAGTAAAGGAAAACTAAACCTGAAGGAGATCAGAGTCGCACAGCAGAAGCTGGTGGACCGTACCTCACATTTTCCAGTGAATAACAAGCAACCTAGCTGCCAATACCTTAGACCTAGAGAGGCTAACCCGAATCCACCATAGATCGGTATGGATACCGAGAAGAATCCTTGAGACATAAACTAAGCCATTGACTAGAATGCCCCATGAGAATTAAACATCACAAACCAAGGTTCTAGGATGATATAATAAGGATTACGTGGGCGTAATCCATTTTTAAGGGGGGTAGGCGCGTTGCGTTTTTACTGGGTTATTGATCGTTTCGTGGTGTTGTTTTGGATGTTATGTCTGTGAACGGTGTACGAATTGGTTGGATGTATTGTGGTTATGAATGTATGACTTGTTCATATGATTGCTTATGAGTACAGTGTATGAGTATTACTGGTACATTAAGATATTGTTGAGAACTTGGTGAAGCCACAGATGTGGCATCGTGCTTATAAGCACAAATGGTGAAGTAAAACTGAGAATTATAATGCGGGACTTGATCCCTAGGAGTAACAGGATTGGAAAACACAAGTTAAGGAAGTAAGACTTCGGGAGGAAGTCTCCTTTAAGGGGGGGTAAGTTGAAACACCCCTGAACATGTAAACACATAAAATCCTAAACGCGAGGAGATTATCCGAAAATAACGCGTTATATAACTCGGACATAAAACAATGTATGAACAATTAAGTCTAGTATATACATGTCCGAAAGCGTGACAATGTTACATATTAATATAGTCACGTACTTATATATGTATGAACATGAAAATACATATACGTAAAATTTGACAACCTTTACTCGTTAACATCAACTACATCTATATGTGTAACGAACAACGTTTACATACTTATAAAAAAAATGGAGTGAGATGTGCGCTCACCGGGTTTCGAACCCGGTACCACTGGCGTCTATACTGAATGCCTTAACCGGCTATGCTGAGCTCGTATTCAGTAACAAACCACACTTCAAGGCATAAGAGTATTGTTCTCTGATTAGACTAACCAAGCCACTAAATTAAGTACGAAGATTGAAAGCTTCAGCAGTAACCATTCATCTTGTTCCCCATCACCGACATGTGCATAGCAACATCAAATGCCAAACCAACTTTTCCCTTCTTTCCATTTTGGCACAAACTCCTCCGTCGACATTTCCAAGGAGCCATTCTTTTTTCGTTGAGTAAAGGAAAGCTCTGATAAGAGCATGTTGGTGCGCCTCCTTTCTATTCTTTTCACACCTCAATAAACTCCTTCCTTCTGTTCCTGAGCTCCAGGGAAGACGCCCACAAGCCCCGCCTGCCTTGGTCTCGCACAGAGGGTAACTAGAGCACAACTACCACAACAAACCTATTGTCTGTCGCAGCAAACAACAGCAACAGAGAGCCACTTTCCATCTCCTTCTTGCTCTGATCACAGTGGTCGACATTTCCTCTGCATAGAACACCAAGCAGCAAAGACAATAAGTATGATTATCGGTAGCGAACAGAATTAAAGAAACCTGGAATAGGAAAACGAAACGCTAGCACATTCTCTCAAAAACTTAACTCACCCACGGTATATCAGCAGAGGGAAATGACTGAAACAGAGAGAAGAAACTGGAGACAGAAGCAACCCAACTCTAGCCACCCACGGTAGATGTAGCTACTGGAAAACATACCATCATGGTAAGCAAATCCCATGCCACGGCTTGCATTCTTTTCTTCCTCCCATGCGAAAATGATACCACCTAACCTTCTCCTCCTTCTTCTGCTCTTGTTTTCTTTGAGCAGAAAACCCACACTAGAAACGCATATTAACCAGTCCAAAACAAGGTAAATATTATACTAGAATGTGGCTGTACAATCTTCGCTTTCTTTTCCCTTCAGCTTCACGCAGGGACTGTGTTGTTTTTCCTCTGCATGTAAACTATCCTTCCTCCTGCATATTCCATGCAACAAGTCACTGAAACCCTTCCTTATCTCTAGTTGACCGAGACAGCCCCTAGATCCCTGCAAGCTAGCGAGGCATATGTGCACCCGTAGTCTACTAGCTATTGAGGGCTGTTACAGGAAGATACTAAGCGTTAAAGAGGCTGAGAAAGAAGTTGTAGATGGTGAAGGCGCTAAGAAGAATTTCCTTGACAAGTTAACCAAGGTAACAAAGGGCTATACTCCCTTTTCAATATCTCAAAAAAAAATTACCAACTTGAGTGCTGCATATACAAAAAAACCAAGAATGGGTGTGTGCATATATACGAACTACAAAGTTATACTGAGTAACAAATAATGTATATATGTATGGGTATTGTTGGGGTGTTAGTTTGTCTATAAGCTTAAGCACAACTGAGACCGCTAGGCTATAGAGGTGAGATGTCTCTGAACTTAAGGTTTCAACAGAAAACCAAAGAGAATGAGTCTGTCAACTTGAAGCAAATCACCTGTTTTTTTTTTAATTATGTAACGTGGTCCTCAGTAGACTTGTTGTCTTGGAATGGTGTCAGGTGAATGATACAATTTCAACATCGTAAATACACCTGTTTAAGCAATCTAAACATGAGAGTGTTGAAGAAAAAGGAAACTGATATCACATCAGAGAGGGGAAGAGAAAGGGGTAGTGTGCAGAGGTTAAATTTCTATTTTCAGTAACAGGTTTTGTGCAAGGAAGTTTGGATGTGCAGTCCTGGTTTCCTTGGAATTGTTTTAAGGTTAGGGCTATGTTAGGATAAGTAACTAGCTAGCAGGACAAACTAGGGGAGATTGGAACCCAAATTCGTAAACAAACTGAATCAAGGAAGCTCAGCCACATTTTCAGTTTTTACATCTTCATCAGTTTTGTGTTTCGGTTAGCTAGTTCTGAAACCTCTTATTTCAGTAAATGTGAGTTTAGTAGTAATAACAATATTGTTTTGAGGGTTAAAACTATACTAAAACTCTTAACTCAGCAGCTAAACACCTGAGGGAAACTGAAATGAGATTGAAAAACAAGAAAGAAACAGAAGACAAACTACACCAACTGTGTACTTTCTGTTTCAGCTTTTAGTTTATGAAATTGTGTTCCAGTAAAGAGAGAGATTCAACAGCAGCAACAGTACAGTCTTGGGTCTCATCTTGAAGTTAAAACCCTCAAAAAACAACTAACTAACTGAGTAGGCAATCTGGGGCAAAACTAGAAGTCTAATTTGTGAGCAAACCAAAAAAAAAATGAAGAAAGTATATCAGTTTTTGAGATTTTTGTGTTTCGCTGTGTACTACCTTTACAGAAGTGATCTAAGAGATTGTGTCTACCTTATGACTGATCTAAAAGCTTACTAAGCGTGGGGATAAGTGTAAACAAATGGGAGGAGTGGTAAGTCAGTTTAGAGTACAGAAAGAAACCAATACAAGAGAACACATCAGTGCAGATTTCAGCTTCTGCAATCTCGGTTTCTGCATATTAATCTTTAAGAGGGTTAAACAATGTGGTTGTGAGACTGTGATGAAGTTAAAACCCTGATGGAACATTGAATTGGTGGGTAAGCATTTTGGGGAAGAACTAGAAGTTAAACTCTTGGACAAAGAAAAGAGAAAGAATAATGCACATCAGTTTTATACTTCCCGTTTCCTGCAACATCCAGGTTTCCATGTAAAGAGTTTCAGAAGTGTGTCCATGTGGTGTTATGCTATATTAGAGTTTAAATTCATACTAAGACTCATAACTAGGAGCTAAACCATTCGAGGAGAGTAGGAACTTGGTCAATGAAAGGAACTGAAAGACAAAAAAATGTGTATCAGTTTCCGTCTCAGTGCTCTACGACATTCAGTTTCTGTCTGAGTAGTTTCCCAGGGATGTTGCTCATATTGTGTCGATCTAGTTCTAAAGTAAAATCCTGATGCAACACCTAACTACCTGGGGAAGAAAATCGGGGAAAAAAATTGAGAGTTATATGAGTAAACCAAGAACAGAGATAGGTGCAAATGTATCAGTTTTATACGTCCAGGTTTTCAGTTTTCATTTCCTTTTTCAGTTCTGTATAACTTTGTACAGAAAGGTTTGAAGTAGTAGTATTGGGTTGCCAATGAATCTAAGATACCTCTAACATACCTTAGTAAGTTATAAGGGCATTGGGTAAATTAGAAGTCAGATTAACGGAACAGAAAGAAAATAATCAGGGAGAGTATATCAGTTCGTAACCTCTGTTTTTGTAGATTTTATGTTTCAGGATATGAATTCCATCAGTCGGTGTAACAGGGTTATCTAGGTAGTTTTTGGGTTTAGAACATAGCTAGAACACCTAACTAAGTAGAGGAGTACTCTGGGACAGGTGGGAAGACGGAATGACAACTAAACAGAAAGACAAAAAAAAAAAGAAAGCAGGCCATGTTGCAGTTTTCATTTCCAGATTCACAGGTTGTGTGTGAGGTAGTTTTAGTGGTGCAGACATTATTGTCCTGGGTTTAGAATCTTGATAAAACATTTAATGGTGTGGAACTCAAGGTAGGGGAAGTTGGGAGTCTGGTTGTGCAGCAAAAACCAAACAGCAGGAAGGAACATGCATCAGTCCAAACTTCCGGCTTTTCAGCTTCTGAAATTTCTATGTTCTGTATATTAACTCCGCTGAAGTAATCCAAGGGTTGTATTGGCTTAATGACCACACTAAAAGCTTACTAAGACATCATACTACGTGCAAATAATTTGGGGGAACTAAGAAGTCGGATTAATAGAAGAAGAGAAAGATAGAAGAGAAGACATCAGTTAATGTTTCAGTTTTGTTTCCAGTTCTCCAGCTTCTGTATAAAAGAGTTATCAGTGAGTTTAGGGTGTTTATAAGTTCAAAATCTTACTAAATCACTTAACCAAGAGGGTATAACAATTGGGTGAGAGTCGAAGGTCAAATTCGTGGACAAACAAGAAAATATAGAAGAGAAGGTAGTTTTCAGGTCTTCTGTTTTGTTTTCTGCACCATCACACATCTGTATAACGAAATTACAGTATCAATAACAAGTTGTTCTGGGGTTGTTTGGAGTTTAAAAACCTCGACAAAACACTTAAATAAATAGGGGAGTGCTTGGGTGACAGATTAAAAGACAGCGCAACAAACTGAAAGGAGGAAGGAAAATGGAAATATACAGATTCAGTTTTGGATTTTTTTCCTATTAGAGTGTTGTTCTGTATAACTGAAATACAGTTGTTGTGGTAGTATGGGATAGGCCTGGAATGAACTTAGACCCTAGCTAATATACCCAGCTAAGAGTATAAACACTTTGGGAAAAGTTGTAAAGCAATTCAATGCATTAAAAAGAGGAACTTCATGGGAGTATACACAGAGTTGTGTTTCAGTTTTTCGATGAGTCGTAACTTATGTATGACGGATTTATAGAGGCACTAACGGTGTTTCCCTGAGCTGGTCCTTAGTTTAAGACATCCCTAATACTACTAAGTGAGGTTATAAACACTTTTGGGAAGGTTTAAGCCAAAGAGATACATCAGGGAAGGAGTGGGGATTAAGGGATGCACAGTTTGAGTGTTTCAGTTTTCTGTGAGGTGTGTGTTTCAGTATGGCCGTTTTCCAGGGGTGGTGAGAGTGTGATGTTGGTGAGAACGAACCAAAACCTAACTAACACATGCGGATAGGTTGGTAAGACTTTTTGGGTGTATTAAAGATCAGTAGTCACATTAAAAATGGGATAATATGAAGTTATATACTAGAATCTCATTTCAGGATTAGAAACTTTTGAGCTTTGGTATAAGTGAGTCCCAGAAGCATTTGAGGAGTTTTATGGTGTTGTTAATGAACTTAAAACGTACCTATTTAGTTAAGGAAGGAAGACATCTTCGGGGGATTAAAACCCACCTGAGTTAAGCTTGTTACATGTTGATACTCATAATACTCTAAAGAAATAGCTAGAGGAAAGGACTAAGTTAACGTGTAAACCGGCGTGGTAAATGTCCTAGGAGTTCAATTAAGTCTAAGGTTAGTACTCGGGAAGTTCTAAAGGTTAATATGAACTAAACATTCTAAAGTTCACCTAGGGGACAACACCCGATAAAATGAGATAAACTAGGAAAGAGTTACAACAGTCGTTGCATGAGATTATAAAACTGACAAGTGGTTTTAATAACGATAGGGCCGTAACGAACGCCAACCGGGACCCCGTGTATGTGAGACAACTCTAGCTTCTGAACCAGGTATGGATATGTGTGGTCCGTATGTTGCCGTGTTACACGGCTTGTGTGCTGTGTGCCTTGTTTGACAATGACCATAAGACTAAAGCATGAAATTGGCTTGCTTGTTTTACCTTGCTTATATGCCTATGCTATTATTGTTGCATATTACTTGCGCGCACACAGTAGTGTAGTCCCTTATCGTTGATGAAACCTTGAGATGAAACTCAACGAATTACGTAAACCAAACAAGGAACAATATAAAGTGAACACTCCTCTTAAACTATAGAGGACTCATAATGACACCCACTATGGTGTCGAACTTATAACGATAATGAATAGTAAAATACCATTTGGTCGAACACATCCTAGGGTCTAGGAGTGACCCCGCTCTCTCGACGCATGACGCCGGGAACGGAGGATTAGCTATGGAGAAGACGTCCTTCAATTTGAGGTGATAAGTGAATTCACAAATAAACCTTAAAGAATCAAGGAAGGATTGGCACCTACATGATATGGCCACGGGATCTAACTATATACTTAGACCTGGTGCAAGAGGAGAGAAAGAAAATACACATTATGGGAACAAGAGAAAAGAAATGAAAACACACAATGCTCGAATGATCCCATAGGGAGGATCATTGGTATAATATACCTATGCACACGTGTTATTACTACATGATTGTTGTTGCTATACTAGCAGCTTGTTGTGCTTGGTTGCGTGTTTGATGTTGCTATGATACTGGCATGTTATGCTTGGTTGTTTGTTGCTAATTCCTTGCTACCTTTAAGTGTGTGTGATATCATGATGTGTTGTGGTGTGCTTTACTGCTTTATTATAGCATGTAATTGGAATTAAGAATATTCGACCAAGTAGTCGTGTAGCCCAGCAACATACGGGCTACACATATTCATACTCAGCATAGTTTTGCTGAGTCCTTTATTTTTACTGGTGATCATCTGGAATGTGACGGAGTGTGGGTGAAGGACTATCATGGGGGTAGTCCATCTGGGCAAGACTTATGAGCTGTTTTATCTAATTTATGAATTGTACCCTGTAGAACTAAACTCGGGATGTAATGTTTCAGTTGTGTTGTTTAAATCTAGTAGCTATGTTGTATACACTAGATACTTGGGAGTTGTATCTTATATTGTACATGAGTTTTGGTTGAGGGTTGTTTCCAATCATGCAGACCGTAACTTAGTGTTGGTAATGTGGTCTGTCAACCACGTGGGTGGTTGGCATCTGTCGCACCCGGATGAGGTTGAGAATCCGCTGCATAGTTATCCTGTAATATGGCTAGGAGCCTTGTTCACACTTTTGGATGTTTATTCGGGGGTGTTACATGAACGGTATGTTAATTGTGTGGTCTGAATGTCGTAAGGATTATCCCAAGGTCCAAACATTATGTGTTAATTGTTTAAGAGCAATATCTGTGATTTTATGTATATGATATTGTATATTGTATTGCTCTACACTGTTGCGTTGTATTATTACGCGAACGTCTTATGACTGGAAGTTTATACATCTAAACTAGAACAAGTCTAACTGACCTCTAGGTATTATTAAACCTAACTGATGGTCAACTGTTATAGTCTTAATTCAATTATTGGTTATTGTACCACTGACTAAAGGGCTAACTTATAAAGAGAGGAATCCAGACTGTTTCGACTTTCTGGTTGCGCATCGTGATCACTACGAGAGACTTTAATGGGGAGTCACTCAAGGGAAATCCATCAGTCACATTCGAGGATGGCGGAGGGCACTATCGTTGGTGCACAGGTTCGACCGGATCGGTCTTATAATTATCCAGGGCCATAAGGTCAGCTGGTAACGGTTCCATTGGAACCCAGGGGAATATCGTCCATTAACAAGTTATAAAGGGTTGTCTTGACATGACGCCTGAGGTGGAATTAAATTGGAAAAGGTTAAGTGATTGGTTTAAAGGATAAGGGCCAGGTGGCCAACTAACAAGTACAGTTTAATACGCGTATCTTGTTGATTATTGTTAAGGATTATTGATGTGTGATTGTTGGTTAATGTTAAGGATTACTGATGTGTGATTATTGGTTATTGTTATGGATTATTGATGTGTGGTTATTGGTGTTGTGTACTTTTGTACATTGATGTTTACAGGTTAATTGTTATGTGAGTGTTTAATGTCTACAGTTATTACTGTTATTATTGTAAACCGGTATTTCATGTAAAGAATCTAATATCAAGACGGCTAAAACGACTTAAGGAATCTAGATGATTTAAGACTACATTTAGCATACCAGCATTTCGATTGTTGAGCCCTTCAATGGGCCAAACATTCCAGGTTATTGAAGAAGACTCAAGCCGGAGTGCGGGACACGGGGGTAGCTGATGTGTTTTCTACAAACACCTTTGGTTTTATTTTGTATTGTATTAAGGAGGTTGTTGTATTCAGTTAGTTGCTCATTTAGTTGGATTTGGTTTGTAATAATTAGAGTGCTCAGTATCTGTTCATCACAGCGTGAGGAGTTGTATTGTTGGAAAGAGTAAGGGTGCCTTGTTACTCACAAGGGTGAGTAACGGCGTGTAACACCAAGGTAAATAGTTTTATTTTCCGCTGCGAATTATTATTTATTATGCTACGACATGCGACGTTATTACAGGTTTAGGATTAGGGATGTTACAGTCAGACCGACTTGACTTGAGTATTGAAGTAAGAAAAGTATCTGGTATTGTAAAGATCATGGCTAGTGTAAGTCATTGATCCCGAGTAAAAGAGTAAAGTACATCCGATTAACCCGGATGGGTAAGTAACTAACAAAGTATTGTAGATGAACTTGAGAAGTGTATCTCAGTGCCTTAGTATGTATGATTGGTTGATTTGTGATGGCCTTCCAATGTATGTATTAGAATGTATGTATGTATGCACTATTGTATGAATATAATGTTGCTCATAATAGCATGTATGCTTGCAAATAAAATGAACTCCATGTAGGCGACAAAGTAGTCGGCGTACCCCCGTTAGCACGCGGGGTATGCGAATTTCATACGCAGCTTTTGCTGAGCCCCTTGGGGCACCATTTTTATTTCAGGTACCCGACAAGGCTAAGTGGTCGAGAGTGAGACCAGGCTGTTATGCTTAGTATAGCTAGGGAATATCTTGGATGGTGCATTACTTGTATACGGGCTTGTATCCCTTTGAACTGCCGGTGTACCAAGTGGTACACCCTTATGTGTTTTGGAAAGTAAGATGACTTGTGAGACATGGGTAGGAGGTTAGAATCTCGATAAGTATGTATAGACTTGTGAAAAATTTTGTATTTTGGATTTGAATCTTAGTAAAACTCGACATATTGTATTGTAAGTATGGAGCAATGTATGAATGGAGAATTGTCTGTACTCGGTTTGGAAATTGAAGGGTGAGTTGTATTGTTTGTACTCGGGTATTTCGGTCCATCAGACTGGTGCTGTAATGGAAGTAGACCTTGTTAGTCACGTGGGTGGCTAATGACATTGTATCACCCGCCGTTGTGTAAGGAATTATCCGCTGAGTATGTATGGAGCTATGATATGATTAGACGGTAATGACAGGATTAGCGGTGGGGGTGTTACAAAAAGTGGTATCAGTGCGAAGTATCGCTCTGATGACTGGAAATACCGAGCTTAGGAAATATCGAGTTAGGAATTTGAAGCTTAGGGCTAAGGGTTGGGTGATAGCGTTAGAGATACGCTAGTTAGGAACTCCCGGTGTGCACCGGATACGTACAATATCAGACCCGTCCTCCACATCCCCCATTGTATAACTTGGGAAAGAACGCGAGTGTAACACCCCATCTAACAACAAACACATAACAACAATCTGCAGCGGAAAATATACTTCATCACATTACTTAACTCGTTGGTGTTACACGCCGTTAACCACCCACGTGGCTAACAAGGCTATTACATAAACATTGTACCGGTCGGATGGACTAGATTCCCGAGCGACTACACATTATTATCCCTTTCCATTAACAACAAAACATACACATACCTTCCAACTGTACCGAGTATTTACAAACTGATGCCGATAACAATTTCGGTCTTACAACACCTACTGTATATATACAACTTGAATGATTACCCATGTACAGCGACTACCCCGTCCTACTCTCGAACGGCCTCCAGCTCTTTGTACCTGAAATAGGAAAAGAAGAGAAAGGGTGGCCCCCAAGGGGCTCAGCACCTTTGCTGGTATGGTAATCCCGCAGCCCGCATGCTACCGGGCCACGCACAACTAATTGTCGTCTTAGCATGCGGTTGATTATATTTAAATCATGCATGCAACTATAAACACACAACACATAACATTCCGCCTCAATGGGCTCAACAAACAGATAACACATCCTTACTTGATAGGTCACTCATGGTATTCATTACCCCTAGAGTGTTTCTCCTCTAATGGAGCTACTTCCTTAATAGACGACACTTACCCATTAATCGGGTTATCCTTAAACGCCTCTTATCACAAACTGTGATTCATATCCATGATCCACATACTCCACATTTTACAACAAATAACATACACTACATAATAACGCCTTTCACGTTACAACGTGCACATAACAACATCGCAATAGAAATTGCATAACATCAACAACACATAACATAACGGGAGCGGTCCTCTTAGGAACCGACCCAAACATTGTTAATTCACTGGTGAGCCTAGAGAATGATGTCACCCTCATGATAAACTCGTTATACAACACTCATTACCGTCCTAATAGTCGGACGAGTAACTTAAGTTACGACGGTTCGGGTTTTGTGGCCAGAACACACCACACAAACACATGTTCCCCCTAAACCGATCATAAGTCAGAATAGCTAAGCTTTGGAGTAAGCTAATGGGAGATCATAACCCGTGAGGGAAACAATCATAACAGAGAGAAGGGTAAGGCTAGAAAGGATACCCACTCCCAAACAGTGCGTGACCGGCCTAAGCGGATTCCTCACCCCTGTTAGTACATACTTACCTTTAGTTATTAGTTAGAACCCCAATATGGAGTCTATCATATCCATACATCATACAGTATTACAACTGGGTTACACATAAAAGGGAGATCCTTACATACACACACAAATATAACACAATTATCACACGCATAGCCGTGGTTAGAACGTCCCATGGTTCGGGTCGTTTCATCCGAATACCGAACTCTCATGTGATCCTAGACTCAGTTAACTAAGGTTAACACTTCCGAGGTTAAATGGTATCGGAGTTGAACACGCCACATAAATGAATTACTATAAACTCATTACATGTTTAATCTTACAACGTGGCAAACATATAGAAAAACACATTGGCATACAAGCTGGTGTAATCCGGTAGGACACAGGTTGCAAGAAAACCATACCTGTCACCGGAGTCCACTCTATCACGTCCACTTATGTTCCTCGAGCAATTCTCAAACAACTGATAACATTACATTTACTTTTATTAACATCGGGGTAACATGATTGTTTAAAGTCTAATGCTCATAACTTATCCCCGTTAACTTAGTTAAATAACTTCACATTTTAACTTATTTTACCTTTACATTTTAATACAACTTTTCCCCCACTAAATTGTCATTATAACTCACTTAACATGTCCTTAACAATCTTATAACATCATTACTTAATAATCTCCATCATCCTATAACCTTAAACAATGTTTTTGGTCCATACAGCGCCTTGTCCGAACTTGTGTCCGGACTTACCAAGTTTAGACACTGTTCGAGGCTCAAATGGGTGTAAATAGACGACTGTCCGAACATGCGTCCGAGTTTCCCAAGTTCGGACGCTGTTCGAGGCCATAACAGAATATAGAGACAGATGTGTCCGAACGTCCAAGTTTGGACGGTAGTTCGGACACTGGTCGAGGCTTAGAAGACTTACGCGCAACAGGGCATGTCCGAACGTCCTTGTTCAGACGGTAGTTTTGACGTGCCCAAAACTCCATTTTCTATACCTTTAAACACTTACTCATTTCTTGCCTAAATGCTCAACACTTATAGTATTTCCCCCTTAGGTTTATAGCATGTCCCCACACATTATTTAGCTCACCAAAATACTTTATATCCTTCCAAGAATTTTCTTCACAAGTTCAAACATCTTCCTTACCTAAACATCATTTCCTCCTTGTACATCAACATTACCTAAAACTTAAACAAACTTCTCCAAGACTTTAATACATCCTCAAAAACATTCATTGAATTTCCTAGAACTTCCAAGACAATACCTAAATCCTTGTATCACTCTAAATCACCTTAATACATGCTTTCTTCCCTAGTAAAACACTTGTTCACCTTTAACACTTTCTAGTTCACCAAAACTCATTTAAGCACTTAAAACTCCTTATACATTACCCAAATTTTGCCATAGCTTCTCTTGTATATTCTCACATCCAAACACTTAGGTTTTTACCTTATTTCATTCAAGAACACCTAAAATCCATCAAGAGTATTCTCACACACAACACTTCACCAAATTTACACTACATCACAATATAGTGCATAATCTTAAATTACTTGGCACTTAGGCCCTTAAATAACATGGCTCTTAGGCCCTTAAATTGCATAAACCTTAAACACTGAATTTCCCACATAAATAATGCCTTTAACCTGCAAATACACTCAACATCACATATGCCCCTTAATAGTTTCCTTGAGAGCATTTTACTAGGTCATTCACCATTGGCTCCTTAGGTATTTTATTAAGCAATACAAGCTCACTTTTCCTTAGGAATAAATTACATTAGGTTAGCACATTTACCTCTTTTCTTCAAGATTTTTACTTGAACACTCTTGTTCTTCCTTGTTTGGAAATCGGCAAGAGGACTTGGTTACTTGTAAATGTTCTAATCAATATACAAGTAACACCAATGAGCATTCAAGCTTCATGCTTAAACTCATTTACAAACCCTAGGTTATATATATTGTCTTAACACATTAAGGTAATTGTTTTATCTTGGAATTGGAAGAGAGCTTGAATAAGTATCAAGAGAGGACTCCTCCTAGCCCTTGGAAGATTCAAATGAAGCTAAAACAAGCAAGGTAAAGACACCATTGTGAGGTGAATTTTCGGACATGTACCAAAATGAGAGGAAACATGGTTTTTCTTTGATTTTCCTTACCTTGAAGCAAAAGAGAATGACAAGGCATGAAAATATAAGCTCAAGCTCCTTCAATGGTGAATCTCCATGGAACCAAAATTGAGTTCTTGAAGATTTGAAAAGAGGGAAATGAAGAGCTTGATCTAACTAAGACAAAGGTAGTCTTGAAATTGATTTTGGAGCATGGAATCATAAGTTACAAGTGAAAGAAGATGAAGAATGAGATGGTGCTGTAGCAAACCGAGAATGGAGCTTGGGAGAAGATGGAGAAATCGTGTGAAATGAAGAAGAATAAGAGAATGAGAAGGTAAGTAGCTAGCTTTAGATATTTGTTTGTTAAAAGCAAATAGTAACTTGCTTTATCCTTTATGTATTTACTTGATAAGTGCTAGCAAGGTTGGTGACTCACACCATGAAAACCGGCCCCCTTTGTTTCTTAGGGGTGTTTTGGTCTTAGTTGACCAATTAAATTACTTATAATAACATATGTTACAAACTAGCTTATAATAGTTACTATTCACTAAAATAAGGCACATAGATGTGAAATTTTTGATTTCCCATTGATATAGACTTCCAAATGTGATACTAAGTAGTACACATATTAATTAAAGAGTAATGATGGACATTTAGCCACTCAAAACTCATTTACAAGACAATTTTTCAAAAATGTGCTTTAAGACTCCTTAAAGCACATTTTGTGTTTTAACTTGTTTTCAAGCTTGGGTTTCTTTGGTAATTGATTTAATATGTTCATTAACATATTTATAAGGTATAGATATGACCTTTAGGTCTTATACAAATTTATCCCAAGCTTAGAGCACATTTTTGCTCATATTGACTTTAAGGTATCTTCTTGTGTTTTGTTTGGTTTAACTGTCTACCAAAGTTTCCTAAGGACTTAATTAGCCTTATTAAATCATAATTGAATATTATTAAGTCTTGGTAGGCTCTTTGGGTCCTAACCAAGTTCACTCCAAGCTTAGAGCATGTTTTTGCTCAAACTGTGTCTTAGTGCTTTATTGCATTTTACTATGGTTTAAATTGTTCATTGATATTTCTAAGGCACTTTTTAGCCTTCACATACCATAGTTTAAATTTTTAACAACATAACAAGGTTTGGGGTATTTCAATCTACCCCCCTTAAAAGAACTTCGTCCTCGAAGTTCACACTTCCCACACATCATTTGGATTAGAACGCAGGAATCACTTGGAAATAAACTTCCATAACCAAACATATTTTACATCACACCCTCGGACTTCATGGTCCAGGTAACACATTCACATCCATACATAACATAACATATTCACATGATAACCTCGGACTCAATGGTCCAGGTATCTTAACAACATTTACACATACATAACAACCCATAGACTCTCTGGTCTTGGGTAACATAACAACATTTAGACACATAGGTCTTGATAACATAACAGCCTTTAGACACATAGGTATATGTAACACAACAACATTTAGACTCATAGATCTTGATAACATACACTTTTGGAACTCAAGGTCAAAATAATATTTATGGAAAATTCACGAGATACCCCTGTTTTCTTTCGTAATTCCCAATATACCCCTGTGATTTTAGTAATTTAACTTTAAACATGCTTAAATGTTGTCTAAAATTGTTGAAACTTTACATGGACGATGCTAAAGTGTTATATTTTGGTCCAATATCAAATTTAAAGTTTTTTAAGCTCACATGTGACCTGTGGGACCCAATGAACAGTCACATATTCATTGGGTCCCACAGGTCACATGTGAGTTTAAAAAGCTTCAAATTTGATATTGGACCAAAATATAACACTTTAGCATTGTCCATGTAAAGTTTCATCATTTTTGGACAATATTTAAGCATGTTTAAAGTTGAATTACGAAAATCACAGGGGTATATTGTGAATTACGAAAGAAAACAGGGGTATATTGTGAATTTTCCCTAATATTTATTACACATACCACACAACATGTCATAGCATGTATAACAATCAAAAATATCATTGATATACACTGTGATCCCGTAGAACCCGGTCGCGATGGACACCTTCTGGTCCCCGTTCCTTTGGGAGATCAAAACAATCACTTAATTTTTAACATATATACTTCTCATGTCACCGGTCCGAAGACAAAGGCTCATGCGTCCTCGGCTCGTGAGCAAGTACTACACAAATATTCTTTACTAGGTTAAGTATAAGAGAATCCTTTATTTCAAATGTTAACCGACTGTTTTGAAAACATCAATTGAAAATCCTTTTGAAAACACATACAACTCCAAGTCCAACTTATGCTCTTTGCTTGTTTTCTTAGCGAGGTTATTTGTGACCACTTAAGGGGAGCTTCAAGAATCATCCAACCCTGATGTGATCAGCATCAGTGTTGAACTATCCTTCCACCCCAATTTGTGTTCGGCTTCCCTTGATCGCATGCAAATCAAGTTCCACCTCCCATTTCAATTTCAAGTATCAAGTAAATCACTCATTTCCAATTTTCTATCTTTTTAATCATTCTAATCATGATCATACATCTCCAAGGGATAGAACTTCGTCTATCAGTTATTTCCATTCACTTTAATGTTGTTACCTAGGGAATCTTATTCTCACTAGGTTCTATGTCGGTTTCATACCCTTTCATGAATCACTATATAGTATATATATACACATATATTTTATCAAAATACCACACACAGTTTCACATTTATACAATGTCGGGGTTTTTGTTCCCCGGGAGTTTCTCTACTCCCCACACTTGTACCATCACACACAACTGTTAATAAATCAACACACTTATCACAATGGTATTCGCATCTTCTGTGCGCAATTACCACAATTAAACCATGAATGAATGCGTATGTTTACGTAACACACGCACCAATCATCAAAACAAATTATTTGTGCTATGCACAACATAAGTCACGTACACTTGTACGGTAATACACACTAAGTGGTTTTGCGCTCTACCCCCCTTAAAAGGGATTACGCCCACGTAATAAATCACTAAACATTTTCTTAAAATGTTCTGCCGTCGTGAAGTTTTTTAACTTCCTTGCGGTCTATTATACAATGGATTCTGATTAGAGGATTTTAACCATATTAGCAGTTTAGTCCCTAAACCAAGAATTCTCATTGGAGTTTGCTTTAACTCTTAACTGGTTTTGGTTCTGGCCTGTGAGGCTTCTAGGCTTAATTAATTAGTCGTTCACTCATGTTCACCATGCACATTCAACACTTGAATCACTGGCTCACTAGTTTCTGCTACGCAACTCTGACAACTATAGGGCTTAGTTTGCCCCATTCGTTATTCTTACTGTATTGTACATCCCCAATTATCACCTTTATCTTGGTAATAACGGTTTCTCAACCGATGCGTGGTATTTCTGACCGTGAGCGAATTCGGTGAGTTACAAACTTTCTATTCACTTCCACGATAGTTTACTGTGTATACAGCTATGTATTTCACAATGATTGACTTGTTTCCTTCCGACTCACTGTCAGTTGAGATTGAGCTACCACCTAATGTGTAGTGCTCTCTCAGTTATTTCCCACACTTGAGGTATATTCCATACCGATATTTGTCAGTTAGTGCTGCTGTAGTCACTTACTGTTAATCATGTCTCCACATTTGGTTCTGTACAAGTACTCTTTCATGGTATGTCTTTGCATTTCCTATGCATCAATCACTATGGCGTTATAAGCCGTTTTCTGTTTCCACCACAATTAACATTTCCAAAACCCTTTCCATCACACTCGATCATTACTGTTCAAATGCAATACCAAAACACTCAGTCATACAGAGTGCAGAGGCGTAAACTCTTGACAGTAAATCTCTTATGCGATTCGCAATGGAATCCACACTGTGTTTCATATCACCTAGTACCAACTACTGGCTTATTGCCCAGTCTGTTTATCATCACTTACCTTACATCTCCACTGCGTTTAATTCATAACTGGTCTTATCTGCCATATTATTATTTAACAACACTTATACAACGGTCACTTACTGCGCACCGTGCTCTCTCTCATTGTATAACATCGACTTATATGGCATTCACTGTCATATTAGCTTCCACACATATACTTACATCACTCGTATTATGGTTCGCCACTCATTTGGCTGATTGTTGAATATTCTAGTCTTTGAGTCTTAATGCTCCTTGAGCATTGTCCATCCCACATTTAGCGTCACTCATCCATGGTGGTTGCTATTAGACTTATTACTCTTCCGGTCTCCACAAGTGGTATAAACACTACCTTTCGTATCATTCCCATACAAATCCTCCTCCGGTAATGACCATATTGGTCCACCCTTAACATATTCCCTGAACTTAGTTCACCCATCTACCGCTGTTGCGGTCTCACAATATTAAGAGGTATCCCCACTCTCTTAGCAGTGGTTCGTTATCCGCTTTACTTACTTATATAACATAAACTTTTACAATCGATTAAATTTATATATCACACTTTATTTGTGGCTTATAAGCCTTATTGCCTTGAGCTACGCTCATTGTAGGCTGTCCACACACATGTACTTCTCTGTACAACATTACATGGTTTGGATATCATATTGAGCTCCATGACAAGGTCGTTGCATTCCGTTTCCTTTCATGGGATGCCCCTTAGGATTGTCAGTCCGTCTCCTGACAACTTATGTCTAAACTGAAAATTAGCTCCAACTCTTGTGCTTCTGTCATGTTATCTCGTTCAACTATCGTTGATGCGAACACCCTTCAAGGATTGCTCCTGGGTGTTGCTAAATTATGCCGTCACTTCTGGCTCGCACTTATTAGTGTGTTTAGTCCAGGTGATCATTCCGGGAGTTTCATCCCGTTTGTTACACATTAACTTGTCCATATTAGGCATCTGCCTTGCCATGTATAGGTTGGGTCACCGTTCCAGCTATCATGTTTATCCCTGAGGATCCTTAACACATATACGATGTCTTTACATTACAGTTAGTGCACTTCGCACCTCCTGACTCTTAAACATTTCCTTGAAAGGAATTCACTAATTCCTTTAGTCTCGTTAACTTAACTGAGTTCCTTAACTTCAACCATTCCTTGTAATCCTTAGCTTGTTTGACTTATACTGCTGACCGTAGTACGGAGTCGACTACTTCCCGTGTTTCAGACTCTACTCGTATACATATGCGGGGTACCATACTGATACATTGCTACTTACCCAACTAACCCATATATAGGTCTGTCAGGCCCACAATCTCCTCACGGAGTGTGGTCGTCCCACATTACAGTTGGTACCTCGTAGTGTCCGTCACACGCCTAGGTGAAGTATTCTGTTGTCAACTCCTTTGTATTGTCTTGTGACAATATACATTCTGTGCTTCCAACTCTTAATCAAGGGAAAGTCTATCCACTGTTGTATTACCATGAACTCAATCCATTTCCTCGGGTTGTTACCCTTGGGTTTACCGGTTTCCTTTTTGGTTATTCAAAAGTAAACTGGGAATAACTTACCTACCGTGTGGCACTGAGGCCGGTGTAGGTCCTCTGGTTTGGTTTTTAAAAGAAGGTAGAAAGTGAGTATGGGTTTGAAAGAAAATTTGGTTTTGAAAAAGAGTTTGAAACAAATCCGATTTGAAAGTAAAATCCCTATGGTATTACAATGCCTTCTTTCCTTATCCAAGTCTAGCTTCTTGCTGACTGGTTTATTCCCACATACATTGGCTAGGCTGTTAAGCCCTTCCACGGTTATGATGATCTCCTTTAACTTCATGTTAAAAATTCCCGAACAGTCCTGTTATAGCAGCACTTGCCTTGGCAAGTGCGCCATGCTAACTGGCTATCGGTTCAACACATACCGGTTGTGGTATTGTTTTTACCCGCACTGTCATCAGTGGCCTTGTTGGCCCTCACTTGACCCTACATTCTTGACAATTAACCCTCTGGGCGACTTCTCACTGTATTCACATGATAATCATCAACTGGGGTGTCTCCCATTCTTGGAGTTCCCCTTTCTTGTATTGTTTCCTCTTCGTAGCCCGTTCCACTCATTTATTGTGGTTACTGAGACTTGTCTCTGTTTGGGGCGCTACGTTGTGGTTCCTTATCGGTTGGTATACCGTTGGTGTATCATTTAACAACTGTGGTCCCGTAGACACTTGTCTAGGGTTTCATTAATCCACTTCTTGCCTGTTGCATGGTCGGTGCGTTGCAAGCTGGTTATTCTCGACTGCTCAGCATGTCGACCCAGGTTGCCGGAAATTCTATTCTCTTATACACAAAATTCTTCATTCTTCGCTATTTAATGCGGTTGACATTGTTCAGATGGAAACCGTCTCCGGGATTCCCAGTTTTCGGGATCTACCGTATGACAGGTTCTCCGTACCTTTAGAGGTGTTTAATAACAGCCAGATCGGGTATTCCCGAGTAAGAGAGGACTTCCATCTCTCTGGCGTTGTTTCCCAAGTTATATAACAGGGATTGTGGAGGGTGGGATGAATATTGTAGGTTTCTAGTACACACTGGTAATACCTAACTAGCGTATCTCTCACGCTATCACTCAACCCTTAACCCAAAGTACTAAAACCCTAACTCGGTACTTCCTAAGCTCGGTAATTCAGTCATCAGAGCGATACTTCATCACATTACTTAACTCGTTGGTGTTACACGCCGTTAACCACCCACGTGGCTAACAAGGCTATTACATAAACATTGTACCGGTCTGATGGACTAGATTCCCGAGCGACTACACATTATTATCCCTTTCCATTAACAACAAAACATACACATACCTTCCAACTGTACCGAGTATTTACAAACTGATGCCGATAACAATTTCGGTCTTACTACACCTACTGTATATATACAACTTGAATGATTACCCATGTACAACGACTACCCCATCCTACTCTCGAACGGCCTCCAGCTCTTTGTACCTGAAATAGGAAAAGAAGAGAAAGGGTGGCCCCCAAGGGGCTCAGCACCTTTGCTGGTATGGTAATCCCGCAGCCCGCATGCTACAGGGCCACGCACAACTAATTGTCGTCTTAGCATGCGGTTGATTATATTTAAATCATGCATGCAACTATAAACACACAACACATAACATTCCGCCTCAATGGGCTCAACAAACAGATAACACATCCTTACTTGATAGGTCACTCATGGTATTCATTACCCCTAGAGTGTTTCTCCTCTAATGGAGCTACTTCCTTAATAGACGACACTTACCCATTAATCGGGTTATCCTTAAACGCCTCTTATCACAAACTGGGATTCATATCCATGATCCACATACTCCACATTTTACAACATATAACATACACTACATAACAACGCCTTTCACGTTACAAAGTGCACATAACAACATCGCAATAGAAATTGCATTACATCAACAACACATAACATAACGGGAGCGGTCCTCTTGGAAACCGACCCAAACATTGTTAATTCACTGGTGAGCCTAGAGAATGATGTCACCCTCATGATAAACTCGTTATACAACACTCATTACCGTCCTAATAGTCGGACGAGTAACTAAAGTTAAGATGGTTCGGGTTTTGTGGCCTGAACACACCACACAAACACATGTTCCCCCTAAACCGATCATAAGTCAGAATAGTTAAGCTTTGGAGTAAGCTAATGGGAGATCATAACCCGTGAGGGAAACAACCATAACAGAGAGAAGGGTAAGGCTAGAAAGGATACCCACTCCCAAACAGCGCGTGACCGGCCTAACCGGATTCCTCACCCCTGTTAGTACATACTTACCTTTAGTTATTAGTTAGAACCCCAATATGGAGTCTATCACATCCACACATCATACAGTATTACAACTGGGTTACACATACAAGGGAGATCCTTACATACACACACAAATATAACACAATTATCACACGCATAGCCGTGGTTAGAATGTCCCATGGTTCGGGTCGTTTCATCCGAATACCGAACTCTCATGTGATCCTAGACTCAGTTAACTAAGGTTAACACTTCCGAGGTTAAATGGTATCGGAGTTGAACACGCCACATAAATGAATTACTATAAACTCATTACATGTTTAATCTTACAACGTGGCAAACATATAGAAAAACACATTGGCATACAAGCCGGTGTAATCCGGTAGGACACAGGTTGCAAGAAAACCATACCTGTCACCGGAGTCCACTCTATCACGTCCACTTATGTTCATCGAGCAATTCTCGAACAACTGATAACATTACATGTACTTTTATTCACATCGGGGTAACATGATTGTTTAAAGTCTAATGCTCATAACTTATCCCCGATAACTTAGTTAAATAACTTCACATTTTAACTTATTTTACCTTTACATTTTAATACAAGTTTTCCCCCACTAAATTGTCATTATAACTCACTTAACATGTCCTTAACAATCTTATAACATCATTACTTAATAATCCCCATCATCCTATAACCTTAAACAATGTTTTTGGTCCATACAGCGCCTTGTCCGAACTTGTGTCCGGACTTACCAAGTTCGGACAATGTTCGAGGCTCAAATGGGTGTAAATAGACGACTGTCCGAACATGCGTCCGAGTTTCCCAAGTTCGGATGCTGTTCGAGGCCAAAACAGAATATAGAGACAGATGTGTCTGAACGTCCAAGTTCGGACGGTAGTTTGGACACTGGTCGAGGCTTAGAAGACTTACGCGCAACAGGGCATGTCCGAACGTCCTTGTTCGGATGGTAGTTCGGACGTGCCCAAAACTCCATTTTCTATACCTTTAAACACTTACTCATTTCTTGCCTAAATGCTCAACACTTATAGTATTTCCCCCTTAGGTTTATAGCATGTCCCCACACATTATTTAGCTCACCAAAATACATTATATCCTTCCAAGAATTTTCTTCACAAGTTCAAACATCTTCCTTACCTAAACATCATTTCCTCCTTGTACATCAACATTACCTAAAACTTAAACAAACTTCTCCAAGACTTTAATACATCCTCAAAAACATTCATTGAATTTCCTAGAACTTCCAAGACAATACCTAAATCCTTGTATCACTCTAAATCACCTTAATACACTGCTTTCTTCTTTCTTCCCTAGTAAAACACTTGTTCACCTTTAACACTTTCTAGTTCACCAAACTCATTTAAGCACTTAAAACTCCTTATACATTACCCAAATTTTGCCATAGCTTCTCTTGTATATTCTCACATCCAAACACTTAGGTTTTTACCTTATTTCATTCAAGAACACCTAAATCCATCAAGAGTATTCTCACACACACACACTTCACCAAATTTACACTACATCACAATATAGTGCATAATCTTAAATTACTTGGCACTTAGGCCCTTAAATAACATGGCTCTTAGGCCCTTAAATTGCATAAACCTTAAACACTGAATTTCCCACATAAATAATGCCTTTACCTGCAAATACACTCAACATCACATATGCCCCTTAATAGTTTCCTTGAGAGCATTTTACTAGGTCATTCACCATTGGCTCCTTAGGTATTTTATTAAGCAATACAAGCTCACTTTTCCTTAGGAATAAATTACATTAGGTTAGCACATTTACCTCTTTTCTTCAAGATTTTTACTTGAACACTCTTGTTCTTCCTTGTTTGGAAATCGGCAAGAGGACTTGGTTACTTGTAAATGTTCTAATCAATATACAAGTAACACCAATGAGCATTCAAGCTTCATGCTTAAACTCATTTACAAACCCTAGGTTATATATATTGTCTTAACACATTAAGGTAATTGTTTTATCTTGGAATTGGAAGAGAGCTTGAATAAGTATCAAGAGAGGACTCCTCCTAGCCCTTGGAAGATTCAAATGAAGCTAAAACAAGCAAGGTAAAGATACCATTGTGAGGTGAATTTTCGGACATGTACCAAAATGAGAGGAAACATGGTTTTTCTTTGATTTTCCTTACCTTGAAGCAAAAGAGAATGACAAAGCATGAAAATATAAGCTCAAGCTCCTTCAATGGTGAATCTCCATGGAACCAAAATTGAGTTCTTGAAGATTTGAAAAGAGGGAAATGAAGAGCTTGATCTAACTAAGACAAAGGTAGTCTTGAAATTGATTTTGGAGCATGGAATCATAAGTTACAAGTGAAAGAAGATGAAGAATGAGATGATGCTGTAGCAAACCGAGAATGGAGCTTGGGAGAAGATGAAGAAATCGTGTGAAACGAAGAAGAATAAGAGAATGAGAAGGTAAGTAGCTAGCTTTAGATATTTGTTTGTTAAAAGCAAATAGTAACTTGCTTTATCCTTTATGTATTTACTTGATAAGTGCTAGCTAGGGTGGTGACTCACACCATGAAAACCGGCCCCATTTTGTTACTTAGGGGTGTTTTGGTCTTAGTTGACCAATTAAATTACTTATAATAACATATGTTACAAACTAGCTTATAATAGTTACTATTCACTAAAACAAGGCACATAGATGTGAAATATTTGATTTCCCATTGATCTAGACTTCCAAATGTGATACTAAGTAGTACACATATTAATTAAAGAGTAATTATGGACATTTAGCCACTCAAAACTCATTTACAAGACAATTTGTCAAAAATGTGCTTTAAGACTCCTTAAAGCACATTTTGTGTTTTAACTTGTTTTCAAGCTTGGTTTTCTTTGGTAATTGATTTAATATGTTCATTAACATATTTATAAGGTATAGATATGACCTTTAGGTTTTATACAAATTTATCCCAAGCTTAGAGCACATTTTTGCTCATATTGACTTTAAGGTATCTTCTTGTGTTTTGTTTGGTTTAACTATCTACCAAGGTTTCCTAAGGACTTTATTAGCCTTATTAAATCATAATTGAATATTATTAAGTCTTGGTAGGCTCTTTGGGTCCTAACCAAGTTCACACCAAGCTTAGAGCATGTTTTTGCTCAAACTGTGTCTTAGTACTTTATTGCATTTTACTATGGTTTAAATTGTTCACTGATATTTCTAAGGCACTTTTTAGCCTTCAAATACCATATTTTACATGTTTAACAACATATCAAGGTTTGGGGTATTTCAGCGAGAGAGAAGGAAAGTCCTCTCATACTCGGGAAAACCCGATCTCGCAGTAGTGAGTATTCCTAAAAGAGGAAAGAACCTGTTATATAGTAGATTTCAGGAATTGGAAATCCCGGAGATGGTTCCCGGTCGAACAACAATACCCATACTTAATAGCGGTAGAACGAGAATCCTAACCAAGAGGAGACTGGAACTTACGACAGCACGGGACGACATGCTTAGCAGTCACGAGGACCTGGCTGGTCAAGCAGCAGCAGGAAGAGAAGCACTGAGCGTGCAACGAAGCGGATAAAAGAGCGGTGACAAAACCCGAGACACGAGTGTACGGGACCGTAAAAGCTAGATAATACCACCAATGGTATACTAACTGACTAAGGACATAGTCGGGAGTGGTTAACTCCAAAACTACAACGCTAAAGAGGTCACAGTACTTGGCCGGTATGCTCAGACAACTACGAGAGCATATAAGGAATACAGTTCGATAGGACTACAGAAGTAGTGCCTAACAAGTTAAGACTCAATAACCACGGTAAACGTGTGGGAACGAGCGACAAGGAAAACACAGAACAGGTAAATAGGGATCTCCAAGGATTAGAGAAGCACCCTGATCAATGACAGTTAAGAAAAGATCACTAAGAAGTTGCTCAGAAGATTGATTAACCCAAGTAAAGGGTTAGTGGATCAATGGAAGAGCCAACAAGGCTACCGAATACGTAAGGAAACAATACCGTGATCGGTATAGGTTAACCTAAAAACTACCAGTACCACGCACTTGCCACGGCAAGTGCAGTAACAACAGGATTATTCAGAAAGCTTTTAACAAGCCACAAGTACTTAGTAAAGTACAGTGATCACAATGAAGCAACTATAGGATCACAAATTCTAAGGACTTGAAGAATAAAACCTTGGAAGGGCCTAACGGTCCAACCATTGTGGTAAGGAATATACCAGTCAACGAGGAGCTAGACTTAGTCAGAATCAACCGGTATTGAATGCGATGAAAATTTTCTTTCAAACCCAAAATTTTCTTTTAAAACCCAAATATTTCTTTTAAACCCCCAGATTTTAAAACCAAACCAGAAGATTCACGATAAGATATCATAGGACAATATAAGAGGAGTTGACAACAGAATACTTCACCTAGGCGTGTGACGAACACTACGAGTGTACAAAAAGGAGATGTGGGACGACCACACATCGATAGGAGCTTGTGATAAGTGCAAAGCATATAGACTTTTAGGGTTTAATTACCTTATTATTTGCAACACTTTAAAGTAATGTTTCCCACTTACTATATGCTTTTTCCTAGATTTATGTTTTGTTATGGACTAATGCATTTTATATCTTAAGTGTAGGAAAAAGGCATGTAAATATGTAGAGTTTCTCATGAGGATTACGACGCAACAAACGGGGATCAAATCGGAGTTCAAACGAAGATTTTAGAGCCAAAATAAGCTGTGTCTGAACTTGCATCCGAACATGCAAGTTTGGACACATTACGAGAACTCGTTACGCGGTGAAATAGTCGTGTCTGAACTTGCGTCCGAACACGCAAATTCGGACACGACACGAGAAGAAATCCTCCGCGGTTAACCGACATGTCCGAACATGCAAGTTCGGACGCATGTTCGGACATGTCGGTATGGGCAGCAAATCGGACGCGTCAAGACGTGTGAAGAGATAAAAATTCTCTTCACACGTCTCCTTCACCACCTACCCCTATATTTCTCTATAAATATGCCTACACCTCTTACATTTACACGTACCATTCACTACCTCATTCCATATCACATTATCATCTCCATCCATTTTCCACACTCCATTCACCTAGATATTAGATATCCATCTCACTCCATTTTCATCCACAAAAACCACTGCGTTGTTATTCTGTCCAACCTCTAACCAACATATTACCAGTTAATATGTCAGGCTAAAGAGCATATACTCTGGGTGAAGGTTAATTTATAGTTTGTTTAATTATGTAATCTATATTTTTACCGGTTTAATTAAATACAGTTTCTTACGATTAAAGCTTATCTCTCGCCTTTTTAATAAATTTCATGAATTTATTAAAATGTTTGACTAAATCTATTTTGATCAGATCCGTGATAAATAGACAGGTTAATTAAGCCGTAAATCTGTAGAAATCCTATTATGATTTAATAAGTTAGTATTTTCAGACGCAAATATAATTTCTCATACATAATCCGTTTACATGTGTTTTGCTCGAATCTGGATTAGACCGAGCATGTTCTAGTAAACGAGTTCTTTTGAGTCTATGATTTAGTCCTCAAGATAATAACAGGAATTTTGCCAAACTATCACAATAAAACCGGTAGACATAGGATAAAAGAGAAGACTATCTAAACCTGAACCCAGAGTCCCGTTTAATTTATCTTTGACTCAGTTTATTTTATCTGTCCTTTTTGTTATAAAAACAAGTCAATTTATCCCCCTTTTTATGACACAGCTTAGGAATTAGATAATTCTTTTTAGTCCCACGGTTCGATATCCGGTCGCTTCCACTTTACAATACTACTGCGACCGGGATTTGTTTGCAGCCCGTAAGGCATTTTACGTTTAAAATTTCTTTTTCATTTGTTTCAAATATGTCTTTCCAACCACTCAGATTTTCCTGTCTGCAGCTTGCGAGCCTGACAGACCTATTTATATGATAGTCGGGTAATTAGCAATGTATCAGTAAGGTACCCCACATATGTATACAAGTGGTGTATAAAACACGAGAAGTAGTTGACTCCGTTCTACAGACAACAAGTAAATTCAAACCAGAACAGATGGACACGTCGGACGATTGAAGAGAAGGAACTTAGTTAAGCTAACGAGTATCAAGGAACTTAGAGAATTCATCTAAGGATCATGAATAAGAGTTAGATAGTGCAAAGAGCACAGAATAGTAAGTATGGACATTGGATATGTCTCAAAGATTTCAAAGCTGATGCACGATAACTAGAAGAAACCCAGCCCCGAACAATAAGACAGATGCCTAACATGGACGTTAATGACAAATGAACGGGATAGAATTCCCAGAACTATCACCATGGCTACCGGGAATGCTATTCTTCACCCAAGAGGATGTTTGACCCGGTCTGGGACACAAGGAGAAAGTATCGACGGTCTATGTAACACCCCAACCCGAAATCCAACAACCTGAACGATGATCGCTCCCAATTAAACTTAAACTGCAGCGGAATAAATTACAACAACCGGGCGGTATTACAGTGCCGTTAGCCACCCATGTGACTAACAAGGCTAACTCCAAATACAACTTACAAATGTCACGGTCTGAATACGAATACAATCCCGAGATATTAGGAATCAAACTCAAAGGTACAATAATTAAGTGAAAATAATAGCTGGTAATAAACTCCCATAGCTTAGTCTACCCCGCCTACGCTCGATCGGGTAATCCCTTCAACTCGAGGTACCTGAAAAGTGGGGTGCCCCGAAGGGCTCAGCAAACAACGCTGGTATGAAAAGCGTGCAGCCCACAAGCTAATGGGCCACACCAACTACTTTGTCGAATACATGCATATCACTTTTTTTTTGTAAAGCTGTAACCACGCAGCATAACATAATCATAACAAGTATCCATACAAGGACAACAATGTCACACAGAACAAGACTTCAGAAGGTCAAGTTAGATGATCTGTAATTGCTTGATAGTAGTCAGATCCACACATGGGACGTATGTATTGTGGGGAGTAGTGACCTCGTTAAACTCTATCTTCTTAGAGTAAATTGGTCGGGTATGATAAACCCTTAGATGAGATGGGACTCTCGTATAAGTAGGTGGGTAATAATTCCCTCAGAAGATAACATAGTTAACTCTTGTACTTAAAAGAGGTGGGTATCGTACCCTCGACAGAAATGTAGCCTTTCTCCCAACTTAAAATCGTTCCGGTACGGTCCCGGTGAGTGGACATAGAGCGCACCCAAAACTTCCGTTGCGACGTATATTCAAATAGGAGTCGACCTGAGACAGGTACATCTCCTGTAGCATGCATGGCCAGATCCATCTGGGCTCCTCGCTTCTTGTAGCATAGAATTGTTAGGTGTCACACAAGGACGTTAACACAAGATCACAATGTGTATTGTAAGTTACCACGATTAGGATAACGACGTTTGTTATAAAAGGAAGTTAGTGAGAAACTTGAGTACAAGTCCTCGGTATAATAATACGTAGGTATTTAATCCACTGGTAATGTAGTGTTGTATGCGTGGTACATACATGTTACAGTTAGTATCGTTCACGCACATAAAATAACACAACAGTGCACAAGAGTAGTACAAAATTTTACATACAATTATCTTGGTCGTTAATTAACACAACAGGTAGCACACAAGCCGGTGTAATCCGGTAGCAAACAGGCTGCAAGAATCCCATACCGTTCACCGTAGATTGCAAGTGAATATATCCTGGTCAACGCCTGGTCAGGTATAGTCCTAGAACAGGATTAACTGAGAGGGTTAATTTGAGTTACCCTTGTATAATATTTTTATTGGATCATTAAATGATTTCGTATTCGTTATTTCATGTGAGGTTTATTTCTTTATGCTTAGATAGTTTCTTTCATCTCTTAACCTTATTGTTGATTAAGGTATTTACATAATTCCAAATCATGTAGTCTTAGTTTATAAAACTTATATGGTGTGGTAATTTCTTTTAATTACCTTATGATTTAATGTATAACTTATTTTGTTATTTCCTTTGATTTATTTTTAAATCCTTTAATGTATATATATATATATTTATATATATAATTTCATGTACTATTTATGTTATATGTTTATAATTGTCTAAATGACACAACAATTTTATAATTTCTCAATTATATTTATATGTTACACATGGACATAATATTCTTATAATTTTTATTATTCTCCACTTAACCATAAATCATATTTATTGGTTACAATTAAATTCCTTATAACTATATAACCCATAGTTTTAATTCCATAATCCCTTAAATAAAAATCCTTTTTCTAATTCCTCCAAATATCCACACAGGACCTATAATTATTTAAATTAAAATACTTACCCCTATATTTCGGTTATTTAGAAAACAACCATAGTAATTCATAAACTTTACATTTAAACTCTAATCTCATTATATTATATAGTTTTTAATTCCTTATTTAATCATATTACAAATCCACCACTAATATTTTGGTATATACCATTTGAACATTATAACTTTTAGAAAATTATAACTTGGCCCCACAAACTTTCGGCCTTAATATAATACTTCCTATAATTACAATTTAACCTCAAAAATCTTATAACCTTTACATAATAACTTATAACCTATAGTTTTAATATTGATTTCCTTTAATTGCCGAAATGTATACATATAGTTCCTTAAATTACAAATCTAACCCCAAGTATTTCGGCTTTGACATAAACTTTCCATAAATTACATTTTCACCCCCAAAACTTTGTAAATTGCTAATTTAGCACTTGTTTAATTTAACTAAAATTCCTAAACTTAATTCCTACCTTTATCTTATATCATAATTATTCCAAGAAGCCTATAACTCTCGGCTTTCACTATATTTACCCAAACTTTTCAAAATTTACAATTTTACCATATAACTTATTAAACTAGTTATTTTAACACTAGTAATTATTTCTAACTTACCCAAAATTCTTAATATGAGTTTATACACAATATTATATCAAAGTTCACCAAATTTAATTAATAATTCTCGGCTACAATTTAATCTAGCCACCAAGTTTTGGTTAATTACATATTTTACCCTTAAACTTATAAACTTAATATCTTAGGTATTAAAATACCTAATTAACTTATCCAAATATTTTATAACATCTTAATATATAGTATTAAGCTATAATATACCAAATTGGAGTTTATATTTTCGGCAATAATTTTTATAACCAAATAATTAACTTAAAATTCCTTAAATCAATTCTTAAACCGTAACTCCATCTTTAATTAAACTAAACACATGTTTAAAACCGTAAGGATTTCGGACTTAATTTTATAAAAGGGTATTTAATGGTCTAATGTTATAAAACATAGTTTAAACCATAGATCTACATATATATACTTAGATAAATTACTTACCCTCTTGTAAAATGATTATTCCCTTGGTTTCTCCTTGGATCTTTGGCCACACAACTTTGATCTACACTCCTTGTAGGTGCCTTGAATATTAGAACAAGGATACCTTATGTTAAACCTTGAGTTTTTAACTAAACCTTAAGAAATTTGCTAAGGTATTATATATAATATTTGTAATAAAGATTAGGATTTACCTTGATGTTTCAAAGTGGTGTTCAAGAATACTTATAATTTCGGCCTTGACAAGGAGAAGAGGAATGAATTAGCTCTTGAAGAGATCTAAGCTTATAACTTAGAAATAACTCTTGTAAACCTTGAAATCAAAGATTTACCTTAGGAAAAAATGGCATACGCTCACGACTAGATTGAGGTTTGATGAACACCTTGTCAAACCATGATGAAGTTGAAGTTAATGAAGGGAAAAAACAAGAACACAATCGGTCATGGACTTGCCTTGGGAGAAAATGGAGTTTTAAGGCATTTTTCTTACCTTAAGCCTTCAAGAACCTTTCTTAGGTGTTTCCTTTGATTAGCCACGAAATTCCTAGCTTTAATGGTGATTGGGTTGATCTAGATCAATGCAATGAATTAGAAGAACTCCCTTGGTGCTAGGAACCGAAAATAGCTTGAAAATGGCATAAAAATATAACTAGATTTACTTAGGAAATGAGAGCTCTTACCAATGGAACTTACCAAGCCTGGAAGGAGAGGATAATGGCGTGAGTAAGGTAAGGAGGAAGGGACTGAATCGGAACTTAGAAGGGGGGAAAAGAGATAAGTCTTGCTACTTGTCAAAGTTAGGTGAAATAATTCATTTTAGTCAAAAAGAGGTGGCAACAAAGTCTAGGCCTTAAATTGTGGGATGATGAGTTGAAAACTGAGGCCATGGGACAAGGATCAACCGTCCATGACTTTTTAATACCAACAAATTTGACAAAAGTGGTGATATAAGGTAAGAAAATGATTTAAAGACATGAAAATCATGTCTTTTTGTAGCCAAAATCGGCAGGTATAGGGAGGGTGAGTCACCCTTGTTCTCCCATGATTATTATATTTAACTTTGGTCCTTTTAACAATATCAACTCGTGGTTATTCAATTCTACAAGTTGAATGTGTAAAACGCGTTTTTTCGGTACCCGAAAAGTGCGTTTTTGTGCTCTAAGAACATTTTAGAAAATAAATTGTTCCAACGAGTTATAAATGTTTATAGACATGTTTTATGGTCAATTATGATATATTAAGGTGTTACATTGAGTTATATGGGGTTATATCAACCCATGACATAATTTCTGGGACTTCCGGGACTCCCGGGACCAAAAGAGGAGCGTTAAGAACTTCCCCCAAGCACTTTGTGTTTAAAAGAAAAAGTGGCATGGGGATCCTTTCATAAATATTTAATAATGGTCAACTAACCATTTGGAGTGAAGAAAACTAAATTATACCAACTTAGAACGCATTTTCGTGCTTTAAGGGGCGTGCGTGAGCACTCCTGAGCACTTTGCGTTTTTAACTAAATATGGCCTGTGGACTATGTTTGTATATTCATATAATGAGGGTATGATCATTTCGTTTGAGTTTTAAAAGGTCATACAAGGTCACGCTCGACGCACGTTTTTAAGGCGTTTTAAGAATCGTCTTTGTTGTTAAGATGTTTAGAGCGTATCTCTGACCTTTGATGGTTTCTTATGTTTTTATGATATATATAATAGGTGTAACGTACGTTGTTACATTTGTTTACATGTGTATATCAATTTATTTTAGCATTTATAAATGCTTCGGCATTCATAAAATACTTACGTTGCTCGTCTGTATAAATGTTCGTATTGATCTTTCCTTGTTGACGCTCTCTTTATTGAGCATGTTATGTATGGAGTTTAATTCTTGTTAATAAACCTACATGGGTGTTTGTGCGAGTATGTTAAGACGTTTGTAATATTACGTTTGTTAGCGTTTATGGTGAAACGACTATTTCTACGTATCGTTTGTATGCATGTGTTTGCATGCGCACACGTAATGATTTATCCTTAGTTAAATTTTCATTATTTAATGGTTTTAAAGTGTTAATTAGATTTGGGGTATTTCAGTCTACCCAAGAACGGGAGACACTATAACTCTAAATGGGATAGTTCGAATACGATACCGCAAGGCGGTGTAGTTAACATAACATATCATAATGTTAGCCGGATGTAACGGCGTAACCTAACAACACCCAGGAGCAATCCTTGAAGGGGTGCTAAGTCAACAACAGCTGAACAAAGTGTCGTGATAAGAACACGAGAGCTAAAACGAACATTCGGTTAGAACACCGAAGGGATTTCACTTAATAGGAAATACCCTAAATCACTAAGAGGCACTGATTAACACCAAATTGCCTAAAGGGCCTCCCATGAACGGAAGCGTGATGCAACGACCTCACCATGGAGCCCAGCAATACCTTCAACCATGAGATGGTATACGGAGAAGTAGAAATATGTATAAACAGCCTGCAAGGAGCATAGCTCGAAGCAATGCGGCTTGAAAGCCATGAACCCAGCATGTTGTGTGGATTTAAACGGTTGCGAAACCCACACAATATAATAACAAGGGCTGCCGAAAATAGCACCTGTAAAAGAAGGGATGTTATTCCATACAATGAACGGAGCGACAATTGAACCGCTTGATTTGAATTCAATGTAATGAGTAGCTTGGGGTAATTACTACCTCAGTGTCACAGTTCACAAGGCACTTAGTTGCCCTTTATGCTCTCTGTAGTAATAGTAGCACAGAGGCATAAGAATCAGGATGATGTCAAGACTGATTTAGCCCACACCTGGGCACTATGAGAAATCAGGGGGGGTGAAGGTACCTCCCGTTATCAGAAGACCGCCAGTGTGGTGAGCAGGTGAACCCTTAGAAAGGGCTCGCGCCTACTACAACATCAAAACTTGCGCATGTGATTACTGCCAAGGGACAACTGAACAAGGAAGTGAAGTTTTCGAACTAGTATGACCAAGAAGAAGCTTTGATAACAACTGTTGAAAACCGAAAGAGTAATCGGTCTGGAAGCAAACACGGTATCTGTAATGTAAACTGTAGAGTGACGACAATAGAAGAGCATAAAGGCCCAGAGAGTAAGTATACTCTATAGTCAACCAAGCAAATGATGAGCCCTTAGAAAGGGCTCGCACCTACTACAACATCAAAACTTGCGCATGTGATTACTGCCAAGGGACAACTGAACAAGGAAGTGAAGTTTCCGAACTAGTATGACCAAGAAGAAGCTTTGATAACAACTGTTGAAAACCGAAAGAGTAATCGGTCTGGAAGCAAACACGGTATCTGTAATGTAAACTGTAGAGTGACGACACTAGAAGAGCATAAAGGCCCAGAGAGTAAGTATACTCTATAGTCAACCAAGCAAATGATGAGCCATAGTATAATGATGGAAATACACGAGTGGAAACTAACATGGTAAACCCTCGTGAGGATTGTGAGTGAAGTAAGCCCCTCAACATGGGCTCTCACTTGTCAGAGATGGTATACTCTTCTACTAGAGAACAGGACCCGTAAACCCTTGGAGTCTTGAAACACCCTGGAAAATCCTAGTTATAAAATATACCTTCCTTGCTATTTTATGTGTGTATGTGTTTACTTGAAATTGATATAAGTAAATACAAATGAAAATTGTAGACATGTATACATGTATTATAACCGCTATAGATACCGACTGTAAATATTACACTGATATGTTAAGTTTATATTACCGGCTGTAATGTACATAGTTAGCCATCATCATCGCAAGCAAACTTGCCAGCACAGTACATTATTAAACTGTTTATATATATATATGTATATATTGCATACGAAACCGTCTGTATATATATGTATACATTACATTACTAAACTATATATATATATGCATACAGTACGTACCAAATCGTGTGTATATATATATATATATACATTACTTACTAAATTGTTAATATAAATATGGGTACAAATCGCTTGTATGTATGTATTAGCTGAATCGCTTATATGTATATAAATATATTGCCTACGAAATCGTTATATACATATGTTGCCTGAATCGCATATATATATATACATTACTTGTGTATATGTATATAGCTTGCCTAATTATTTTAGTCTAACCCATTATTATTATATCCTAGCTTATTGGTAAAAGTGACCGATTGTAATATTAAAACGTGTCATTTTTACAGTGACATGTTAAATTTATATTACCGACTGTAATGTTAAAATGTGTCGTTTTTACAGTGACATGTTAAAATGCGTTATTGTTACAATGACGAGCTAAGTTTATATTATCGGTTGTAAATATATATAACTAACTAGTTTATTCTCTTCGTGGTATTAGATTATGTAAGATAGCTATTGATTGTCATTCGGTGGCGCACCATTACTAACATTGGTATGGATATAGATTATACAATAACAAAGTCGGTAAGAATAGAATGGTAATTACGTGGCTGTAGTCGGTTCTGTCTGTCTTAATCTTGTATATACACTTATCTAGCAATAATTACTAATATCTCTCTGCTGTCTTGAATTTAAAGTAGCCAGCACAGTAGGTTAGTGTTGTCGTTTTTCAATCTTGTAACAATTAAGTGATTAATATATTTGTCACTATGTAATCATTTCAGCCATACCAATCTCTTCAGTCAATATTGCCGCCTCTCCCTTGCTTAGTCATGAGGTTATTTGGCATCATTTAATTCAGCCAGCATAGGCAACCAATAGGAATTAAAGACTAATGTAGATATTACGTTGTTGTTTTGGAAATCAATTTCCTTACCGATTCAAGTAGCCACGTTCAGACCATTCTCCACACACAAACTCAACCTCTTTTCCAAATCCTGCTCTTCATTTACGTAAGGAAACAAGGGAAACTAAGCTGGAAGTAAACTAGAGAGGGGAAACAACAACTAAGACCAGAGGTGTCAAGAAACCAAAGATGGGTCAGGGGTTGAGGCCGATCGGAGTTTGCAGGTCTCCTCAAGAAACAATTCCAGAAGGGAACCGAGGCCTAGGAAGTGTGTGTTAGGGTTTAGCAAATTTTCACGTGTTCAGAAGGGTACGAGTAGAGGTAAGAGTAGGGTTAAACCCAAGTTTTAAGGAATGGGTAGCCTCGTAGAATATTTGCAAGGGTAGGTATAGAAAGGTATGACATCCTCAGTAGCGTTTGTAAGATCATGGACGGTAGTTTTGTGTAAGCTGAATGGTAAGATGTGGGTTGTATTATAGGATGGGGGTGGACACTCTTTTCCCTCCCTAAGCTTTTTTCCTTTGGGTTTTGCTTAGACGAGGTTTTAACGAGGCCCACACTGACCCCATCCACCTGGTATACCAGGTCATTTATTATAAAATCGGCGAAATGCCCAAATTATCAAAAAAAAAAAACTAAGACCCTTGTGCTGAACCAAACCGTAATATACATGTTATACAATTAATATCTCTTTTGTATTACATGATAATTGTTATCCTTACACCCTTATTACCCTCTATGTACAGCCGATCCGTCCTGCTTATTCATGGGGTAAGTGGCTTCACTTAATTGAGCCAGCAAGTGTAGCCAATGAAAAATGAACACTAAGACAAGATAGGTGTCATTTCCGTAACAAATACCTAGCTGAATGGAATTATTCCCTTGCCTATTCAAGTAACAATCGTTCAGATTGTTTTCCCCACACAAGAGCCCCTCTCCTGACTCTTCATTCACGAGAGCAAAGGGAATAGAAGGGAGTTAGGATTAGAAGAAAATTAGCAGCGAAAGAAGACAAGTGCAACCGAGAGCAAGGTGCTGGAAAGAGTTGATGTTTGCAGCTGCTGTTTGCGCAAGTTAAAAGAGAAATTGGCGTCCAAGTGCTGGAGGAATAAAGAAGAATAAGAAAGAGACATAAAGGTGTATATATCTACTGAAATTAGCAAGAAAATGATAAGAAGAAATCAAGTAACTACCCTGAACAACAAATTTGTAAAATCTGATTTTTAATGGTGCTGTTTTACGGTTTAAATGGGATTGATTTCTCGTTGTCTTTCCTTGGTTGAATGGACCTGTAACTAGATGATTCTTGGAGCTTTAAATCTCCAATTTAACTGGTAAAATTCGTGGCTATGCAATGGAGGTAAGCAAGACAAGTTAGAACAAGTAAAGTGACAAAAATGTGCTAAAAACTGCAGCTGTGTACTGTTCTGTATAATCAAGTTTAGAGTTGTTTTTCTCTGTGTTATTGGCTGTAATTGTTGAGGGAAGTATGCAAATTAGGTGTATGAACGTTTATGTAGATGCGGGAAGCAGTTTTGATGGGTTTCTTAGGCAAGAATGACAAGAAAACATAAATCTGTCCAAAAATGTTGTTATTGTTGTCCTAGGTGAAACCGGCTTGATTGAGAAGCTATATAAGTTGTTTTTCTTTGATATTACAGAAAAATGAGGTTGGTCTATCTTATAGTGAGTTAGGAAAACAATTATATTGATTAGATCTAGTGTAATTACTATGATATACTAATATGTACAAATCTGTATAAAGTATAAAAGTCACTGTTGTTGTTGTTGTAACTGAAATGAAAGGAGGCTGTGGGAATTGTTTTCTTCTGATTTTAATGAGTGAATAAGGTTTATAAGGTCTGGGTAAGGGTATACGATCAATTATTTGAGGTAAAATGGGTTATACAACATAGTTATACAAATTGTAAAATGGAAAGTTGTTAAAGTACAAGATTGTTGTTAAATAAGCAATGGATGATTTAGTTGCTGTTCGAATCAGTAGCTTGGACATGGGTTAGCCTTGATTAAGGGTGGTTTATTAACATATATTAGGTGAGTATAAAAGGGAAGAATGGATGGCTAAAAAACCATAGGTAAATCACCTAAGAAATTGACTTTAAATTGTCATTGTTATCGCTATCGTTGTTGTTTTGTACAGTAAAGTGTAAAGGTATTTGTATGAGTTGATTCTTCTGTGTTTTAGAGATCAATTAAGTTTATATTGATTATAATAAGCTGGTTGACATGTTAGTCCAAGTTTAACTTAGTGAAATTACTTGGATGCACATAAGTGCACAAATTGCTACAACGGTAAATTGTAAACGTTGTTTTGGTGTTATTTCTGTCCAGCAATTGCTATGTCTGATTATATTGATCTTGGTGATACTATAACTTGTGCTATACTGATATGGAAGTGTGGGGTGAGGCAAGGAAGTGCCTACCCATTTGTTAAAGTGATTGTTGATTATTTACCGTGGAAATCGACTGTAAATATGGTAATTGTTCATCATTGTTGTTATGTTGGCCAAGAAGGGTGTGCTTGTGTGTGGATTGATTTTCTTGTGTCTTAAATACCATTGTGGTTTATATTGGTTTTGGTAAGCTAGATGATTACTTGGCTTGATGAATTTGGTGCTTCTGTTGAGATATACTTAAATGTACAGGTGTTTACCGTGGATAATGTTTACTGTTGTGATGCTATTTCTGTCCAGCGGTTACTATGGTGCTTATATTGACTTTATGTGTTGATTTATCTTGTGTTTATGAATATGGAAGTGAGGTGTAAGGCAAGGTTGTTCTAAAGCCAAGTGGTAATGTGTTTATGAAATATTACTCCTACTAATGTATTGGAGTTTACTGGGACTGCCCCTACCAATGTATTGGGGTCTTTTATTATTTGCTCCTACCAATGCATTGGAGCTAAGCCATCATGATCTACTCTATGGACTGATGATTCATAGGGGGTGTGCACACTTAAGGACATGGGGTGAGGTGAATTATCCGAGGGGACGAGAGTGTTAGTGCTCTATGTCGAAAGACCAATTGCCCAAGGACATATGGAAATTGTATCATGGTGTTGAATGTTATACTCAGTGGATCTTGACATTGGCTATATTGCCTGCTGATTGATATTGATTATTTTGATGAATAATACTTGGTAATATGTTTGAATGATCATTTATGCTCCTCATGTTAAGGTAAGCAACAGGTGGTGCTAATTTGTGGTTTTATGTATTAACCCTATTGTGGTTTTGCTACGCTATTATCCTATTGTCATGGTTGTATTGCTCCACTACCTTTGTTGTTATGATTATGTATTCTTGGAGTTTTACAAGGTAAAATGTATTGCACATGTTGTGTTGGGAGTTACTCAGCGTTGCTGATTTTGGCGTTATGCCCTGTGGTCTTTTCTCTGTGATTGTATGACTGACCACAGGTACAGGAAAAAATGGTGTTTCTCTCTAATCATGAAGTTGCACAAGAGTGTGGAGCTAAAGGGGACTAGGATTAGAAGTTAGAGGGCGTGTAAACATTCCCATAAAGTACTCATGTATTAGGGTTAAACAGTTTTGTATAAGCTAACAGTGTTGATGTAAGTTTGTATAAGTTGTGGTTATATTCTGAATATATAAAGGTTTGAAAGTAAAACTTAATTTGGATAAGATGGTGGTAGTTAGCCTTAGCATCCACAGTGAGTGTGGGTGTGGCAGTAGCACCCCGGGTTGAGTTTGTAGTAAGTCTTCCGCTGTATTGTTCAAAAAAAAAAAATTGGTCTGGAAATTGGGGTGTTACAAGTCTCCTTGGGATGTCCCAATGATGTGCATAGAGAAACAAGAATGCACAACCAAACCTTATATCCAATGCCAGGATTTAGAAGGAAGTGAGCGTAAAAAACAATCAATGTGAATGCGTATTTTGACACCGCGAATGACCAATGCTCAAGAGAGCTTATAACCCGATAAATTACTTCACCCTTGGTCAACCAAGATGCTTGGCAAATTATATCATTAATGGTGAAGTAATGTCACTATTAGAAAAAAGATTTTAAATGACACACTTTAAACCACGGTTAATCAAATAACCGTCATTTAAAAATTTTAAACCACGGTTATTGGAATAACCGTCACAAAAATTCTCGACCGGAGATTTTATACCACGGTTCAGGGTGGAACCGTCATATATAGCTTGACGCGTTGTATTTTAAACTACGGTTTGGTCAGAACCGTCGTTTTTATTCGTGGTCAAACAACTTTAAATGACGGTTTTGAGGAAGAACCGTGGTATATAGTCTAAGCAGGAATTTTGATTTTCGGCCCAAATTAACGCGGCTCTTTCTCTGTTCTCTTACATATTTCTCTCACATTTGCAACCCACACTGGCGAACAAATCTAACATGCTCTAGTCTCAACTCTTCTTCATTCTCTTCAACTCCTCTTTTTTTTTGTAACCCACCGGCGAACATGGAACTATGCTCTGCGCCATCTCTTCAACTTCGCAACCCATACTGGAAAACAATGAACACATGCTCTGCGCCTCTTCCTGAATCTCAACTCACTATAATTTTTGCAACCCTAACCGGCGAACAATAACATGCTCCGGCCTCTCTCATTCTCTTGTTTTCATGGTAATTTTTGCGAACAAGGAACACATGCTCTGCGCCTCTTCCTCATATTCACTATAATTTTTGCAACCCTAACCGGCGAACAATGAACACGGTAATTTTGCAACCCACCGACGAACAATGAACACGGTAATTTTGCAACCCACCGACGAACAAGGAATACTGCATTCACTCATTATTTTGCAACCCTAATTCGCATACAAGGAGCATACATGTTTTGGCCTCTTTTTGAGCTCTGTTGAGATTAGATTGAAGGCGGCGCTAAATTGCCAGTGATTTAGCAAAAAAATCACAGAATATAAACCACGGTTTTATGAATAACCGTGGTTTATTTGTTGATTTTATACATTATTTACCACGGTTTTACACAATAACCGTCATTAATACTAACTTTATACCATGGTTCGGGCTCCTAACCATCACATAACCGTGGTTTTTAAATGACGGTTTCAGCCAACCGTGGTTTTTTTCCCTTACTTTAAACGACGGTTATGAACCGTTGTTTATAGCTATTTTTTAATATGCGACGCGAGCATAAACCACGGTTTATAACCGTGGTTTTTAAGCAAAATAATCGTGGTATTAAACATTTCCAGCACTAGTGTGTGAGGTAAGCTAACCTACACATGAAACCTAAATTGAAGTAAAACATCTCCACATTGGAAAGATAATGACATTGTGGTATGCTATGGCAACCGTCATTCACACGAACATAGAAAACTCCCGGTGTGTTCACACCACAAGGGGATTGAGTATAAAACGTAACATTGGAGTGTACAATTGAGGAATGGTGGCAACAACAATGACAATGAGTATAGGCAAGCTTCCACAGTAGCAAAGGCTGTGAAAACAATGTTGCATAATGAGTAAGAATATGGTGCACGACAAGCGACCACTATGAGAATGTAGTTAGACAATAACATGGGAAACAAACCATGAGTTGGACTTAGCGGAGTCGAGAAGCAGGAATTGGTAGACAGACTAGGCATTAAGGCCTATAGTATGAACCATATAACAAGGATCACACATGGAACGCATTGTTCATTCCTAATGCAACTTCATAAGGAACTGAAAGTGTATACCTAGTGGACCAACTCGATAAGAGGAGTAATAACTTGGGGCAAGAGTACTCGATTGCTGAACAACTAACCGTACTTAATACGGAGGATTTGTAAACACAACAGTGAACATGGCGCAAGCCAGTGAAAGCATAAACCTAGTAACAAACCGTGCGGCCTTCGGCCAAGATGCACGATGAACGTTGGACATGCCAACAATCACAACAAGTGAATTCCGTCGGAATAAAAGCGGAAACAAAATTATGAATGTTATGAGGATCGATGGATACAAAATGAAAGATCATAAAATAAAAGAATACTGGTATAGCACTACATGAGTGAATGACCAGGAATCAATGATGAGAGAAAGCACTACATAGAAGGTAGTAGCTCGACCTCAACCGACAACAAGTCAGAAGAACTAAGTAAGTAGTCACAAAGGTATACAATAGTATACACAATGGGTTCCAGAAAACAGGATAAAAAATCTATAACACGATGAGTTCGCGCACGGTAAGAGATACCACGTGCCGGTCGAGAAACCATATACCCCAAGATAAAAGGGATAAGAAGTATATGTGTAACACATTTAGAATAACGGGAAGAGCAATTAAGCTCTAAAGTTAACAGGGTCGCGCAGCAGAAGCTAGTGGGCCCTAGCTCAGAGGTTTAATATACCCAGAAAGTATGAGAGAATGGCTAATTATCAATGCCTTGAAGCCTGATAGGCTAGAACCGAATCGGTTATGAGTTAAATAAACTCCAATGGGAATTCTTGGTGCAGGGACTAAACTGTCAGTATGGTTAAGACCCTTTGATCATAATACATTGTATAATAGACCGCATGGAAGCTAAAACGCTTCGGGACGACCGAATTTAGTGAACCAATGTTCAATGATAACATATGGTAGATTACATGGGTGTAATCCCTTTTAAGGGAGGTAGAGCGAAAAACCGCTTAGTGTATGTTTCACGTATTTAACACGTAAACTACAGTGTGCATAGCACAAATGAGAATTGTTTGATGATTGGTACTTATGTTTAAATAAACATATGTATTCATTTATACCGTAATTGTGGTAATTGTGCACGAGAGATGCGAAAGGAGTAGAGGAACTCCTGGGGGAATGAGAATCCATATAGTATATGTCTAATTGATGATAGACATGGTATTGCGATGCATGAGTCAGTATGAAATAGATGTAGAACCTAGAGGGAATTGAGTTCCCTATCTAGGTGATTGTTTTGAGACAAATTGGAATGAGTAGTGGATGGAGCTCCACAAGTATTGTATCCCTTAGAGAAATCATTTGAAATGATTGAGAGTAATTGATGAATTGAGTCCATAAGTAGTGTATTCCTAGGTAAGGTATTGGAAGTAAATTAAGAGCGACTGATAACCTAAGTTCTTAGATTGGAGAATAAATTTGAGGATGATTGATGGAATGAATTCCATCCTTTGGAGATGTATGGTTCGTGATTATGACTAGGAAAAGTAAAAAGATAGAAAATGGAAATAATTGAATTATTTGATTGTTTAAAACTGATGTGGGAAGTCGAACTTGATCCTGATCAGATCAAGGGAAATTAAACACAAAATGGGGTGGAAAGATAGTTCAACACTGATGTTGATCACATCAGGGTCGAATGATTCTTGAAGCTCCCCTCAAGTGGTCACAAGTAATCACACATATAATAGATGTAATGAGTATAAATTGGATTTGGGAGTTGGTTGTGTTTCAAAAAGGATTTTCCTTCAGATTAGAGGATGAGGATTTTTTTGAAACCTCTACCACCTAACCGAGGGCTGCGGCCCTTTGTCTGATGACCGGGAGGAGAGAACGGTGGTATTGGTAGTGTTTGTGTTGTATTATTCCAAGGGCTGCGGGGACGGAGAGGTGTCTAGATGACCTGAGTGCCTGTATACGGTCATAGAGCGGTATTAGTCATCATGGGACTCGAGGATTGTCATGCCTAGTAGCCCGCGGGCCGACCCCACGGGGAGAATACGAAAGAGTACTTTGCAATTTCTTGGGATAGCATTTCATTTTATGTATGTTTGTATACATTTTGTGTGGCTCAATGTAAACAACCAGAATGTTGGTTGTAGAGTATTGGTTGTAATTGTTGAATCGTGTTGTGCTTGAAGTTGAAGGTATTACTTGAATTGTATTGAGAGTTGTGCTTGCGTGGTATGTGAATACCTTTGTTTGACAGAAATAAAATTCTATAAGGTGTGGTGATGTGTAATCATTTACAATTGAATGGTCAATTGAACAAAGATAATTATTCACCAACGTTGAACTTTGAACAACTTTGAGGGCAAAGTTCTTTAAGGGGGGTAGATTGAAATACCCCGAAAAATAAAATAGTGATTAATTAGGCTAATGAAGATTTTAGAAGCTTAATTATGCCTAAATAAACATGAGGGAGCAATTCCCGAAGAAAACGGATTAAAAACACAAACGAACCTTAAAGCACGTTTTCAAGGAAACCGGGAAAACGTGACTTTAAGCGGGTTAAATAGACCCGTAATAATTATAGTCAATAAAATAGCTATAATTAAACATTAGTGAATGTCTAGAATCATTAAAATTAATTAAACAAGAAAATTCAAGAAAACGGGTTCCGGTTAGTGAATAGTGCAAAAACGAGAACTTGCGGGGTGTACATTGTAATAAGAGAAAAATAGCCTCTCCATTGGTAATTAAAAATCAGAAACCCATATGTGTTGTGTGTGGGACGATTTCCAACCCCTCCCCATCTTTTTATTTGCTTTTAGACACAAAAGGACAAAACAATAAAAGAATAATATAAGAAAAGTAAAAAGTAAAACTCACCTTTTGTGACTCTCTCTCTCCCATTTCTGAATTGCCTCACGTTTTTTCCCCTCTTCAAACCTTCTTCTTCTCCCTCCCCTCCAACGGTGATTTGTGTTTTCCCCCACCAGCTCAACACTTTCCTTCCATCTTTAAAGGCCTAAATCACCTCCAAACTCCACAAAAATTGTACCATTAGATTCCTCTCAACTTGGGGATCATTTCCCACCTCTTAAAATCTGAAAATCTCCATCTTCATCACCATGGTAGTAGCCTCATTTGGAGCTTGAAGAAGACCATTGTGACCTCCATCACCTCCTTGTTGTTTTAAGGTAAAAGAGTCTTAAAAACCCATATTTTCTAACTCTTTCTTGCATGACAAAAATCCAACGGGAGCTCTTGTTTTCTCCCCCATTCCAGCCGTTTTTGACTTCCATTTTGGAGCTGGAAACCTTGCCATCTTGCTGTCCAAAAACCCCACCAAGAAGCACAAGGTAATCCCTCCTTTTAAGCCTTTAACATGTATTAGATTCTAGGTTAAAAGAGGGGTAGTTTTCAAAGTTGGTATTGTTGTGTGGGTAGCTGTAGCATTACCGGTTTTGTAAGGCAAGAACAAGTAGAAAGAAAAGGATAAAAAGAAAGGAAAAAGGAGGAAAAGAAAGGAAACTAGCAAATTCAAGGTAAATGAGCTTACCTTTGAGCTAGTTTTGTATGTAGTGTGAAAACAGAATTTTAATGTTTATGTATGAGGGATTACATTGTTTTAAGTATGGGTTATGTTGCTGCATATGGAGTAAAAGATTGAGGTATATTAAGTGTGGTTTAAATGATGGTTAAAGGCTTGGAAGCCAAAGGGAAATAAATGTGTAAGTGCAGGAATTAATGTGTTGTAGTGTGTAGAATGATGTGGTCATTGGGATCGGTTGGATGAACTGAATATGTGGTGAGAATGATAGAATTTTAGGGGAACCTCTATCGAACTTTACTTGGGAACTAGGTGACATAAGTGTGAAATGGTGAAGAAAGAACCTAGGTTAGCTAGGTGTGTTTTAAAGTTGAATTGGAGTGACTAATCACTTTGGGAACTAGAGTAGAATAAGATGATGTAAGTTGTGTATTGGAAGTGCATTAGTGTGGAACAAGGAGTGAGTAAGAATGAGGAGCAAAATCTGTAGCATAGAAGACTATAGAATAAGTGGCAAGTTGTAGGAGAATTAAGTGGGAAATTTGTGTAATTTAACCAAGTATTATGTAGTGAGTTAGTAGTGGAATTGGTGTGATTAAGTTGTTAAAACATGTTAGGTTACATGCGTAAAGTATGGGAAAGGATTGGGTAAAAGAATGGAGCTAGAACAAACTTGGAAAATGCAAAATCTGTAAAAGATTAGCAGGGTCCGGGACTTAGGTCCAGGACCAAGTCTCGGACCGACCTTAAAAACAGGCCGAAAATTCACTTCTGTACTGGTCCGGGACCTAGGTCCATGGTAAAGTCCCGGACCAGCATGAAAATCAAGCCGAAACTACACTCCAGAGGTGGTCCGGGACTTAAGTCCCTTACAAAGTCCCGGACCAGTCATAAAAAGCATCTGAAAGTTGATTCCAGTGTTGGTCCGGGACTAGGGACCCGGACAAGGTCTCGGACCAACCTAAAAAGGCTTTAAATGTGTATAAATGATATTGTATAATGGGGATTTGAATGCTATTGATAATATAAGATTGTTAAGACTTGATTAATGACATGTAATGGTCATTAGTGGTATAAACAAGCTTGAGAAGTAAATTGAAGTAAGTATCAAATGTAAATAAGTTTGAAATGTAAGGGGTAAGTAATTGTAAGTTAGGAAACTCTAAAGATTAAAAGAGTTAGGTTAATTATAGAGAATTAACCGTCCGGCTCCGTGTACATTATAGGATTAGAATGGTTGGACTCCGAAGGAAAATCGGGGATCGAACAACTACGGTGAACGGTATGATTTTCTCATGCCCTGTATGCTACCTTGGCTACCCTGATTTATGTGTTTGTGTGTTGTGTGTGATCACCTAAATAAGATAAAATGCACGAATCGGGATTATTGCACTTTCTTGTGCTTGTAATGTATTGTTCCTTGTGGATTGTATTTGAACTTGTAGTTTGTATAATTCATGAAAAGTATGAATGATGATGAAGTGCTTGATTGTGGTAGTGCAATTGTGCCAACCCTAGACTTAGCGATTGTGAAAATATTCTCACTAACTCACTAACTATGTAACCCTTCTAACTTGGAGTAAATTGGTAATTGGAGTATTGAGAAGCCCGATATAGTGTCTGCCACGCGTGAGGATGAGGAGACACAAGAGGTTGGATCCGATTCCTGGCCTTAATCTTTTCCATGGTCCAAATCCCTTAAATGGGTAGCAACCTGGATTAGTGAGCCAACCTGAAGCCCGGTGGTGGGATATCGTAGTCCCTACCCAGAGGTCACACCGACTTGACTTGAGTATTGAAGTACGAAAAGTATATGGTATTGTAAAGATCATGGCTAGTGTAAGTCATTGATCTCGAGTAAAAGTGTAAAGTACATCCGATTAACCCGGATGGGTAAGTATTAACAAAGTATTATGGATGAACTTGAGAAGTGTATCTCAGTGCCTTAGTATGTATGATTGGTTGATTTGTGATGGCCTTCCATTGTATGTATTAGAATGTATGTATGTATGCATTATTTGAAATACCCCAAACCTTATTATGTGGTTTAGACATTAAAATATGGTATAATAAGGCTAAAAAGTGCCTTAGAAACATTAGTGAACAATTTAAACCACAGTAAACACAAATAAATACCTTAAAGTCGATATGGGCAAAAATGTGCTCTAAGCTTGGGATAAGCTTGGTTAAGACTTAATGAGCTTACCAAGACCTTATTTATACGATAATGAACATATTAAACCAATTACCAAAGAAAACCAAGATTGAAAACAAGTTAAAACACAAAATGTGCTTTAAGGAGTCTTAAAGCACATTTTTGAAAAATTGTCTTGTAAATGGGTTTTGAATGGCTAGATGTCCATCATTACTCTTTAATTAACGTGTGTACTACTTAGTATCACATTAGGAAGTCTAAATCAATGAGAAATCAAAAAGTTCACAAATATGTGCCTTGTTTTGTGAATAATAACCAAATTAAGCAAGTTTATAACATAAGTTAATATAAGTGAGTTAATTGGTCAACAAAGACTAAAATACCCCTAAATATATAATGGGGGCCAGTTTTCTTATAAGGGATGAGTCATCCCTTGTTAATTTGATAAGATAGAAAAGTGATAAAGTAAATCACTATTTACTTTACTTAAATATCTTACAAACTTAACTTATCTTCATTCTCTTCTTTCCTTCTTCATTTCCCACGTCTCTAACCTCTCTTCTTCCTTCCTCCATTGGTTTTGCTACAGCACCATACTCACCTCCATCTTCCATTGTCTATATCTCCTAGCTCCATTTACCAAATCAAAAACCAAGACCACCATTCTCTTAGTCTTGCGAAGCTCTTCAACTTCATCCTTTCAAAACTTCAAGATCACCATTTTGGTGCCATGGAGATCCATCATTGAAGGAGCTTGAGCTTATATTTTTATGCCTTGTTGATCACCTTTGCTTCAAGGTAAGGAAAAACCAAGAAAAACAACATTTCCTCCATGTTTTTATGTTGACCGAAAATCACCATTAATGGTGTCCTTACCTTGCTTTGTTCTAGCTTCATTCCAATCATTCAAGGACTTGGTGGAGTTCTCTCTTGCTACATATCCAAAGTCTCATTCATTACCAAGGTAAAACAACCATCTTAATGTTTTAAGACAATGTAAAACTTAGGGTTTATAAGTGTGCTTAAGCATGAAGCTTGAATACTTATTACCCTGCTTGTATATTGATTAGAAATCTGACAAGAAAACCAAAGTATTGCCGGTTTTAATCAAGCAAGAGCAATGAGAAATTTAAGTGAAAAAAAAACTTGTGAAGGAAAAGAGGTAAATGTGTTAACCTAATGTAGTTTAAAGTCTTAGGAGAAATTAGCTTATGTTGCTTGTTAAAACTACTTAAAGAGCCAATGGTGAATGACTTAGTAAAATGCTCTCAAGGAGACTATTAAAGGGCATATGTGTTGTTGTATGTTTTTGCAGGTCAAAGGCAATATATTGTGGAAAATTCAGTGTTTATGGTTTGTGCACTTTAAGGGCCTAAGAGCCATGTTGTTTAAGGGCATAAGTGCCAAGCAATTTAAATAATGCACTATATTGTGATGTAGTGTAAGTTTGGTGAAGTTTTGTGTATACGAATGCTCTTGATGGATTTAAGTGTTCTTGAATGTTTAATGGTGAAAACTTTGTGTTTTGGTGTAACAAGATGCTAGGAGAGCCCATGTCAAAATTTAGATAATGTATAAGGAGTTTTAGGTGTTTAAAATGAGTTTTGGTGAGATTGTGTTTAGGACTTGTACAATGTTGGTGAACAAGGAAGAAGTAATGTATTGCAGAAGGAGCTATAAACTTGTGGAGATATTCAAGGAGTTTGGTTAGGAAGAAAAGATGCTTGGGAGATGATGTTGTAATGGTGAGAAAACATTTGGGAATAGTGATAGTTATAGGTATAAAACACCACATAAAAACTTAGTGAAAAATATTGCATGTGCTAACCATTGTATAAGAATTTGTGTAATGTTGAGGAGGGTTTTGGTGAATGATTTAAGGAGTTTAAAGGATGTCTTATAGGGTGTTTGAAGTGCCAAATGTGGTTAGAACATACTAGGGCACAATGAGGTGATGTTTGGAGTTAAATGGGCAATTAAAAACAAGGGTCTGGAGCAGACCGACCTTAGGGATCGGACCTGCAAGGTCGGTTGAGCCCAGTTTACCTTGCTAGAAATGGTCTCTAGAATAGACCGACCTTGGGGACCAGACTTGCAAGGTTAGTCGGGCATGGATTTTTTGGTACGGATTAAGTCTCTGGAATAGACCGACCTTGGGACCGAACTTACAAGGTCGGTCATGCCTAAATCTTTGTACGTAAGTTGGTCTCGGGAATCGACCGATCTTGGGACCGAACTTGCCAAGATCGGTCGGGCCTGAATTTTCAAAGGGGAAAAACTCTCAGGAATAGACAGACCTTATGGACCGACTTTCAAGGTCGGTCGGAGTAGAATTTTCTAACGGTAGTATGTTCTGGAATGGACCGACCTTGGGTAAGGTCGGTCGGTAAGGTCTGTCGGACCAAAACTTTTAAAAAAACAAACAAAAGTGGCTTAAGTAGTTAACCCTAGGGGGGTATAATGAAGGTAACCAAGTGTGAGTTTAGGCATTAGAACATGTCATACAATCATGTAAGTGCTTAGTAAACGGAAGTTAAATAAGTTAATTAGCCGACATTATTAATTATGTTTAGGGACTACGCTTGGCGGGTCACGTTCGCAGCAAGGACCAAGGTATGGTTTTCTTGCAGTCTGTTGTCTACCGGTTTACACCGACTTGTGTGTTGTATATTTTATGAGTGTTTATGACCTTGTAAGATTAAGGCATGTAATGAATTTACAGTTTTTTAAGTTATTGTATCGGAAAGGTGTGTCTCATTTCCCTTGTGTGTGTGTGTCTAACATGACCTAAACACTTGCTTGTGAATTTGTTGATTAAGTCCGACAATGGGACTTCTAACAAGTGCTAACCGGGGAAGTGAGGAGTCCGGTAGTTCCGGCCACGCGTGTGAGTATGGGAGTCAATGTCATAACCGGTTCGATTCTCTATGTATGTTAAGGTTGTCTTCTCTTTTGGTCTTCAACCTTCCCTTTAGCTTAACCAAGGCTATTTTACTGACTCACATCGGGCCACAAGGGCATACTATGTTTGTTCGGTGTGCTTCAATCACTATATCCGACGCACCTTGTGTTAAGTTATTCGTTCAATTTAACAGGACGGTAACGAGTTATGTAACGAGCTTAGCATGAGTTTGGCAACATCCTCTAGGCTCTCCATGGGATCTAATTTTGTCGGTTCGTTTCCTAAAAGGATTCGTTCTTGTATGTTATGTGTGATGTTATTATGCAATACTCTTGCTATGATATATATGTTGTATGTTGAATGAATGTCATGTCATCATGACAAATAGTTGCGCGTATCCCGGTAGCCCATGGGCTGCGCGTTAACCATACCAGCCAAGGGTTGCTGACCCCCTCGGGGGCTCCATATTTATATTTGCAGGATGAGGATAGAAGAAGGGAGGATGAAGAAAGTGGCTGTAAATCCTAGGTTGTAGAAATACTTTTGGTACCTTTTGGTTGGTAGGCCCGGGATGCGCCTGTGCTCCCGTGGCGGTATATTTTGGATAACGAATACATTATAGTGACAGTTTACAGTGATGACTGTAAGTAAATACTCGGTATTGTATATTATGTATTTATGGTTTAGTTCTATGCTCGGGAGTCTGATCATCAGACCGGTACACTTTTATGTATTATGCCTTGTTAACCAAGTGGGTGGCTAACAGCGTTGTAGCACCGAACCGTTTAGCTATTGTTTAGTTGTTTATCTCCGCCGCGTTTTCGGCTAGTTGTTAAGTGCGTTGTAGGGGTGTTACAAAAAGTGGTATCAGTATCGCTCCGATGACTAGAATACCGAGCTTAGGAATATACCGAGTTAGGAAACCTAGCTACAGTTATTCAAGTGTACAGTTATGGAAAGGTTAACCGCTAATTAAGTGTGGAAATACCTTATTGTCGGGAAGATGTTACAACTGTTGGACCGATAAGTTTGAAAGCATGATGCTAATGAATGTTCGTGTGAATTCAGATGTCAGGTAGATCACGTGGTAGAGGCCGCGGCGCGGCATTGGTGATACCGGAAACCAGGGAGAGAACCCTACGGCGCAAATCATGGCCGACGCTGTTACGGCCGCCGTAGCCCAGATGGTCCCACAGTTAGTAGCTGCGATTTAGCAGGGGCAGCAGCCCGAAGTTCAACCACCACCGCCACCGCCACGGGAGACCAACTGGGTCAAGGCGTTGGCTGATTTGAGACCCCCGTCGTTCAGTGGGGAGACCGACCCTCGTAAGCTGGAGGCGTACATCTCCGAGATGGAGACCGCCTACGAGACCTTGAATGTGCCCGAGGAGGTCAAACTCCGTTTCGCCACTTACTATCTGAAGGGTTCGGCACAGAGTTGGTGGAAGTTGGTACGGGAGGGCAGAGTTGCTCACCCTACCTTTCAGTGGAGGGAGTACACGGCACTGCTGCGAGCCAAGTAGTACCCGATACACGTGCAAGAGGCCAAGTGCCTAGAGCTCGACAATCTGAGGCAAGGGGATAAGATGACGGTAGATGAGTACTATTCTATTCCGCTTTCATCGGACTTATCCACCTACTGCCGGATCTGGGTTACTCAGACCGGATTTTAGTGAACCGTTTCTACAACGGACTGAGCTACCGCCTACGCTATGGTGTGGGGCCGACCGGATATACTACTTTGCAGGTAATGAACCACAGTGTGATCTGAATAAGTATGTACAATATGTGAAAGTAATTGTGAGTTTGATTTATGGGGCATAACCAACAACCTAAATAATAGGAGTGCTATCATGCCGCTGCTATAGTAGAGATCACCGTCCGTCTGAGGGATGAGGAGAATGCGCTCAAGCGCAAGGCCACGAGCGAGGGTCAAAGCACGCAAGGGTACGGGGGAGGGAAGAAGAAAAAGTCGTACCCCCAGTCCCAGAAAGGACAGCAACAGGGTGGCAAGGGCCAGGCCCAGACCACCACTGCTGAGGAGCCATTGCAGCTCACCAATGCATATGCGGCTAAGCCCCTGCGCTCTCAACCCTTCAAGGGTAACTAATTAGTTCTGAATATCAAGTTTAAGTGTGTGATGTTATAATGAGAAGTATGTACTGAGTGTGTGATGTGTTAGCAGCTAGCACGGGATCTGGATCCGATCGCCACTACTACTGCAAGTGGTGCAAGGGAGACCACCCCGGCAAGGACTGCAAGGGAGATGATGTGCAGTGCCGATTCTGTAAGAAGATGGGGCATCGTGACTACGAGTGCTTCTAGAACCCGAATGGCAGAAACTACAGACCTAAGGGGCAGGGGAAGGGCAAGGCCGCCGTGACTACCGATGGCCCAAAGACGGCTAACCAGCCACCCACCGATCAGAGGTACATTGATTCCCAGAAGGGGAAGGGGTCGGGATCCGACAAGGCTGCCTTGAATGTGGTGGACCGGTCTGAGGCACCAGGGCCCTCTTCTAGACTAGGTACCGCCTAAACCGTTGAATGAAATGAGTAATTGCATACCGCATTTAATGCATGTGTGTTAGTGAGTCTAAGTATACAAACATGTAAGTAAAGAGTTAAAGTATAGTGTGGAAAACACCTAAATCAGGTAATCTGAAAACTTAGGAACCTTCAATATTTGTTATCCAATCCCACCCACACCAAACCCTGAAGAAACCGCCATCAACATCACCGACTTTCCAATGGAGCAATGTCAGGTCATCCAACCAGGTATGATACTCTTAAATGGATACCTGACACCTGAAGCACAAATCCATATTATCAGACGATGTAATGAACTAGGAGCAGCACCTGGAGGTTTCTACACACCCGAATACCGAGCGGATCGAGGATGAAATTGAAGATGATGTGCATGGGTAAGGACTGGAATCCTTACACCAAGACATATCAAGATGAGCGAGCTGAAGACGGAGCAACTGTACCGAGAATACCTAAGGAGTTCCTTGCGGTCGTTAACCATGCCGTGGGAATTGCTCAGCAAGTTGAATCGGATCCAATACGAAGTGTTAAAACAGATTTATGTATCATGAACTTCTACCAGAAAGGTGGACGGTTAGGGTTACACCAAGATAAGGATGAGTCACCCGAGTCTCTAGGTAAGGGAGTACCCGTGGTGTCCTTGTCCATTAGTGATACCGCAGTGTTTGTGTACGGCGAGCAGAAGCGTGGTGATCTCGCGAAGAAGTTAGTATTGAAGTCAGGTGATGTATTAATCATGGGTGGGCAGTCAAGGATGCTTTACCACGGTATCAAGAAGATCAAACTGAATACCGCACCTTCGGCAGAGATCAATGCCACACATATGAAACCGGGACGTCTGAATTTGACTTTCAGGTAGTTTTAAGCCTTGTTTAACCATGTAATTGATGAAGCCAGTTGTATGTTAAGGATGTTATGCATATGTTAGCTATGTTGACAGAGTGAACCAACTTATGGTGTAAAGAGTATGCCAATGAATAAAGAGGTGTTGTTTTGGAAATATATCAACCGTGTTGTTACCGCATACTTATGAAGTTTGCCAATGAATTAGGCTGTGCACTCGGAACGGGAGGTATACTGGGCATTTGTAATGAGGCAGAAGCCGGCAAGAGCGGTACAATCCTCACCGGTACCTTTCCAGTCAATGGCGTTGACGCTTCGATCTTGTTCGACTCCGGAGCCTCACATACATTTATCTCGCTATCTTTTGTGAAGAGGCTGGGTTTAGACGATGAAGAGATGCCAGATTTTCTAGTCAATCTCCCGTTGAAAGAGCGAATCAGGTGTACCCGCTACCACCGAGATGTTGTTGTATGAATTCGAGAAGAAGAGTTTCCGATCGACTTGATAGAGTTCGAGGGACTTGGTTCTGATGTGATTATCGGGATGAACTGGTTGGAGCGGTACAAGGGCAGAATCTTGTGTGCCGAGCATCGTCTGCTTCTTCGGAGTCCGTCTGGGGTTACAATATCATACCGCCAGAGGCCCAGGGAGCCTTCGACTCAGATCATCACCGCCATGGCCATGTACCGTGAGTTACGATGTGGGAACGATGTATACCTCTGCTATGTCCAGGACATAGAGAGAGACCCAGAGTTTAGCCCAGATGTGCCGGTAGTGTCAAAGTTTCCTGATGTATTTCCTAAGGAACTGCCGGGCATGCCGCCCGCACGGGAAGTAGAGTTTGAGATTGATTTGGTTCCGGGCACCGGACCAATAGCGAAGGCGCCCTATCGTATGGCTCCAGAGGAGATGACAGAGCTCAAGGAGCAGCTGAAAGACCTACTCGACAAGGGATTTATTCGCCCTAGCGTTTCACCATGGGGAGCGCTGGTCCTCTTCGTGAAGAAGAAGGACGGTAGTCTCCGCCTTTGTATTGATTATCGAGAGCTGAATGCAGTTACGGTGAAGAACCGTTATCCTTTACCACGCATCGACGACTTATTTGATTAGTTGAAAGGAGCATCAGTGTTCTCCAAGATAGATCTGCGATCCGGATACCATCAGATTGCCATCCGTGAGAGTGACATTGAGAAGACCGCATTCAGAACCAGATATGGACATTACGAGTTTACGGTTATGCCGTTCGGTTTATCCAATGCACCAGCCAAGTTCATGGACTTAATGAACCGCTTGTTCCAGGATCAGTTGGACAAGTCAGTGGTAGTCTTCATCGACGATATCCTTGTGTACTCGAAAGCGAAAGGTGTGCATGAAAGCCACCTGAGTAGTGTGTTGTAAACGTTGAGAAAGAATCAGCTGTATGCTAAATTTTCAAAGTGTGAGTTTTGGTTGAACCAAGTATCTTTTCTTGGTCATGTGATTTTTGAAGCCGGGATCACTGTTGATCTGACAAAGATAGATGCAGTGCGCACCTGGCCTAGGCCGAAGACAGTTACTGACATACGGAGCTTCCTCGGTCTGGCAGGATATTACAGGAGGTTTATGAAGGACTTCTCCAGTGTCTCGAAGCCGATGACTTTCTTAATGAAGAAGGATGCACCATTCGAGTGGACAGTCGACTGTGAGAGTTCTTTCCAGAGTCTCAAGGATGCTCTGACATATGCACCAGTCCTACTTTACCAGATGGTTCAGATGGTTTTGAGGTCTATTGTGACGCATCAGGCAGAGGTATGGGATGTGTATTGATGCAACACGGGAAGGTCGTGGCTTACGCCTCCCGGCAATTGAAGAAACACGAAGAGAACTACCCTACCCATGATTTTGAATTGGGTGACATTGTCTTCGCATTGAAGATATGGTGACATCATTTGTATGGGGTAAGCGTGACAATCTATTTTGACCACAAGAGTTTAAAATACTTGTTCACTCAGAAGGAGTTGAACATGAGACAAAGAAGGTGGGTCGAGTTCTTAAACCACTACGACATCAATTTACAGTACAAGGAGGGTAAAGCAAATGTGGTGGCTGACGCACTGAGTCGCCGAGCACACTCTCTCCATTCGCTAGTCTCTCATACTAGCTTGGTTGAAGAGATGCGGAGTGCTCAGATGACGGATCAGTATATGATGGAGATCAGACAGAAGCTTATTGATGGCACATTCGAGGGTCAGAAGTATGACTTCCGACTCCACGATGATGACCTGATTAGGCTTAATGGCCGACTATGTATTCCGAGGAGTAGCGCTGAGCTGAAGGAGCGCATACTGAGTGAATCCCATTGTTCTATGACTTCGATTCACCCCGGAGCTTCGAAAATGTACAAGGGTATGAAATGTTATTTTTGGTGGACAGGCATGAAAAAGGATGTGAACGATTATGTGTTGAGGTGTCTCACTTGTCAAAAGGTCAAGTTTGAGCACCGACGGCATGGTGGTATGGTACAGCCAATGCCAGTGCCTGAGTGGAAGTTCCATGACATTTCTATGGACTTCGTAGTAGGGCTTCCGCCTTCAAGGGGAGGTCTGAATATGATTTGGGTTGTTCTTGACCGACTGACCAAGGTGGTTAGATTCATACTGATGAAGGACACCTGGAAAGTGGCAAAGCTTGCAGAGCTCTTCGACAGAGAGATTGTAAGACATCATGGGGTACCGAAAATGATTGTGTCTGACAGGGATACCAGATTCCTCTCGAGGTACTGGAAATCCACATGGGAAGCGCTTGGTACCGAGCTAAAGCTAAGTACGGCGTTCCACCCGCAGACTGATGGTCAGAGTGAGCGCACCATCCAGACAATCGAGGATATGTAACGTGCATGTGCACTTGACTTTCAGACCAGCTGGATTGACAAGTTACATCTGATCGAGTTTAGCTACAACAACAGTTACCATGCTTCGATCAAGATGTCTCCCTTCCAGGCTTTGTACGGTAGACCATGCCGCACGCCATTATGCTAGGATGAGTCGAGTGAGACGGTCATCATAGGACCAGAGTATCTGGAGCAAGTACAGTCAGAAGTATACTAGATCCGGGCAAACACGAAGGCAGCTCAGGATAGGTAGAAATCATACGCCGATGTGCGTAGACGTGACCTGGAGTTCGCTATGAGCGATCAGGTATATCTTAGAGTATCCCCCATGAAGGGAGTGTTTCGTTTTGGCCAGAAAGGCAAGTTGAGCCCGAAATATGTGGGGCCTTATGTTGTGACAGAGCGGATAGGCCCGGTAGCTTTCAGGCTAGATTTACCTACTGAGCTGGGCAAGGTACATGATGTATTTCATGTGTCCCAGTTGAAGAAATATATGTTTCATCCGTCTCATGTACTTCAGCCTGAAAGGCTAACCTTAGAGCCGACCATGCGATCAGTGGAGACTCCCGTACGTATTCTGAACACTAAGACTCGAGACACTCGCCATAAGTCTGTGAGACTGGTGAAAGTCCTCTGGTCTAACCAGGACGTCGAGGAGGCCACCTGGGAGTTGGAAGATAAGATGAAGGCGAAGTACCCGTTGTTGTTTACTTCCTAGTGTTGTGGGTATAGGGTACGGGGCGTACCCCTATTTTAAGGGGGTAGAGCCGTTTCGGTTATGTGTGTATGACATGTATTTAAATACATTGTCTATGTTATGTTGTTACAGACCGCTGTGTCTTTTCTATGTTGTTGTGTTACAGACCGTTGAGTCTGAATGATGTATTGATGTTTGGACCTTGTGTCCGATATTATGTAAGTGTGTTGTTAATGTTGCTATGGAAGTATTGTTTTATAGGTATTCCCCGTGTGCTAATACTAAAACTATGTGGGAAGTGTGAACTTTGGGGACAAAGTTCTTTTAAGGGGGGGTAGATTGAAATACCCCAAACCTTATTATGTGGATTAGACATTAAAATATGGTATAATAAGGCTAAAAAGTGCCTTAGAAACATTAGTGAACAGTTTAAACGACAATAAACACAAATAAATACCTTAAAGTCGATATGGGCAAAAATGTGCTCTAAGCTTGGGATAAGCTTGGTTAAGACTTAATGAGCTTACCAAGACCTTATTTATATGTTAATGAACATATTAAACCAATTACCAAAGAAAACCAAGCTTGAAAACAAGTTAAAACACAAAATGTGCTTTAAGGAGTCTTAAAGCACATTTTTGAAAAATTGTCTTGTAAATGGGTTTTGAATGGCTAGATGTCAATCATTACTCTTTAATTAACATGTGTACTACTTAGTATCACATTATGAAGTCTAAATCAATGAGAAATCAAAAATTTCACAAATATGTGCCTTGTTTTGTGAATAGTAACCAAATTAAGCAAGTTTATAACATAAGTTAATATAAGTGAGTTAATTGGTCAACAAAGACTAAAATACCCCTAAATATATAATGGGGGCCGGTTTTCTAATAAGGGATGAGTCATCCCCTTGTTAATTTGATAAGATAGAAAAGTGATAAAGTAAATCACTATTTACTTTACTTAAATATCTTACAAACTTAACTTATCTTCATTCTCTTCTTTCCTTCTTCATTCCCCACGTCTCCAACCTCTCTTCTTCCGTCCTCCATCGGTTTTGCTACAGCACCATACTCACCTCCATCTTCCATTGTCTACATATCCTAGCTCCATTTACCAAATCAAAAACCAAGACCACCATTCTCTTAGTCTTGCCAAGCTCTTCAACTTCATCCTTTCAAAACTTCAAGATCACCATTTCGGTGCCATGGAGATCCACCATTGAAGGAGCTTGAGCTTATATTTTTATGCCTTGTTGATCACCTTTGCTTCAAGGTAAGGAAAAACCAAGAAAAACAACATTTCCTCCATGTTTTTATGTTGACCGAAAATCACCATTAATGATGTCTTTGCGAAACGAGAAATTGTAGGAAAACTATATACATAAAAAGAATAAAATAATAACTAAACCTACAACTCTACTACGGGTAGCAAAATAAAACCCGGTCGGAGTATAGTGTAAATATATTACGACCGAGAGTATCGAACCCAAGGGACTTATAGAAAATTAGTCCTAATCCGGTAATACCTATTCTAAGACAAGGGGGGAAATTGAAATGTTTTCTAATTCTAATAAAAACTAACCAAACCAAATGGTATCTACAATGAATTTATTCCTAATTAAGGGAGTGAAACCATCTAAGCATCAATACGAACTCGAAACATAAACACAACCCTTCGAATTAACCAACAACTGAACACGCCGGGTGTCCTGCCGGATACCACTTGCACGGCATATTCAAAGACATTGAATATGCCGGACATTGGCCACCCGGCAGTGCGTCCGGCATAGTCATAATGCATATTCTTTCTCCAGTTTCCGAGTAGAAAAAAGAAGACTCACTACCTATTAACAATCCGAGCATATATCATGCCACGAAATGAACAAAGTAATGGGAAATGTGGGTTAATCTTCACTCTCACTACTAACTCTTAATTCATAAGAAAAGAGTAGAAAGACCATTAAGAGAGTCTAACCTATCTTACTTGGGACTTGTCTTCCACAAGTAAGAATTGCATGAAGAGAAGAAGAGATCAACCTATTCTCTTTCAATAAGAACCTTACTCTTAACAAACTTGAAAATTATATTAAGAAGATCATATTGTCTTACTAAAAGAGTTTCATCCCAACCAAGAACAGAAGGAACTACTACTCAATCACCCATGAATTGAAGAAGGAAATACAAGAAGATGGGAGAGATTTGACATGGCCTTCACCCTCTAAATCTTCTTCCAAATCTTCTTCTTCTTCTCTTGAATGGTTGTGCAGCAGTTCTTCAGTCGAAAATGCGTCTATTCTGTGGAGTAAGTGTGTGGAATTATGGTGGAATGAACACCCAAAATGTTCAGCCTCTTGCGCCTTTTATAGACAAAAATTCTTCGGATGCCGGGTCTCATGCCGGGTCTAAGTCATCCGGCATCGGGATTAAACACATGCTATTTCCGTAACGGTCGAAACCACCCAGGCGCGAAAAGTCACTTATGCCGGACATATTCCATCCGGCATCATACCCGGCATCTAATGTTTGGATAACGGTAAATAACCGACATCTATTGGTAGACAGGCGCGTCTTTTGCTTATGCCGGATACAACATACCCGACACCATGTCCGGCAGCGTCCCATTTCTGCTGTGTACTTGTGCCGTGCATGAGAGATCCGGCCTCATATCCGGAAAGGTTCGGTTTTTGATGAAAAACTTGCTCCTTGCATGAAAAACACCAAGAGCATTAGTCTGAACATATAAAATGACTTCTTATATAAATTAATGCAAATACTAACTATTCTAACCTTATTTTAACTAATAACACTACAAATCTAGCTTATAAAATATGATAAGTCTACGGCTTATCAAGGCCCTACACTTACCTTTTGCTAGTCCTCGAGCAAAACAAGATTAGAAAGAACTAATTACTTATGCACAAAACAGATAAACTCTAGAATGAAATGTAGATAAATATTTCCAACTATATGACTCTAATTCATAAGTATCACTTACTCTACCTTATTCTATCAAAACATACTAATGGGTATAAAAAGATCTTCAAAATCGATCAAAAACTTTTGGGCTATTTTGCATAAGGGATTTTTGTAATCTCTCCTTTTTCTGGTTTCCCTCTTTCAGCTCTATTTTTCAAGAGTTTCTGAATGTGGCCAAGACTCTCATCATGGTTGTGTGTTTTTTTATTCAGCCCTATTTTTCAAGGGTTTCTGAATCAACCATAATTTTTTTGCATTGAAGAACGGGGAATTTAGGAGAAAAATAAAAGGAAAAACTCTCTTTTCTTGCTTTTATTCTGAGGCATTTTTTTATACAACCTCTAGGAATATATTGCTTTTCCTTTGGAAGAAGATTTTTTTCTTTCTTTTTTCTTCTTCTTTCTTTTGCACAAAAACCCTTTTTAAGATTTTCACCCAAAAGATTTTTCACAATTTAAAAAGAAAAGAAATAAATACCCAAAAATACATAAAGGAAAGAATTAGGAGAAAGATCATATACTCATGTTAATAAAGAGAATCAAAAAGTTAAAACACAGGAATCTATAAGTCATTAGAGAGCTTACCTCTTGAGAGAACAAGCTTTTATTCATTCCAAATCTCATCTTAATCAAAAACATGCAAAGAGTTTAGTAAAACATTGAATAAAACGCAAAACTTATGCATATTATAAAAAAAACTTATTTTTTAAGGGGGTCCCTGCCCTACACTTGGCAGGAACACTGTCCCCAGTGTTCGAAAGAAAAATAAAGAAAAATAAAGAAATAAAGAAAAGAAATGACTCCCCTGTGATGAAAGAAGACCAGATGCGTGGGGCTGCCCTACACTTAGCCTTTGGCTACTTGGCAGAGTGATCAGAGATATCGATAGAGGTTATGAACGATCTCGCATACTCCCATTGATAAATTTAGCGTTAGAGACGGGAGTTGACCAAGTGGTCATGGTTGAGCAAAAAGTTGCTGCATTTGCAACTGCATCAACTTATGCTCTATGCGAATGATCGATGTCTCTGCAAGTTCCGCTTCCTCATATGGTATAAAATCTGGCAATTCGGAGCATTGGGCGTGTGGTCGTGCAATTTCCACATTCGCCTGTTGAGGAAGAGAGTTTATTGCCATTCGCCTGCGGTATTTGATTATTTGTGTAGGGAGTGTGTTTGTTGGTTTTGTCGTTGCCTTAAGGAACGAACAAATGTCTTCTTTGTCTCCTGATCGCGGTCAGATGAATCTTCATGAAGATTATGTGATTGGAGATGCATTCACCTTATTTTACTTAGGAAGAGCAACACACAATATTAATTTAACAATGAAATATATATATATATAAATGTTGCGAAGCGAAAAGAAAAATAGAATATATTGAATATGCCGGACTTCATGCTGGGCATGAAGTATCCATTTGGACTTCCTCCTTTATGCCGGGTAGAGTGCCGGGTGAAACTTACCCGGCAGTGGACTTCCTCCACTATTGCCGGGTTTATACCAACCGGCATGTTGCCCGGCGTGACAACAAATCGACATAACTTAATTAAAAGACATTGAAAGGTAAAGGATAATCAAAAATAAATGTAAGAGTAAATAAGGGATTGTAGGGGATCATTCCTAACTGTCCCTACTATTTACGATAAAAAAATACTGAGAGAATTTGAACATGCCGGGTGACATGCCGGATCAACCCCGTCCGGCATAGTACTTCCTCCGAAATGTCGGGTATAGAAAACCCGACACAATACACGGCAAGTTCAAACTCAAAATTTAAATTAAAGAATCATAGTATAGGGACTCTTAAGAGAGAGAAATAACGACTGGGAGTAAGCAAGAACAAATTTAAATTGCCAAGAACTCAATACTGTAAAGAATTTTGAAAAACTTTGAACATGTCGGACGTAATGCCGGGTAAAACATATCCGGCATCAGGCTTCCTCCGAGTTTGCCGGGTGGCAGAAGCCCGGCACCCCGCACGGCACATTCAAGTCTGCAAAACTAAGGGCGAAAATAAATTAAAGAATCAAGGAATCAAAAGATCAAAGAATCAAAGAATAAAGAATAGGGAATAAAGAATAGGGCGTTTTACCGAATTTAGGACTTGGACTAATTCCAAGTCCCCGCAACGGCGCCAATTTGCTAAACGAGAAATTATAGGAACTATATCATAAAGAATAAAATATAACTAAACCTACAACTCTACTACGGTTAGCAATAAACCCGGTCGAGTATAGTGTAAATATATTACGACCGAGAGTATCGAACCCAAGGGACTTATAGAAAATTAGTCCTAATCCGGTAATACCTATTCTAAGACAAGGGGGAAATTGAAATGTTTTCTAATTCTAATAAAAACTAACCAAACCAAATGGTATCTACAATGAATTTATTCCTGATTAAGGGAGTGAAACCATCTAAGCATCAATACAATCTCGAAACATAAACACAAGCCTTCGAATTAACCAACAACTGAACACGCCGGGTGTCCTGCCGGATACCACTTGCACGGCATATTCAAAGACATTGAATATGCCGGACATTGGCCACCCGGCAGTGCGTCCGGCATAGTCATAATGCATATTCTTTCTCCAGTTTCCGAGTAGAAAACAGAAGACTCACTACCTATTAACAATCCGAGCATATATCATGCCACGAAATGAACAAAGTAATGGGTAATGTGGGTTAATCTTCACTCTCACTACTAACTCTTAATTCATAAGAAAAGAGTAGAAAGACCATTAAGAGAGTCTAACCTATCTTACTTGGGACTTGTCTTCCACAAGTAAGAATTGCATGAAGAGAAGAAGAGATCAACCTATTCTCTTTCAATAAGAACCTTACTCTTAACAAACTTGAAAATTATATTAAGAAGATCATATTGTCTTACAAAAAGAGTTTCATCCCAACCAAGAACAGAAGGAACTACTACTCAATCACCCATGAATTGAAGAAGGAAATACAAGAAGAAGGGAGAGATTTGACATGGCCTTCACCCTCTAAATCTTCTTCCAAATCTTCTTCTTCTTCTCTTGAATGGTTGTGCAGCAGTTCTTCAGTCGAAAATGTGTCTATTCTGTGGAGTAAGTGTGTGGAATTATGGTGGAATGAACACCCAAAATGTTCAGCCTCTTGCGCCTTTTATAGACAAAAATTCTTCGGATGCCGGGTCTCATGCCGGGTCTAAGTCATCCGGCATCGGGATTAAACATGTGCTATTTCCGTAACGGTCGAAACCGCCCTGGCGCGAAAAGTCACTTATGCCGGACATATTCCATCCGGCATCATACCCGGCATCTAATGTTTGGATAACGGTAAATAACCGACATCTATTGGTAGACAGGCGCGTCTTTTGCTTATGCCGCATACAACATACCCGGCACCATGTCCGGCAGCGTCCCATTTCTGCTGTGTACTTGTGCCGTGCATGAGAGATCCGGCCTCATATCCGGAAAGGTTCGGTTTTTGATGAAAAACTTGCTCCTTGCATGAAAAACATCAAGAGCATTAGTCTGAACATATAAAATGACTTCTTATATAAATTAATGCAAATACTAACTATTCTAACCTTATTTTAACTAATAACACTACAAATCTAGCTTATAAAATATGATAAGTCTACGGCTTATCAGTCTTTACCTTTCTTTGTTCTAGCTTCATTCCAATCATTCAAAGACTTGGTGGAGTCCTCTCTTGCTACATATCCAAACTCTCATCCATTACCAAGGTAAAACAACCATCTTAATGTTTTAAGACAATGTAAAACTTAGGGTTTATAAGTGTGCTTAAGCATGAAGCTTGAATACTTATTACCCTGCTTGTATATTGATTAGAAATCTGACAAGCAAACCAAAGTCTTGCCGGTTTTAATCAAGGAAGAGCAAGGAGAAATTTAAGTGAAAAAAAAAACTTGTGAAGGAAAAGAGTTAAATGTGTTAACCTAATGTAGTTTAAAGTTTTAGGGGAAATGAGCTTATGTTGCTTGTTAAAACTACTTAAAGAGCCAATGGTGAATGACTTAGTAAAATGCTCTCAAGGAGACTATTAAAGGGCATATGTGTTGTTGTATGTATTTGCAGGTCAAAGGCAATATATTGTGGGAAATTCAGTGTTTATGGTTTATGCACTTTAAGGGCCTAAGAGCCATGTTGTTTAAGGGCCTAAGTGCCAAGCAATTTAAATAATGCACTATATTGTGATGTAGTGTAAGTTTGGTGAAGTTTTGTGTATAAGAATGCTCTTGATGGATTTAAGTGTTCTTGAATGTTTAATGGTGAAAACTTTGTGTTTTGGTGTAACAAGATGCTAGAAGAGCCCATGTCAAAATTTAGATAATGTATAAGGAGTTTTAGGTGTTTATGAAATACCCCAAACCTAAGTATGTTAATTAAACATCAAATCATGATGTAGTAAGGCTAAAATATGCCTTAGAAAGATTGGTAGACAATTTAAACCAAGGAAAACATAAGAAAGTGCCTTAAAGGCAATCAGGGCAAAAACGTGCTCTAAGCTTGGAGAGACTTGGGTGGGTACCCAAATATCATGATAAGACCTTAGTAATATCCTAATGGTCATTTTAAATCAATTAGCAAAGAAAACCAAGCTTGAAAACAAGTTAAAACACAAAATGTGCTTTAAGAAATCTTAAAGCACATTTTTGAGAAATTGTCTTAGAATTGAGTTTTGAGTGGCTAAATGTCCATCATTACTCTTTAATCAACATGTGTACTAATTAGTATCACATTAGGAAGCCTAAATCAATGGGAAACCAAAAATTTCAGAAATATGTGCACTGATTAGTGAATAGTGCCAAATAGTGACTAGTTTAAGTTTTAATCAACTTAAGTCAATTAGTTGGTCAAACAAGACCATAAATATCTTGTTATAATGAGGGGGCCGGTTTTTCTAAGGGGGGATGAGTCACCATAAGTAGTCAAATAAGAAAGGAAAAGAAGAGTAAGTAAGAAAGTTACTATTTGCTTTATTAAAGCAAATATCACATATTAGCCACCTTTCTTCCTCTCTCTCTTCATTTCTCCTTCCTTCCACGATTTTTCTTTCTCCTTCCCTGCTCCAAACCGTGAGTGAAGTCTCCATTTATGCTCCATCTTCAAATGCTCACCAAAGGTTCATTTTAGCTCCAAATCAAAAAGTGAGCATAGATTATTCTTAGTTAGACCAAGACCTACCTTTCTATCTTTTCAAATCCTTCAAAGCTCTATTTTGGAGCCATGGGAAAACTCCATTGATGGAGGAAAATCAAGTTTGAAGAGCTCATTGGCTTCTCCATTCTCTTAAGGTAAAGAAAATGTAAGAAAAACCATGTTTCCACCATTTCTACACATTACCGAAAATTACTACTCATGGGGATTCATTTTCATGCCTTGTTCTAGCTTGTTTTCTATTCTCCAAGGGCTAGAGGAGGTCCTTCTTGATTCATATCCAAGCCTACCTTAAGACTTCAAGGTAAAATATTCATTATAAGACCTTAAAACACATTTTTAACCTAGGTTTTCATTCCTTAAGGTTAGTGTATTGTTTTAGCACTCATGTGAGTCATTGAATATTGATTAGAACATTGGCAAAGGAAATTAATTGGGTGGCCGAGATTCATTCAAGAAAATCCTTAAGGAGGAAGTTAAGAGGAGCTTGAGAAACAAGGTAAATTGCTTACCTAATGGTGGTTTAAGGTTTTAAGGGATGAGTTTAAGTGGATACCAATGTGGCTTAGAGCTTACATTGTGTATTGGGTTATATAACCTAAGAAAAAGAACTTAAATAAGCTTGTGAACTTGTGACTAAGGAGCCAATGGGAATGAGTTAGTAATATAAGTTTAAGGTGGTTTTTAAGAGCATTATAACTACTATGAGATTGATGAGTGTATTTGCAGGTTGAAAGCTTATATATGTGGGAAATTCAGTGTTTAAGTTTAAGTCATTTAAGGGCCTAAGGCCATGTCATTTAAGAGCCTTAGTGCTATGCAATTTAAGATTATTGCACTATATTGAGTTATTAAGAATGAGTTGATTTGGATGAGGAATTGTGATGAGAAAGGACTTGGTGTGTGTGAGGTTATTGTGTGAGAAAAACAATGCATTTGGGCATGAGAATATACTAGAGGAGCTATGGCAAAATTTGAGTAGAAAATAAGTGTTTAGGTGAAGGTGGTGAATCAATATGACCTAGGTTTACTAGGAGTCATTATGAAGAATTTGAGTGGAAATGAGTTAACTAAGGAGTTCTTAAGAATGAGAATGACCTAGAATGGTCTATGAGGAATTTAGAGTTTAGGTGGGTGTATTGAACACACCAAAGTCATGAGATGAGGAATATAAGACTTGAGCATAAGTTTAAGGAGAAGGTATGATGTTTAAGGTGATTAAGATATGTTCTAAGGGAATATAATGACTAAGGAAGTACTAGGAAGTTTTAGAGATTGTCTTGATGAAGAGGGGTAAGATAAAGTGTTGGAATGAGTGGTAATGACTTAGGCATTACCTTGGGGGATTTAGGAATCAAGAGAATGTAATTGAGTATTTAGAACTTAGGCAAATGTTGGTAAACAACTAGGAAGGAAATAAGGTGTTGGTGTATGGAAGCTTAAGCTTGTGAAGGAACTTTTAGTAAATGCTTGAAAGAGTTTTAGATAGTGAGAGATGCTTGGGAGATGATGTTATAGTGGTGAGGAAAACATTGGCATAGTGGTTGCATTAAGTATGAACCACCACCTAGAAACCTAGAGGAAAGCATTACAAGAGTAGCATTATCACAAGGAAAATGCATAATGACTAAGGTGGATTTTGGTGAATGGTTTAATGAGTTTGGTGGAGGTTATAAGGTGGATTTAAGGTGCCAAGAGGGTGTTGGACCTATTAGGACACTTGTGGAAAAGTTTGGAATTGAAAGAGGCAATTTAAGAGAGATCTGTAGTGGACCGACCCAGGGTCCGACCCAGTTTTGGGTCGGTCGGGCCATGTTGAGCCAGCCGGAATGTCTCTGGACTGGACCGACCCAGAGGGTTTGGGTCGGTCGGCTTAGCTTTGGGTCGGTCGGACAAAGGTTTAATGTAGGAAAATGGGTTCGGTAAGGGACCGACCCAGAGGGTTTGGGTCGGTCGGTCTAGCTCTGGGTCGGTCGGATGAGTTTCAAGAGACGGAAGAGTTTCTGTAATGGACCGACCCAGGGGGGGTTGGGTCGGTCGGTGGGTCGGTCGATCCTTAACACTTAGAAAAAAAAAAAAAGAAATTTTGAATTCTAAGAATGGCAATGGGTAATAAGGAATGCCTTTGGTAGGGTAGTGATGATTGAGACCCTAAGAACTTAAGGGATTAAGTTAAGTTAAGTATAAACTTAAAAGTTTAAGATTAAGTTTGTAAGATTAAGTTGTAAGACTTAAGAGGTGTTAGGTTGGAGTCATTAAGGGTTAAGTAAGTTAAGTAAGATAAGTAAGTTGAATTGAGTTAAGTGATTAACAACCTAAAACTGAATGAATGTTTTAGGACTTGGAATGGGACTCCGGAAGAGAGTAAGCAACCAAACGGCAAACGGTGAACGGTACAGTTGTTTCTTCTTGTGACCTGCTTGCTAACGAGGTGTCCCTCGGCTTGTGTGCTATTTGTTTTGTGTGCTCACTAAACAAGATAAAGCATGCAACCGGAACATATTATATATATTATTGTGTTGTTGTGATGTTTGAAAAAACACAACATACCGTGAGAACTTACTAACCAATGTTTAGTAAGAAATTGAGTGAGAATAAGGAACGCCCCCTAATGAGGGACGATATGAACCGAAAGAGGTTAACCAACAAACATGGTCCTGAGACTATTACTAACTGAACTTGAGCGAGGAATCCGGAATGGTACCGGCACATGTGTATTGGGGGAAGTCGGTATCCTTATCAAATACCGTCTTCCAATGATGACTTGTCCTTGGACTCGTCGCCTAGAGTCGACAAATAGACTCGACCTCCTCGGACTTCTTGTTTTAGGAGGGAGGCATACTGAGATGGTGTAGTGGGATCTACCTAAATGCCCAACTAATTCTAATAAATATTGTTTATGTAAACCAATGGAGCTGATAACTCATTGGTTAGGGCTACGTGACCCGACAGATAAACAATGGATTAAGGTACAACCATTCTAATTAAAGAACGGTTGACTTAATTGAGATAAGAACTGAGATAAGATTGAGATAAGGTTTGAGATAAGTTACAACCATTTCTACTTAAAGAATGGTTTGTATCCTAAGACTGAGATAAGTTACAACCAATCCCTTCCAGGAACGGTTTGTATATTGAGATTAAGTTAAGATTAAGATAAGTTACAATCATTCCTTTTTAAAGGATGATTTGTACTATTAAGATTAAGATTAAGTTAAGATTAAGATAAGTTACAATCATTCCTTTTTAAAGGATGATTTGTATTATTAAGATTAAGATTAAGGTGAGGTTAAGATAAGTTGCAACCATTCCTTTTTAAAGGATGGTTTGTAATATTAAGATTAAGATAAGCTACATCCACTCCTGATTAAAGGAGGGTCGTTTCTAAGATTAAGATAAGAATCAGATTGAGGTAAGATAAGGATGGACTAAGATTAAGAGAGAACAATACTTAAGGGGTTAAATAACTAACTCTCTAATTAAGGGAACGCATCTAAGTCGTTCATTGTGTGTGAACTTTGATTGTTCATATCTGAGTTGTTGTTTACTGCACTTTCTATTATGTTGTGCATCTAATCAACCTCCATGCTATCGACAATTAGTCGTCGTAGCCACGTTAGCTTGGGGGCCATGAGAGGATCGTACCAGCATTCGTGCTGACCCCCTCGGGGGCTTCTTTTTACTACACAGGTGAATATCAGGAGGCGGCTGTCGCAGGAGTAAGAGGAGGATACAGCTGTTAAGGGTTTAGTGTGGCCTACGAGTTGTGCATGTACACTCGTATGGCAATTTGAGTTAGTAAGATGTATAGGTTGTGAGTGGATTGTAAGAAGGTTATGTAAATGGTTATGGTTGTTAGACTAATGTTCGGTATATTCTGTAGTCAGACCGTGGCAAGGTCCTGGATTGTAAAGAATTCCGCTGTGACATGTGTATATATATATACTGTTAAGTTGCGAGACCACATTTGGATTGAGTTGGGGTGTTACAAAAAGTGGTATCAGAGCGTAGTTACGCTCTGAAGACAAGGAATTACCGAACTTAGGAAGATATTGAGGTTGAGATTGAGTTACGGGTTAAGGGTTGAGAGATAGAGTGTGAGGTGCGTTAGCCAGGACTCCCCGGTGTTTACCGGATATATAGTACCTAGGCCCGCCCTCCACATCCCTAACCCTAAGTATGTGGAACAAACGCCAGAGAGAAGAAAGCCTTCTCTTACTCGGGGAAACCTGATCTGGCAGTTAGCTAACAGTAAGCAATACGAGAAACAATTAGTTGTACAACAGTCATGGAGAATTGGGAGATTTTTAATGGAGCGCATCGGCGAAACAGGCGCTACCTATGGAATACTATCAGTAAGGGAACGGAAATTACCGGTAACATGGGTCGACATGCTACAGTCGAAATAACCCGCCATACCAATGATAAGGAAAGCACTACGGGTGCAATAGAAAGGAAAAAGAGAAATGACATGAGTACCGGACAGTGGTCCGAAGGAGAATAACAGTGAAATAATACAGAGCATGAGGATTAAGATTACTGGAAGGTCCAGTTAAGGAGCGAGAACTCATATAAATGGTTACCGGAATAGGACTACGGTGTAGTGCCTAAAGAAGAATCATTACTGAGTAACCACAACAAAATGTGTGGAGACAGAAGCGAGCATTAAGACATAACAAGATATTAAGGGGTTCTCTCAGAAAGAGGAACGCCCTGATAAATGACAGTACTGTCAAACAACAAGGAAACTGCCGGATGAACGGTTATCCAAAATAAGAGATTATCGAAGGAGTCCCGAGGACTACCAATTACATGGAAATTAGAAGGAAGTGTCACTACCGATGTACCTTGTACCAATAACCCATCCTGCATGGCGCACTTGCCATAGCAAGTGCTACCACGGTTAAGCCACACGAAAAGCCATCAAGGCGAGATAGGAGAACGCTACAGTTGTAATACATGTTAATACCGGATTGTAAATCCATAAGAACAGAAAAATAAGACCTTGGAAAGGCCCGACGGCCTGACCATGATAAGAAGAGATGACACACCAGTCTGCTGGGAGCAGAACTTGGACAAAGTATAAAACCGTATAAATATTAGCAACGTACCACCTACTACAACAACAACAACCGACAGTACGTTAAGTACACCAATCCCGAACTCCAAAGGAAAACCTAAGAGATCGCTCGGTAATGCGAGCAAAAACACTATATAAGCAATGATATACAAGGGATGTATAAGATACTATTGAGACTGTTGAAGCATCGACTTACAATGAAAACGGATAAGACTCCCAGAGTGACCATTAAGGATACCAATAACAACATTCTTCAATGAAGATGTTGGAAAACCCGGAAATCAAGGATAAAAGAATAAAATATAAGCTATAACCTACTAAGAATTGAAGTCGTACAACCCTGGAATAGGAAAGCTCAGAGGACTACCCCACAGAGCGGGCATAGTCGAGCCGAACAAACTGATGAATGACAGCTAGTACTGTTTGTCTAACTCATTAATACCCAAGTATGATTGATCATCAACGGGTGGCGTAGTCAACGGAAGTTGAACGAAGCGTTGAGATAGAAGTATAAGATGCCAGGATGATATCCAACTTGGACACCGTAAGGCAAACGCCTAATACGAACTTATCCTTAATTGCCAAAAGACATAAGTCTAGTAAAATGACAGTGTTGTCAAAGACATTAAGTAGCCTCAGATCACCCGAACAACTTCCATAGCAGGAAGCGGGATGTAACAACTTATCATAAAACCGATACTACATTTGGTATGTAACCTAATGATTGATGGTGTCCCAAGGGACCAGAAGTTTATGAGGACAACCTACAGATGAGTAAGAGTACAAATAATGAACTGAGATATTAAGCACTAAGAGCCTACGAGCCAAGGATGTTAACCACATCAGAGCCCGAGGCGCAGTAAGTTATAAGAGGCTTGTCAATTAAGCCACGAAGGGACTACAATTTGTAGATATGAACGGTTACCAAACCTATAACTTAGAATGGGAAGAACAATACCAAGAAAGGGTACCAATGAGAATATTGAGATGATGCTAAGGACAGGAGCGGAGCACGAACCATGCCTTTTAGGGTGGGGATACCTCTCCTTGTTGTGAGGCCATGAGTGGGAATGAACCCCTCAAAAAGGGCTTTCACTTATTAGAGATGAAATACACTTTATTTAGAAAATGGAAACTATGAACCTTGAGATTACCTTAGAACATACCAGATACACTTGAGTAATAAGGAAGGTTGCACAGATAGACCCCATATCCAACACCCAGGATGTAAGAATTAGTAATGGGCAGAGATAAACATTGTGACTGCACATTATGGCACGTCAATTAATCAATGCTCAGAAGAGCTTGTGATTCAGTGGATGACTTCTTCAGTAATCAGTTAAACTACATGGTAGATAACATCACTAAGAATGAAAGAAAGCGAAAGAAATTAGCCTACTTACGAATCTGAGATTGGAGCAGAACAACTTCATATCAAGAGTAACTATTTTACAACACGGTACGGCAACCGCCATATACCGGAATGAGAGAACTCCCAGTGTGTTTACACCAAGAAGGGATTGAGTATAAGTTAAGACATTAGAATAAGTGAATAAGGGGTTGCACCATTAATGGGCAACATGGTAAGGCCGACTACCACGGTGGTAGTGGTCGAGAGTGCAATAGTTAGATAAGTGGATTAAGTCATGGTGCGCGGTAAGGCGACCATTATGTATGAGCCGTCAAATATTGACATGAGGCAATTAGATTTATGAGTTAAGACCAGCATAAGTAAGGAAATAAGATGGTAGACGAACTGAGCATTGATGCCAGCAGTCTGGACCTGGTTAGGTAAGATTTCGCAGGAAGCACACTACCCATTCCTTAAGGAACTGGAAGTGCTTTCCTAATAGAAGGAATATGAGAAAGAAGATAAGAGGCTCTATGGAAGAGACCTCAGATATTGAGTGACCGAATCAATACGGAATACAGGAAGGAGCTAGAGCATACCATACCCGAGAACACGATAATGGATTTCCCTTGATTAACTTCAAGAAGAACAATAAATGTTATTATGGAACGATGAAGAGGAGATCGACAACAGAATACTTCATAATTAGCAATAGCTAAACGTGTAACGCACACTATGAGTTTACTAAAACGAGACGTGGGACGACTGCCCCACAGGGGCTTGCAGGCCTGACACGCTCATTTATGAGTTAGTTGGGTAAGTAGTAATGTACCAGTAAGGTACCCCATGCATGTAGACGAGTAGTGTAAGGAACACGGGAGGTAGTCGACTCCGTACCACGGACAACGACGCAAGATCAGACAAGAGCAGCTACTACCACAGACAGTCGAAGAGAAGAATTTAGTTGAACCAGCAACACAGAGGAACCAGAGGACAGATAATTAAGAACTATGAAGTGCGAAGAGCACGGACTGTTAAGTACGGACATTGGACATGTCTTAAGATGTAAGGGATTAAGACTGTAAAGCGCGATATGCACTAAACAGTAGTTTCAGATTAAGAATCATCCTCAGACCAAAGGTCAGTTGGGGAGAACAATTTAAATATTCGAGAAAATACTAAGAGTATGAGCGTAAGATCTTCAAGGAGAATGGATAGACGAGTTACAACTCATTAAGGCCGTGTGTATATAAAGATAACACGTGTCCATTGATACAATAAGGCCTAAGATTATCAGAGTGGTGCAGTGGAAGCTAGCAGATCACTACCTTTGAGATTAGACCAAACTAAGTTAAGAATACGGTATAAGTACCGTTAAGAATCCTCGATACAGAGACCAAGTCATTTCTGATCGAATTATAAGTAAGATATGACGTGGAAGCTAGAATGCTTGGTAAGAATTAGACATCTTGAACTTATGTTCAAAGATGATGTGACGCTGATTACGTGGGCGTAATCCATTTTAAGGGGGGTAGAGCGAAAACCGCTTAGTGTATGTTTGTGTACTGAGTACATAAACTACGGTGTGCATAGCACAAAAAAATTTGAGAATATGTTTACATAAACATTTTGAGATAAATCATGGTTATTACACACAGAAGATGTGAATACCATACATATTAAGTACCTATCTTGTTAACTCTGGTGTGAGTACAAGTTAAGAGAATTAAGGAAGAGGATTAAGGAGACTTAAGGAATAAGGAATATATGAGGTACAAGTCGATATGAGACTATGTGTGAGATAAGAATAAGATAACACTATGAGATATTATTTGATATGAGCATGAGGAAGAAGATAGTAATTTTATGAGATATAAGATGGTGAGAATTGGTATGAGACAGTTATAGAATTTAGTAGGAATTTAAGTCTGGAGGTAGTTACTAAGAGATGAATTGAGAATGTTGGATGGACTTAGTCCACACTTTGGAGATGTATTGATTATGATTAGAAGAACTAAAAAAAAAAAAGATAGAAAATTGGACATGAGTGAATTAACTGATGTTTGAAAATGACGTGGGAGGTGGAACTTGATTTTCTAGGGATCAAGGGAAACCGAACACAAATTGGAGTGGAAGGATGGTTCTACACTGATGCTGATCACATCAGGGTAGGATTATTCCTGAAACTCCCTACCAGTGGTCACAAGCAAATCACACTAAGGAAGAGGCCTTAGGATAAAAAAAAAAAATGAAATTGGAGTTGCTTGTATTTTTAATTAGAGGAATTATTCCTCACATGACCTCGTAAAAAGGATTACCTTTTTACTGAGTCTCGCCCATGAAGTCGAGGACGCACGAGCCTTTGTCTTCGGACCGGTGACATGGGGAGAACAGCGTGTTTTGTATTCTGGCCCATGGTGACGAGGACGAATGAGCCATTGTCTACGGACCGGTGACAGGGAGAATACGTTGGAAGTTATGTGAATGTTTTAATCATCAAAAAGGAACAAAAGGAATTTTGAGTGCTACACATGCTCAAGCATGTTGTGTGATATTTAAGTATAAAAATATGGTGGATCCAATGATCCAATGAGATTAAGTATACATAAGTATGATCTATATGATCTAAGGAATGAGGTAAGACATGCATTCTAATAAGAAAAGATGCATGGGAACTTTGGGGACAAAGTTCTTTTAAGGGGGGTAGATTGAAATACCCCAAACCTAAGTATGTTAATTAAACATCAAATCATGATGTAGTAAGGCTAAAATATGCCTTAGAAAGATTGGTAGACAATTTAACCAAGGAAAACATAAGAAAGTGCCTTAAGGCAATCAGGGCAAAAACGTGCTCTAAGCTTGGAGAGACTTGGGTGGGTACCCAAATATCATGATAAGACCTTAGTAAATCCTAATGGTCAATTTTAATCAATTAGCAAAGAAAACCAAGCTTGAAAACAAGTTAAAACACAAAATGTGCTTTAAGAAATCTTAAAGCACATTTTTGAGAAATTGTCTTAGAATTGAGTTTTGAGCGGGTATAAATGTCCATCATTACTCTTTAATCAACATGTGTACTAATTAGTATCACATTAGGAGGTCTAAATCAATGGGAAATCAAAAATTTCCCGATTATGTGCCTTGATTAGTGAATAGTAACTATTTAGTGACTAGTTTAAGTTTTAATCAATTAAGTCAATTAATTGGTCAACAAGACCATGTTGTTATAATGAGGGGGCCGGTTTTTAAGGGGGATGAGTCACCATAAGTAGTCAAATAAGAAAGGAAAAGAAGAGTAAGTAAGAAAGTTACTATTTGCTTTATTAAAGCAAATATCACATATTAGCCACCTTTTCCTCTCTCTCTCATTTCTCCTTCCTTCCACGATTTTTCTTTCTCCTTCCTGCTCCAAACCGAGTGAAGTCTCCATTTATGCTCCATCTTCAAATGCTCACCAAGTTCATTTAGCTCCAAATCAAAAAGTGCATAGATTATTCTTAGTTAGGCCAAGACCTACCTTTCTATCTTTTCAAATCTTCAAAGCTCCATTTTGGTGCCATGGAAAACTCCATTGATGGAGGAAAATCAAGTTTGAAGAGCTCATTAGCTTCTCCATTCTCTTAAGGTAAAGAAAATGTAAGAAAAACCATGTTTCCACCATTTCTACACATTACCGAAAATTCTACTCATGGGGATTCATTTTATGCCTTGTTCTAGCTTTTCTATTCTCCAAGGGCTAGAGGAGGTCCTCTTAATTCATATCCAAGCTACCTTGAGACTTCAAGGTAAAAATTCATTATAAGACCTTAAACACATTTTTAACCTAGGTTTATTCCTTAAGGTTAGTGTATTGTTTTAGCTCATGAGTCATTGTTATTGATTAGAACATTGGCAAGGAAATTAATTGGGTGGCCGAGATTCATTCAAGAAGAATCTAGGAGGAGGAAGTTAAGAAGCTTGAGAAACAAGGTAAAATGCTTACCTAATGGTGGTTTAAGATTAAGGAATGAGTTTAGATGATACCAATGTGGCTTAGAGCTTACATTGTGTATTGGGTTATATAACCTAAGAGAAAAAGAACTTAAACAAGCTATGAACTTGTGACTAAGGAGCTAATGAGAATGAGTTAGTAATATAAGTTTAAGGTGGATTTTAAGAGCATTATAACTACTATGAGATTGATGAGTGTATTTGCAGGTTGAAAGCTTATATATGTGGGAAATTCAGTGTTTAAGTTTAAGTCATTTAAGGGCCTAAGAGCCATGTCATTTAAGAGCCTTAGTGCTATGCAATTTAAGATTATTGCAATATATTGAGTTATTAAGAATGAGTTGATTTGGATGAGGAATTGTGATGAGAAAGGACTTGGTGTGTGTGAGGTTATTGTGTGAGAAAAACAATGCATTTGGGCATGAGAATATACTAGAGGAGCTATGGCAAAATTTGAGTAGAAAATAAGTGTTTAGGTGAAGGTGGTGAATCAATATGACTTAGGGTTTACTAGGAGTCATTATGAAGAATTTGAGTGGAAATGAGTTAACTAAGGAGTTCTTAAGGATGAGAATGACCTAGAATGGTCTATGAGGAATTTAGAGTTTAGGTGGGTGTATTGAACACACCAAAGTCATGAGATGAGGAATATAAGACTTGAGCATAAGTTTAAGGAGAAGGTATGATGTTTAAGGTGATTAAGATATGTTCTAAGGGAATATAATGACTAAGGAAGTACTAGGAAGTTTTAGAGATTGTCTTGATGAAGAGGGGTAAGATAAAGTGTTGGAATGAGTGGTAATGACTTAGGCATTACCTTGGGGGATTTAGGAATCAAGAGAATGTAATTGAGTATTTAGAACTTAGGCAAATGTTGGTAAACAACTAGGAAGGAAATAAGGTGTTGGTGTATGGAAGCTTAAGCTTGTGAAGGAACTTTAGTAAATGCTTGAAAGAGTTTTAGATAGTGAGAGATGCTTGGGAGATGATGTTATAGTGGGAGGAAAACATTGGCATAGTGGTTACATTAAGTATGAACCACCACCTAGAAACCTAGAGGAAAGCATTACAAGAGTAGCATTATTACAAGGAAAATGCATAATGACTAAGGTGGATTTTGGTGAATGGTTTAATGAGTATGGTGGAGGTTATAAGGTGGATTTAAGGTGCCAAGATGGTGTTGGACCTATTAGGACACTTGTGGAAAAGTTTGGAATTGAAAGAGGCAATTTAAGAGAGAGATCTGTAGTGGACCGACCCAGGGTCCGACCCAGTTTTGGGTCGGTCGGCCTGTTGAGCCAGCGGAATGTCTCGGACTGGACCGACCCAGAGGGTTGGGTCGGTCGGGGTGGGTCGGTCGGCAAGGTTTAATGTAGGAAAATGGGTTCGGTAAGGGACCGACCCAGAGGGTTTGGGTCGGTCGGTCTAGCTCTGGGTCGGTCGGATGAGTTTCAAGAGACGGAAGAGTTTCTGTAATGGACCGACCCAGGGGTTGGGTCGGTCGGTGGGTCGGTCGACCCTTAACACTTAGAAAAAAAAAAAGAAATTTTGAATTCTAAGAATGGCAATGGGTAATAAGGAATGCCTTTGGTAGGGTAGTGATGATTGAGACCCTAAGAACTTAAGGATTAAGTTAAGTTAAGTATAAACTTAAAGTTTAAGATTAAGTTTGTAAGATTAAGTGTAAGACTAAGAGGTGTTAGGTGGGGTCATTAAGGTTAAGTAAGTTAAGTAAGTAAGTAAGTTGAATTGAGTTAAGTGATTAACAACCTAAAACTGAATGAATGTTTTAGGACTTGGAATGGACTCCGGAAGAGAGTAAGCAACCAAACGGACCAACGGTGAACGGTACAGTTGTTTCTTCTTGTGACCCTGTTGCTAACGAGGTGTCCCTCGGCTTGTGTGCTATTTGTTTTGTGTGCTCACTAAACAAGATAAAGCATGCAACCGGAATATTATATATATATATGTTGTTGTGTGATGTTTGAAAACTAACACAACATCGTGAGAACTTACTAACCAATGTTTAGTAAGAAATTGAGTGAGAATAAGGAACGCCCCCTAATGAGGGACGATATGAACCGAAAGAGGTTAACCAACAAACATGGTCTTGAGACTTACTAACTGAACTTGAGAGTGAGGAATCCGGAATGGTACCGGCACATGTGTATTGGGGGAAGTCGGTATCCTTATCAAATACCGTCTTCCAAAGATGACTTGTCCTGGACTCGTCGCCTAGAGTCGACAAATAGACTCGACCTCCTCGGACTTCTTGTTTTAGGAGGGAGGCATACTGAGATGGTGTAGTGGGATCTACCTAAATGCCCAACTAATTCTAATAAATATTGTTTATGTAAACCAATGGAGCTGATAACTCATTGGTTAGGGCTACGTGACCCGACAGATAAACAATGGATTAAGGTACAACCATTCTAATTAAAGAACGGTTGACTTAATTGAGATAAGAACTGAGATAAGATTGAGATAAGGTTTGAGATAAGTTACAACCATTTCTACTTAAAGAATGGTTTGTATCCTAAGACTGAGATAAGTTACAACCAATCCCTTCCAGGAACGGTTTGTATATTGAGATTAGTTAAGATTAAGATAAGTTACAATCATTCCTTTTAAAGGATGATTTGTATTATTAGATTAAGATTAAGTTAAGATTAAGATAAGTTACAATCATTCCTTTTAAAGGATGATTTTATTAAGATTAAGATTAAGTTAAGATTAAGATAAGTTACAATCATTCCTTTTTAAAGGATGATTTGTATTATTAAGATTAAGATTAAGGTGAGGTTAAGATAAGTTGCAACCATTCCTTTTTAAAGGATGGTTTGTAATATTAAGATTAAGATAAGCTACATCCACTCCTGATTAAAGGAGGGTCGTTTCTAAGATTAAGATAAGAATCAGATTGAGGTAAGATAAGGATGGACTAAGATTAAGAGAGAACAATATTAAGGAGTTAAATAACTAACTCTCTAATTAAGGGAACGCATTTAAGTCGTTCATTGTGTGTGAACTTTGATTGTTCATATCTGAGTTGTTGTTTACTGCACTTTCTATTATGTTGTGCATCTAATCAACCTCCATGCTATCGACAATTAGTCGTCGTAGCCACGTTAGCTTGGGGGCCATGAGAGGATCGTACCAGCATTCGTGCTGACCCCCTCGGGGGCTTCTTTTTACTACACAGGTGAATATCAGGAGGCGGCTGTCGCAGGAGTAGAGAGGAGGATACAGCTGCTGTTAAGGGTTTAGTGTGGCCTACGAGTTGTGCATGTACACTCGTATGGCAATTTGAGTTAGTAAGATGTATAGGTTGTGAGTGGATTGTAAGAAGGTTATGTAAATGGTTATGGTTGTTTAGACTAATGTTCGGTATATTCTGTAGTCAGACCGTGGCAAGGTCCTGGATTGTAAAGAATCTCGCGCTGTGTGTGTGTGTGTGTATGTTGTGACATGTGATATATATATACTGTTAAGTTGCGAGACCACATTTGGATTGAGTTGGGGTGTTACAGTTTAAAATGAGTTTGGTGAGATTGTGTTTAGGACTTGTACAATGTTGGTGAACAAGGAAGAAGTAATGTATTGCAGAAGGAGCTATAAACTTGTGGAGATATTCAAGGAGTTTGGTTAGGAAGAAAAGATGCTTGGGAGATGATGTTGTAATGGTGAGAAAACATTTGGGAATAGTGATACTTATAGGTATAAAACACCACATAAAAACTTAGTGAAAAATATTGCATGTGCTAACCATTGTATAAGAATTTGTGTAATGTTGAGGAGGGTTTTGGTGAATGATTTAAAAAGTTTAAAGGATGTCTTAAGGGGTGTTTGAAGTGCCAAATGTGGTTAAAACATACTAGGGCACAATGAGGTGAAGTTTGGAGTTAAATGGGCAATTAAAAACAAGGGTCTGGAGCAGACCAACCTTGGGGACCAGACCTGCAAGGTCGGTCGATCCCAGTTTACCCTGCGAGAAATGGTCTCTGGAATAGACCGACCTTGGGGACCGGACTTGCAAGGTCGGTCGGGCATGGAGTTTTTGGTACGGATTAAGTCTCTGGAATAGACCGACCTTGGGACCGAACTTACAAGGTCGGTCATGCCTAAATCTCTGTACGTAAGTTGGTCTCGGGAATCGACCGATCTTGGGACCGAACTTGCCAAGATCGGTCGGGCCTGAATTTTCAAAGGGGAAAAACTCTCGGGAATAGACCGACCTTGTGGACCGAACTTTCAAGGTCGGTCGGAGTATAATTTTCTAATGGTAGTATGTTCTGGAATGGACCGACCTTGGGTAAGGTCGGTCGGACCAAAACTTGTAAAAAAAAAACAAACAAAACTGGCTTAAGTAGTTAACCCTAGGGGGTTATAATGAAGGTAACCAAGTGTGAGTTTAGGCATTAGAACATGTCATACAATCATGTAAGTGCTTAGTAAATGGAAGTTAAATAAGTTAATTAACCGACATTATTAATTATGTTTAGGGACTACACTTGGCGGGTCACGTTCGCAGCAAGGACCAAGGTATGGTTTTTTTGCAGTCTGTTGCCTACCGGTTTACACCGGCTTGTGTGTGTATGTTTTATGAGTGTTTATGACCTTGTAAGATTAAGGCATGTAATGAGTTTACAGTTGTTTAAGTTATTGTATCGGAAAGGTGTGTCTCATTTCCCTTGTGTGCGTGTGTCTAACATGACCTAAACACTTGCTTGTGAATTTGTTGATTAAGTCCGACAATGGGACTTCTAACAAGTGCTAACCGGGGAAGTGAGGAGTCTGGTAGTTCCGGCCACGCGTGTGAGTATGGGAGTCGATGTCATAACCGGTTCGATTCTCTATGTATGTTAAGGTTGTCTTCTCTTTTGGTCTTCAACCTTCCCTTTAGCTTAACCAAGGCTATTTTACTGACTCACATCGGGCCACAGGGGCATACTATGTTTGTTCGGTGTGCTTGGATCACTATATCTGACGCACCTTGTGTTAAGTTATTCGTTCAATTTAACAGGATGGTAACGAGTTATGTAACGAGCTTAGCATGAGTTTGGCAACATCCTCTAGGCTCTCCATGGGATCTAATTGTGTTGGTTCGTTTCCTAAAAGGATTCGTTCTTGTATGTTATGTGTGATGTTGTTATGCAATACTCTTGCTACGATATATATGTTGTATGTTGAATGAATCTCATGTCATCATGACAAATAGTTGTGCGTATCCCGGTAGCCGATGGGCTGCGCGTTAACCATACCAGCCAAGGGTTGCTGACCCCCTCGGGGGCTCCATATTTATATTTGCAGGATGAGGATCGAAGAAGCGGAGTGGCTGTAAATCCTAGGTTGTAGAAATACTTTTGGTACCTTTTGGTTGGTAGGCCCGGGATGCGCCTGTGCTCCCGTGGCGGTATATTTTGGATAACGAATACATTACAGTGACAGTTTACAGTGATGGTTGTAAGTAAATACTCAGTATTGTATATTATGTATTTATGGTTTAGTTCTATGCTCGGGAGTCTGATCATCAGACCAGTACACTTGTATGTATTCTGCCTTGTTAACCACGTGGGTGGCTAACGGCGTTGTAGCACCGAACCGTTTAGCTATTGTTTAGTTGTTTATCTCCGCTGCATTTTCGGTTAGTTGTTAAGTGCATTGTAGGGGTGTTACACTATTGTATGAATATAATGTTGCTCATAATAGCATGTATGCTTGCAAATAAAATGAACTCCATGTAGGCGACAAAGTAGTCGGCGTACCCCCGTTAGCACGCGGGGTATGCGACTTTCATACGCAGCTTTTGTTGAGCCCCTTGAGGCACCATTTTTATTTCAGGTACCTGACAAGGCTAAGTGGTCGAGGGTAAGACTGGGCTGTTATGCTTAGTATAGCTAGGGAATATCTTGGATGGTGCATTACTTGTATACGGGCTTGTAGCCCTTTGAACTGTCGGTGTACCAAGTGGTACACCCTTATGTATTTTGGAAAGTAAGAAGACTTGTGAGACATGGGTAGGAGGTTAGACTCTCGATAAGTATGTATAGACTTGTGAGAAATGTTGTATTTTTGATTTGAATCTTAGTAAACTCGGTATATTGTATTGTAAGTATTGAGCAATGTATGAATGGAAATTGTTTGTACTCGGTTTGGAAATTGAAGGGTGAGTTGTATTGTTTGTACTCTGGTATTCCGGTCCATCAGACCGATGTTGTAATGGAAGTAGGCCTTGTTAGTCACGTGGGTGGCTAACGGCATTGTATCACCCACCGTTATGTAAGGTATTATCCGCTGCGTATGTATGGAGGAACGAGATGATTAGACGGTAATGATGGGATTAGCGGTAAGGGTGTTACAACGTGAGTCGTGTAGTTGCTCCCTATTTTTGCTGCATGGAAAAAGGGGAAAGAAAGATATGTACTTGTGAACTTATGACTATCTTCCTTGTGGTATGTGTAACAATCTTAATGAAAGACTCTATACTAAAGCACGGTACAAGATTGTTGTGAATTAATTTTTTTTCTTTTCTTACTCTTAAACGAACTCAGAGGGAATCCTCTAAGGGGGAATATTCTCACTTCCATAAGACGTCAAGTACATATGAACAAAATCAATTTTGTTAATGGTTGCCATCATCAAAAAGGAGGAAATTTTTAAGTCAAGATCCTTTAGTTTTGATGATAGCAAACCCGAGTTGTTTATCTAATTTGTTTGTTAAGCCTTGAGATTCAGATAAACAGGTAATGGAGTGGCTTAGCACGCAAGGTTGCAAGCGTGCTCCGTTCATGACTGAAATACCCCAAACCTAAGTATGTTAAGTAAACATCAAATTATGATGTATTAAGGCTAAAATATGCCTTAGAAAGATTGGTAGACAATTTAAACCAAGGAAAACATAAGAAAATGCCTTAGGGCAATTTGGGCAAAAACGTGCTCTAAGCTTGGAGTGACTTTGATTAGCACCCAAATATCATTATAAGGCTTTAGTAATATGCTAATGGACATTTTAAATCTATTACCAAAGAAAACCAAGCTCAAAAACAAGCTTAAACACAAAATGTGCTTTAAGACTTCTTAAAGCACCTTTTTGAGAAATTGTCTTAGAAATAAGTTTTGAGTGGCTAAATGCCCATGAATACACCTTAATCAACATGTGCACTAATTAGTATCACATTAGGAAGCCTAAATCAATGGGAAATCAAAATTTCATAAATATGTGCACTAATTTATGAATAGTGCCAAATAGTGCCCAAATTAAGCTTAAGTCAACATAAGTCAATGAGATGGTCAACCAAGACCATAAATATCTCTAATTACAAGAGGGGGCCGGTTTTTGATGTGAGGAGTCACCACATGACTAAGCAAATAAAGGAAAAGAAGAGTAAAAGAGAGAATAGTACTATTTGCTTTATAAAAGTAAAATACCTTATATTAACCTACCTCTCTCCTCTCTTCTTCATTTCTCTTCTTATCCCACGGTTTTTTTCACCTTCTTCATCCTCTCAAACCGTTCCAAGCAGCTCCATTCTTGCTCCATCTTCAAATGTCCATAACTTGCTCATTTTAGCTCCAAATCAAAAAACTAAACACATATATCTCTTAGTTAGCTCAAGCTCTAGCTTTCTATCTTTACAAAATTGGAAAAGCTTCATTTTGGAGCCATGGGAAATCTCCATTGATGGAGGTAAATCAAGTTTGAAGAGCCCATTTGGTTCTCCATTCTCTTAAGGTAAAGAATATGTAAGAAAAACCATCTTTCCATCACTTCTTCACATGTCCAAAAATTACACTCATGGGGCTTCATTTTTATGCCTTGTTCCATCTTATTTTATATTCTCCAAGGGCTATAGGAGGTCCTTCTTGATTCATATCCAAGCTTGTTTTGAGAATCCAAGGTAAAGCATTCAATTTAATACCTTAAAACACATTTTTAACCTAGGGTTTCATTCCTTAAGGTTAGTGTATTGTTTAGCACTCATGGGAGTCATTGAATATTGATTAGAACATTGGCAAAGGAAATCTAATGGTTGGCCGAGATTCATTCAAGAAGAAGGTCTAAAGAGGAAGTTAAGATAAGCTTGGAAAAACAAGGTAAAATGCTTACCTAATGGTGGTTTAAGGTTTAAGGGGTGGTATTTAGATAAGTACTAATGTAGCTTAAAGCTTACATTAAGTAATGGGTTATATAACCTATGAAAAAGAATTTAAACAAGCTTATGAACTTGTGACTAAGGAGCCAATGGGAATGAGTTAGAAATATAAGTTTAAGAGGGATTTTAAGAGCATTAAAACTACTATGAGATTGATGGGTGTATTTGCAGGTTGAAAGCTTATATATGTGGGAAATTCATGTTTAAATTTAAGTCATTTAAGGGCCTAAGAGCCATGTCATTTAAGAGCCTTAGTGCTATGCAATTTAAGATTATTGCACTATATTGAGTTTGTTGTGAATGAGTTGATTTGGGTGAGAAAATAAGATGAGAAAGGACTTGGTGTGTGTGAGATTATTGTGTGAGAAAAACAATGCATTTGGGCATGAGAATATACTAGAGGAGCTATGGCAAAATTTGAGTAGAAAACTAAGTGTTTAGGTGGTGGTGGTGAGTTGATATGACCTAGGATTCACTAGGAGTCATTAGAAGGAACTAGAGTGGAAATGAGTTAATTAAGGAGTTCTTGAGGCTTAGAATGGCCTAGAGTTGTCTAGGAGGAATTAGAGGTTAGGTGGGTGTATTAAACACACCAAAATCATGTGATGAGGAATGCTAAGACTTGAGCAAAGATTTGGATGGAAAGGTGTATAATGCTTTAAGGTGATTTAGGTATGAACTAGAGAATAAAACAATGAGGAGTTTGGATAGATTGTGTAAGTGTGATGATGCTAGTAGTGGACTAATGAGGTTTAGTTTAGATGGTAATGAGTGGACTTAGGTGATGGAAGAGAAAGGTGTGGGAGAATGTTGTCAAATGTCAAGGAAAATGACTAGGAATGTAAAAGAGCGTATGATCATGAAAATGGTGAGTAAGTGAGTAAAAGGAGATGGAAATGTCCAAGGAGGGTGTAGGATAGTTAAGGTAAAGAAGAACAAGGTTAAGGTGCTAAGAAGATTGGGAGAAATGCATAGGTAAGTTCATGAGTTTAGGTTGATGAGTAGAAAAAGGAAAAGAAAGGAATTGTGTATGGACATGCAAGATAACCTTGGAAGGTTTGGCGAGCAAAGAGGGGATGCAATAATGCTTAGGGAGAAGTTACATTGATTGGGAAGGAAACACTTTGGATGGTTTGAGTTTTAGACAAAAATAACATGTTGGAAAAATAAGGAAATAAGTAACAAGTGTTAGAAATTTTTTGTAAGGATTGAGAAAATGGTTAAGGAGGTTTTAAAGGATGTTCTAAGGTGAGTTTAAATTCCTATATGGTATTAAGACATAATGGGACACTTGTGGAAGAGTTGGGCATTTTTGCAAGAAAGGAGATAAGTGTTTAAGGGTGTAGAAGATGAATATTCTGGCCTGTCCGAACTTCCGTCCGAATTTGGAAGCTCGGACATGCCCTGTTGCGATTAAAATTTTTGAGTCTCGACTAGAGTCCGAACTACCGTCCGAACTTAGGGAAGTTCGGACACTTGAAATTCTTCCTTTGATTTTTCCTCGACCTATGTCCGAACTTAGGGAAGTTCGGACACATGTTCGGACACACGTCTGGTTGCACCCTTTTGAGTCTCGACTTGCGTCCGAACTTGGTAAGCTCGGACACAAGTTCGGACGCGGTGCTGTTTTGACCAAAAACTTTGTTTAAGGTTAGGAAATGATATCCAATGGTGGGGATTGATATGTAATAATGATATAAGGTTGTTTAAGACATGTTTGGTGGGTAACAATGATAACTAAGTGGGTGAATAAGTATAAGTTATGAGGAGAAGTGATTCACTTAAGATTAAGTTTATAAGAACTTAAGTGGTGTTAGATGGGGAGTGACTAAGTGAGTTAAGTAAGTTAGCTTTATAAGAAAAGTAATTAACAACCTAAAATTGAATGAATGTTTTAGGGTTTGAGAATTTGGACTCCAGAGAAGAGTAAGCAACCGAACGACCAACGGTGAACGGTACAGTTCTTCTTGTGACCTGCTTGCTAACGAGGTGTCCCTCGGCTTGTGTGCTATTTGTTTTTGTGTGCTCACTAAACAAGATAAAGCATGCAACCGGAACATTATGTTTATTGTATTGTTGTGTGATGTTTGAAAACTAACACAACTTACTGTGAGAACTTACTAACCAACATTTAGTAAGGAATTGAGTGAGACTAAGGAACGCTCCCTAATATAAGTTTGTTATAAACCGAAAGAGGTTAACCAACAAACATTGTCTTGTGACTTCTACTAACTGGAACTTAAGGGGGGAGTGAGGAACCCGGGACTGACTCCGGTCATGCATGCTAAGGAAAAAGGGGGTCGGTATCTATAGCAGATCCGACTTCCGCTTAAGGACTTGTCTTCGGACTTGTTGCCTAGGGTCGGTTGCCGGCTCAGCTACGTTGGACATACAGTCCAAGGTAGGAGGAATTAAGATGGTGCGGTAGGATCACCTAAATCCTAAATTATAAGATAAGTTGTTTATTCAACAAATGGAGTTAATAGCTCATTGCCTAGGGTTGCTTTTGACCTGACAAAAATAAACATTGAGGTAAGATGCAATCATTTCTATTTAAAGAGTGGTTTGCATTCTAAGATTAAGATAAGGTTTGAGATAAGTTGCAACCATTCCTTTTTAAAGGATGGGTTGTATTATAAGACTAAGATAAGCTACATCCATTCCTTTTTAAAGGATGGTTGTTTCTAAGGCTAAGATAAGACTAAGATTGAGGTAAGATAAGGATGGACTAAGATTAAGAGGAAACATAACTTAAGGAGTTAAATAATTAACTCTCTAATTAAGGGAACACATTTAAGTCGTTCACTATGTTTGAACTATGATTGTTCATATTTGGATTGTTGTTATTGCACTTTCTATTATGTTGTGCATCTAATCAACCTCCATGCTATCGACAATTAGTCGTCGTAGCCACGTTAGCTTGGGGGCCATGAGAGGATCGTACCAGCATTCGTGCTGACCCCCTTTGGGGGCTGTTTTTACTACACAGGTGAACGTCAGGAGGCGGCCGTCGCGAGAGTAAGAAGGGGTACAAGCGTTACGGGTTAAGTGTGGTCTACGAGTTGTGCATGTACACTCGTATGGCAATTTGAGTTAGTAAAGTGTATAGGTTGTGAGAGGTTTGTAAGAAGGATATGTATTGGGTTAAGATTTGTATGTACTAATGTTCGGTATATTCTGTAGTCAGACCGTGGCAAGGTCCTGGAATGTATTTGAATCCGCTGCAGAGTTTGTATATATGGTGATAAGTTTGTGATAACCACGATTGGATCGAGATGGGGTGTTACAAAAAGTGGTATCAGAGCGTAGTTACGCTCTGAAGATAAGAATTACCGAACTTAGGAGAATACTGAGGTTGAAATTGAGTTATGGGTTAAGGGTTGAGTGTTAGAGTGAGAGGTGCGTTAGCTAGGACTTCCCGGTGTTCACCGGATATCCATAGTACCTAGACCCGCCCTCCACATCCCTTGCTTGAATTATGGGGGACAAATGCCAGAGAGAAGAAGCCTTCTCTTACTCGGGGAAATCCGATCTGGTAGTTAGTTAACAGTGAGCAATACGAGAAACACCTTGTAGTACAACAGTTTACAAAAACTTGGAGGTTTTAATCGGAGCGCAATAGAGAAACAGGCGCTACCTATGGAATTCTATCAATAAGGGAACAGTAATTACCGGCAACATGGGTCGACATGCTACGCAGTCGAAATAGCCCGCCATACCAATGGTAAGAAAAGCACTATAAGTGCAAAGGGTAAGAAAAGATAAGTGACGTGAGTACCGGACAGTGGTCCGAATAAGCATAGCAGTGGGATAATATAAAGCTTAAGGGATAAGATTACTGGAAAGTCCAGTTAAGAACGAGAACTCCAAACCCCATACAATGAAGAAGGTTGCAAACCTGGCCGACATAATGCAGGCGACAATAAGAACGCGTACAACTGTGTACCGGGATAGGACTACGATGTAGTGCCTAAAGGAGGAACATTACTTAGACCACGACAAAGGGTGGCGAACGGGAGCTAGGATTAAGACACAAGAAAAATAATAAGGGGTTCCCTCAGAAAGAGGAACGCCCGGATAAGTAACAGTACGGTCAATCGAATAGGAAACTGCCGGATGGCTAGTTATCCAAAATAAAAGAACATCCAAGGAGTCCTGAGGACTACCAATTACATGGAGATTAGGTGGAAGTACCACTACCGACGCACACGGTACCGGAAGCTCATCTTGCATGGAGCACTTGCCATAGCAGGTGCTACCACGGTTAAGCTACACGGGAAGCCATCATGGCGAGTTAACCGAAAGCTACAGTCGTAGTACGCATTAATACTGAATTGCAAATCTAAAAGGACGGGAGAATGAGACCTTGGAAGGGCCTGACGGCCTGACCATGATGAGATGAGTGGATACACCAGTCAGCGGGGAGCTGAACTTGGACAGAATACTAAACGATATAAATGTGAGCAACAGTACAACCTACTACAACAACAATAACCGACAGCATGATAAGAACACTAAACCCGGATCTCAAAGAGAAGAACATAAGAGATCGCTCAATAATGCGAGCAAAACACTACGTAAGCAACAATATACAAGAAATGTATAATAAAATACCATTGAGACCGTTGACATAACGTCTTTCAAGAAGAGCGGGATAGAACTCCCAAGATGACCATTAAGAATACCAATAACAACAATCTTCGTTGAATATGTTAGTAAACCCCGGAAACAAGAATAGAAGAAATGAACGTAAGCTATAACCTACTAAGGATTAAAGATATACAATCCCGACAGAGGGAAGCTCAGAGGACTACCCACACAGAGCGGGTATAGTCGAGCCAAATAACTGATGAATGACAGCTAATACTGTTCGTCTAACTCATTAACACCCAAGTATGAATGATCATCAACGGGTGGCGTAGTCAACGGAAGTTGAACGAAGCGTTGAGATGGAAGCAAAAGATGACAGGATGATTTCCGACTTAGACACCGCAAGGCAGATGCCTAATACGAACTAATCCGTAATTGCTAAAATACATAAGTCTAGTAAAATGATAGTATTGTCAAAGACACTAAGTGACCTCAGATCACCTGAATAAACTTCCATAGCAGGAAGTAGGATGCAGCAACTACCATGGAATCCGATACTACATTTAGTATGTAACCTAACGGTGGATAGTGTTCAAAAGACTAGAAACTTATGAGAATACCCTACGGATGAGTAAGAGTACAAGTAATGAACTGAGACATTAAGCACTAAGAGCCTACAAGCCAAGGATGTTAACCACATCAGAGCCTGAGGCGCAGTAAGTTGTAAAAGAGCTTATTTAAGCCACGAAGGAACTACAATTCGTAGATATGAACGGTTACCAAACCTATAACTTAGATTGTGGAAAATATTGCCAGGAAAAGGCACCAATGAGAATAATGAGATAGTACATTGGCAGGGGCAGAGAACAAACCATGCCTTTTAGGATGGGGATACCTCTCCTTGTTGTGAGGCCAAGAGTGGGAATAAACCCCTCAAAAAGGGCTTTCACTTATTAGAGAAATAATAAGTTTGTTGGAGAATGGAAATTGTAAACCTTGAGATTACCTTAGAACATACCAGATGCACTTGAGTAGAAGGAAGGCTGCAGAGACAGACCTCATATCCAACACCCATGATTTAAGAATCAGCAATCGTCAGAGATAAATATTGTAAGTGCATAGAATGGCATGTCAAGTGACCAACGCTCAGGAGAGCTTGTGAGTAAAAGGATGACTTCTTCAGTAACCGGTAAAATTACATGGTAGATAACATCACTAAAGATGAAAGAATGCGAGAGAAATTAGCCTACTTACGAATCTGAGATTGAAGCAGAACATCTTCATATTAAGAGTCAACCATTTTACAACACGGTACGGCAACCGCCAAACACCAGAATTAAAGAAACCCTAGCGTGTTTACACCAGGAAGGAATTGAGTATAAGATAAGATGTTAGAATAAATGAGTAACGAGTTGCACCATCAATGGGCAACAGAGTAAAGGTCAACTACCACGGTAGTAGTGGTCGTGAGTACAATATTTATATGAGGGGATTAAGTCATGGTGCGCGGTAAAGCGACCGTTATGTATGAGCCGTCAAATATTGACACTGAGGCAATTAGATTTATGAGTTAAGACCAGCATAAGTAAGGAAATAAGGTGGTAGACGAACTGTGCATTGATGCCAGTAGTCTGGACCTGGATTAGTAAGATTACACAGGAAGCACACTACCCATTCCTTAAGGAACTGGAAGTACATTCCTAGTAGAATAAATATGAGAAAGAAGATAAGAGGCTCTATGGAAAGAGACCTAAGCTACTAAGAAATTGAGTCAATACGGAATACAGAAAGGAGCTAGAGCATACCATACCCAAGAACACAGTAAATGGATTTCCCTTGATTAACTTCAAGAAGAACAATAAATGTTATTATGGAACGATGAAAGAGATCGACAACAGAATACTTCATAATTAGCAATAGCTAAACGTGTGACAGACACTATGAGTTAACTAAAACGAGACGTGGGACGACTGCACCCCACAGGGGCTTGCAGGCCTGACACGCTCATTTATGAGTTAATTGGGTAAGTAGTAATGTACTAGTAAGGTACCTCATGCATGTAGACGAGTGGTGTAAGGAACACGGGAAGTAGTCGACTCCGTACCACGGACAACGACGCAAGATAAGACGAGGGCAACTACTACCACAAACAGTCGAAGAGAAAAATTTAGATTGAACCAACAACACAAAGGAATCAGAGAGCAAGTAATTAAGGACTATGAAGTGCGAAGAGCACGGATTTTTAAGCACAGACATTGGACATGTCTTAAAGTGTTAAGGATAGGACTGTAAAGCGCATTAAGCAATAAACAGTAGTTTTAGATTAAGAATCATCCTCAGACCAAAGGTCAGACGGAAAGAACGATTCAGACATGCGAGGAAACATTAAGAGTATGAGCATAAGATCTTCAAGGAGAATGGATAGACGAGTTACAACTCATTAAGGCCGTGTATATAAAAAGATAACACATGCCCACTGAGAGACCAATATTCCTAAACTGTAAGGAGGCAGAAGGATATACAATACTATGAACGATTAGAAAGGCAGTTAAGCCTAAGATTATCTGAGTTGTGCAGTGGAAGCTAGCAGATCAATACCTTTGAGGTTAGACCAAACTAAGTTAAGAATATAGTATAAGTACCGTTAAGAATCCTTGATGCAGAGACTAAGTCATTAGCATAGCTATGACCTCTGATTGAAGCGTAAGTGAGATAGATCATATGGAAGCTAGAATGCTTGGTGAGAATTAGACATCTTGAACTTATGTTCAAGAATGATATGGTGTTGATTACGTGGGCGTAATCTATTTTAAGGGGGGTAGAGCGAAAAGCGCTAGCGTATGTTTGGGTACTGAGTACATAAACAACGGTGTGCATAGCACAAAAGAATTTGAGAATATGTTTTACATAAACATTTTGAGATAAATTATGGTTATTACGCACAGAAGATGTGAATACCATACATATTAAGTACCTATCTTGTTAACTCCGGTGTGAGTTCAAGTTAAGAGAATTAAGGAAGAGGATTAAGGAGACTTAAGAAATAAGGAATATATGGGATATGAGTCGATATGGAAGTATGTGTGAGATAAGAATAAGATAACACTATGAGATATTATTTGACATGAGAATGAGGAAGAAGATAGTAATGCTATGAGATATAAGATGGTGAGAATTGGTATGAGACGGTTATAGAACTTAGTAGGAATTTAAGTCCTGAGGTAAGTACTAAGAGATGAATTGGGAATGTAGATGGACTGAGTCCACACCTTGGAGATGTGTTGATTACGATTAGAAAGACTAAAAAGATAGAAAATTGGAAATGAGTGAATTATTTGATGTTTGAAAATGACGTGGGAGGTGGAACTTGATTTTCTAGGGATCAAGGGAAACCGAACACAAATTGGGGTGGAGGGATAGTTCTACACTGATGCTGATCACATCAGGGTTGGATGATTCCTGAAACTCCCTACCATTGGTCACAATTAAATCACACTATGGATAGAGGCTTTAGGATAAAACGAAATCGGAGTTGATTGTATTTTCAAATAGGGGGAACTATCCCTTACTTGACCTCGTAAAAAGGATTTCCTTTTTACTGAGTCTCGCCCATGAAGTCGAGGACACACGAGCCTTTGTCTTCGGACCGGTGACATGGGGAGAGCAGAGTGTTTTGTATTCTGGCCCATGGTGGCGAGGACGAACGAGCCATTGTCTACGGACCGATGACATGGGAGAATACGTTGGAAAAATTATGTGATTGTTTTAATCATCAATGAGTTTAAGTATACATGCATAAGCATGTTGTGTGATATTTAAGTATAAGAATATGGCGGATCTAATGATCCAATGAGTTTAAGTATACATAAGTATGATCTATATGATCTATGGAATGAGGTAAGACATGTATTCTAATAAGATAAGATGCATGGGAACTTTGGGGACAAAGTTCTTTTAAGGGGGGTAGATTGAAATACCCCAAACCTAAGTATGTTAAGTAAACATCAAATTATGATGTAGTAAGGCTAAAATATGCCTTAGAAAGATTGGTAGACAATTTAAACCAAGGAAAACACAAGAAAATGCCTTAAGGGCAATTTGGGCAAAAACGTGCTCTAAGCTTGGAGTGACTTTGATTAGCACCCAAATATCATTATAAGGCTTTACTAATATGCTAATGGACATTTTAAATCTATTACCAAAGAAAACCAAGCTCAAAAACAAGCTTAAACACAAAATGTGCTTTAAGACTTCTTAAAGCACCTTTTTGAGAAATTGTCTTAGAAATAAGTTTTGAGTGGCTAAATGCCCATGATTACACCTTAATCAACATGTGTACTAATTAGTATCACATTAGGAAGCCTAAATCAATGGGAAATCAAAAATTTCAGAAATATGTGCACTAATTTGTGAATAGTGCCAAATAGTGCCCAAATTAAGCTTAAGTCAACATAAGTCAATGAGATGGTCAACCAAGACCATAAATCTCTAATTACAAGAGGGGGCCGGTTTTGATGTGGGGAGTCACCACATGACTAAGCAAATAAAGGAAAAGAAGAGTAAAAGAGAGAATAGTACTATTTGCTTTATAAAAGTAAAATACCTTATATTAACCTACCTCTCTCCTCTCTTCTTCATTTCTCTTCTTATCCCACAGTTTTCTTCACCTTCTTCATCCTCTCAAACCGTTCCAAGCAGCTCCATTCTTGCTCCATCTTCAAATTTCCATAACTTGCTCATTTTAGCTCCAAATCAAAAAACTAAACACATATCTCTTATTTAGCTCAAGCTCTAGCTTTCTATCTTTACAAAATTGGAAAAGCTTCATTTTGGAGCCATGGGAAATCTTCATTGATGGAGGAAAATCAAGTTTGAAGAGCCCATTTGGTTCTCCATTCTCTTAAGGTAAAGAATATGTAAGAAAAACAATCTTTCAATCACTTCTTCACATGTCCAAAAATTACACTCATGGGGCTTCATTTTTATGCCTTGTTCTAGCTTATTTTATATTCTCCAAGGGCTAGAGGAGGTCCTTCTTGATTCATATCCAAGCTTGTTTTGAGAATCCAAGGTAAAGCATTCAATTTAATACCTTAAAACACATTTTTAACCTAGGGTTTCATTCCTTAAGGTTAGTGTATTGTTTAGCACTCATGTGAGTCATTGAATATTGATTAGAACATTGGCAAAGGAAATCTAATGGTTGGCCGAGATTCATTCAAGAAGAAGGTCTAAGGAGAAAGTTAAGATAAGCTTGGAAAAACAAGGTAAAATGCTTACCTAATGGTGGTTTAAGTTATAAGGGGTGGTATTTAGATGAGTACTAATGTAGCTTAAAGCTTACATTATGTAATGGGTTATATAACCTAGGAAAAAGAATTTAAACAAGCTTATGAACTTGTGACTAAGGAGCCAATGGGAATGAGTTAGAAATATAAGTTTAAGAGGGATTTTAAGAGCATTAAAACTACTATGAGATTGATGGGTGTATTTGCAGGTTGAAAGCTTATATATATATGGGAAATTCAGTGTTTAAGTTTAAGTCATTTAAGGGCCTAAGAGCCATGTCATTTAAGAGCCTTAGTGCTATGCAATTTAAGATTATTGCACTATATTGAGTTTGTTGTGAATGAGTTGATTTGGGTGAGAAAATAAGATGAGAAAGGACTTGGTGTGTGTGAGATTATTGTGTGAGAAAACCAATGCATTTGGGCATGAGAATATACTAGAGGAGCCATGGCAAAATTTGAGTAGAAAACTAAGTGTTTAGGTGGTGATGGTGAGTTGATATGACCTAGGATTCACTAGGAGTCATTAGAAGGAACTAGAGTGGAAATGAGTTAATTAAGGAGTTCTTGAGGCTTAGAATGGCCTAGAGTTGTCTAGGAAGAATTAGAGGTTAGGTGGGTGTATTAAACACACCAAAATCATGTGATGAGGAATGCTAAGACTTGAGCAAAGATTTGGATGGAAAGGTGTATAATGCTTTAAGGTGATTTAGGTATGAACTAGAGAATAAAACAATGAGGAGTTTGGATAGCTTGTCTAAGTGCGATGATTCTAGTAGTGGACTAATGAGGTTTAGTTTAGATGGTAATAAGTGGACTTAGGTGATGGAAGAGAAAGGTGTGGGAGAATGTTGTCAAATGTCAAGGAAAATGACTAGGAATGTAAAAGAGCGTATGATCATGAGAATGGTGAGTAAGTGAGTAAAAGGAGATGGAAATGTCCAAGGAGGGTGTAGGATAGTTAAGGTAAAGAAGAACAAGGTTAAGGTGCTAAGAAGATGGGGAGAAATGCATAGGTAAGTTCATGAGTTTAGGTTGATGAGTAGAAAAAGGAAAAGAAATGAATTGTGTATGGACATGCAAGATAACCTTGGAAGGTTTGGCAAGCAAAGAGGGGATGCAATAATGCTTAGGGAGAAGTTACATTGATTGGGAAGGAAACACTTTGGATGGTTTGAGTTTTAGACAAAAATAACATGTTGGAAAAATAAGGAAATAAGTAACAAGTGTTAGAAATTTTTTGTAAGGATTGAGAAAATGGTTAAGGAGGTTTTAAAGGATGTTCTAAGGTGAGTTTAAGTGCCTATATGGTATTAAGACATAATGGGACACTTGTGGAAGAGTTGGGCATTTTTGCAAGAAAGGAGATAAGTGTTTAAGGGTGTAGAAGATGAATATTCTGGCCTCTCCGAACTTCCGTCCGAATTTGGAAGCTCGGACATGCCCTGTTGCGATTAAAATTTTTGAGTCGACTAGAGTCCGAACTACCGTCCGGACTTAGATGTTCGGACACTTGAAATTCTTCCTTTGATTTTTCCTCGACCTATGTCCGAACTAGGGAAGTTCGGACACATGTTCGGACACACGTCTGGTTGCACCCTTTTGAGTCTCGACTTGCGTCCGAACTTGGTAAGCTCGGACACAAGTTGGACGCGGTGCTGTTTTGACCAAAAACTTTGTTTAAGGTTAGGAAATGATATCCAATGGTGGGGATTGATATGTAATGATGATATAAGGTTGTTTAAGACATGTTTGGTGGGTAACAATGATAATTAAGTGGGTGAATAAGTATAAGTTATGTGGAGAAGTGATTCACTTAAGATTAAGTTTATAAGAACTTAAGTGGTGTTAGATGGGGATCATTAGTGACTAAGTGAGTTAAGTAAGTTAGCTTTATTGGAAAAGTAATTAACAACCTAAAATTGAATGAAAGTTTTAAGGTTTGAGAATTTGGACTCCAGAGAAGAGTAAGCAACCGAACGACCAACGGTGAACGGTACAGTTCTTCTTGTGACCTGCTTGCTAACGAGGTGTCCCTCGGCTTGTGTGCTATTTGTTTTTGTGTGCTCACTAAACAAGATAAAGCATGCAACCGGAACATTATGTTTATTGTATTGGTGTGTGATGTTTGAAAACTAACACAACTTACTGTGAGAACTTACTAACCAACGTTTAGTAAGGAATTGAGTGAGACTAAGGAACGCTCCCTAATATAAGTTTGTTATAAACCGAAAGAGGTTAACCAACAAACATTGTCTTGTGACTTCTACTAACTGGAACTTAAGGGGGGAGTGAGGAACCCGGGACTGACTCCGGTCATGCATGCTAAGGAAAAAGGGGGTCGGTATCTATAGCAGATCCGACTTCCGCTTAAGGACTTGTCTTCGGACTTGTTGCCTAGGGTCGGTTGCCGGCTCTGCTACGTTGGACATATAGTCCAAGGCAGAAGGCATTAAGATGGTGCGGTAGGATCACCTAAATCCTAAATTATAAGATAAGTTGTTTATTCAACAAATGGAGTTAATAGCTCATTGGCTAGGGTTGCTTTTGACCCGACAAAAATAAACATTGGAGATAAGTTGCAACCATTCCTTTTTAAAGGATGGGTTGTATTATAAGACTAAGATAAGCTACATCCATTCCTTTTTAAAGGATGGTTGTTTCTAAGGCTAAGATAAGACTAAGATTGAGGTAAGATAAGGATGGACTAAGATTAAGAGGAAACATAACTTAAGGAGTTAAATAATTAACTCTCTAATTAAGGGAACGCATTTAAGTCGTTCACTATGTTTGAACTTTGATTGTTCATATTTGGATTGTTGTTACTGCACTTCCTATTATGTTGTGCATCTAATCAATCTCCATGCTATCGACAATTAGTCGTCGTAGCCACGTTAGCATGGGGGCCATGAGAGGATTGTACCAGCATTCGTGCTGACCCCCTTTGGGGGCTGTTTTTACTACACAGGTGAACGTCAGGAGGCGGCCGTCGCGAGAGTAAGAAGGGGTACAAGCGTTACGGGTTAAGTGTGGCCTACGAGTTGTGCATGTACACTCGTATGGCAATTTGAGTTAGTAAAGTGTATAGGTTGTGAGGGGTTTGTAAGAAGGATATGTATTGGGTTAAGATTTGTATGTACTAATGTTCGGTATATTCGGTAGTCAGACCGTGGCGAGGTCCTGGAATGTATTTGAATCCGCTGCAGAGTTTGTATATATGGTGATAAGTTTGTGATAACCACGATTGGATCGAGATGGGGTGTTACAATGACATGTGCCCAACTAGTAGAGCACCTGCTAGAAGAGCTCCGATAGAACTTCTAGTACACATAAGAAGTCAAGTACTACACAAACATATCTCTCATGCATCAGACGTAGTAGAAAGACAAAAGACATCAAGTATGCCGACAAACACATGCAGACTTTCACATCCACACAAGCAACCAGCTCATGACAAAAGCATAGCTCATTAATGTGCAAGATAACAAAATAAGTCAAGGGCTATTAATAAGCATTTATTACATAGGCATAATGAATTCTAAAGAGAACATTTATGAGCATTAATGAACTAGACAAGATCAAGCAAGTGGATAGAGCTAGTGGTGACTGACCACTGGAGTATTTGCTGCCAACGTGTCCAGTCACAAGGCAACATGTGTCCTGACGGCTCCAGATCAAGCTAAAGATCAGCCTACATTCGAGCGTGGCTATTATGCTAAAAGATGAAGAAGTAATCGATTCCTAGAGTCTAGGAGATCATAGGCTGTTAGTTATATCTTAACTAACATCTATAAATACGTGCATTATGTCCTATGTAAGATAACTTGGTCATATAGGAAAAGAGAGATAACTAGATCAAGTGTGAGTTAGACTAAGTGTGTATATGTACTAGGGAGTTGGTGAGCTGGATAGGACTGGTTCAGAGAGTTAATACTTTGTGTATTTGATAGACTGACCTGTCGGGGAACGGTTGAGCAACTGTAGGCCGACTGTCATGAGAGGGTAGAGAACTTGGGGATAAAGTCCTAAACTGTCCCGGAGTCTGTGGGTAGGGTGAGGGAGATTGAGTGAATTTATGTGTGTAAATTCTCAATTAAAATTGAGTTTCCAATTTGAGTTTACCTAAGTGTTTTTCCTCAACTATCAAGTAGTTCACATAGGACGATGATACGTCCACGATCGGTCGGGGATGCATCAGGAGCATCAATTAGTTTCATAATGAACATTAATATAAAAGGAAATAATGCACACGGAGGTAAATTAAACAATATAATAAAGCATAAATGACATTTTCGAGTTAAGACCTCTTATCTTAAAATTAAACTAGTCAAAATCAAGAGTTAAAGTCCCTAGCAGAGTCACGAGTCTATGAGCCCGGGTTTTTCAAACCTTATCCTGTGTTATTATGTGATTGGATCTAATTAGGTTTTAGGTCCACTTATAACCTAAGTTTAACAACTATGTCATAAACAATAATTATTAAAACTAATGTTAGCCGATTGTAACCTATGATTGAGTCGCCACCTGTGTTTTAACCGAAAGTAAACTAGGAAAGGTAGAGTTCGGCTTCGGGGGCTTGGTAATATAGCTTTTCGGGGTTCAAATTACTTTCACTACCCTTTGAAGCTATTTTTCAATTACTAATGTCATGAAAGTCTAATTATATGGTGGATTTACCAAAATGTGCAAGCTTCTGTATATTTGGGTTTTTTAATGTTTTTTGACAGAAATTGAAGCTTAAAATTAAACTAACCTAAATTAGGGTTTTGGGAGCCCAATTAGGTCAAAATTTGCTGCCTTCCGTGACCATGGACGTAGTTTCCGTGACCGCGGACCATAATTAATCAAATTAAACAGAAAGTTCAAAATTGGAAAAGATGAAAATTTTCAAGTGTGTGGGGCCACATACACAGTGTCTATTGGCCCGGACTTGACCTTATTTTTTAAAGATGTGATTCCCACTGCCGTCTGTGGACTGTCCGTGGCTTTAGAAGGGCGTTTGGGACTCTGGACGGAGCTTTTGTGGGTGCGGACAGCAACTAGACGATGCCATTTTTGCTGTTTTTGTAAGTATTTTGGCTTAATTTTTATGGATGTGTAGCCTGAGAGATTCTAAACACGTTAGTGATCACAAGTTTTCAAATTGGCCTTAAATTTAATACAAAAATTAGCTCACAAGTTATTGGGTAAAAAGTTAACAAAACTCAGAAAAAACACGTCAAAAGATTGAATTTTACAAGAAACCTATGTATAGAATGTTTGGAGTTCGTAGGTTTCACAATTGATGATTTCTAACATGTTTTGAGTGCTCCAATGATCTCTTTTTTCACATCAAGATTTTTTGATCGACTCGTTGATTGGTTTTTGACTCCTTCTTCCTTGTGTTGTTTTTCACATTTTGTCACTGATTTCATGGTGAATTGGTGATTGAAACTTTAGAAAGTAAAGGTTATATTTTTAGTGTTTTCGGGACAATTTTGGTAAAATTTCAGTATCGGGATTGTTGAAAACGTCAGAGGTAATTTTTGAAGAGTTATCTGCCTTTGGGAGGCTTCTGTCTATTTTAGGTCGAAGGGGAAGTGTTTCTTATATAGGGAAAGGAGTGGCCAATTGATATTTTTTTGATCAAAAGTCTTATAGGATCTAAGAGTATCTAAATTTTTTGGCCTATCTACAGTACGAATTAAATCAGGAAAATTTAACCATAGGTAAAAGAGGATTTTTAAGAACTATGATAGTTGGAATCGTGTTATTTGGATAAATAACAGAATTTACAAAATTGTTGCAATCTAGCACCTCTCATAATTCATAAATAATTATTAGAAGTTCGAAACTTTAAAATTCCAACAAACTTATTCTCTAAATACCGCTGTCTATCATGTGTTAAAATTTCATGACATTATTACTTTATTTGGGTATTTACAAAGGAGAGTGAAAATTACAAAAGTGTTCTCTTTAAAAATTGACCATGTAACAATTTAATTTTAATGTGTAAAGGCCTTCCTTTCTCTCTCTTCCATTCTCTACTCAAAGGAACATGTAAACTTAAAGAAGGCAGAGATAGAATAGCCAAGTGCAAACAGGACTTGGTGATAGGGAGAAGTAGGTGGTAGGAAGAAATCTAAATCTTCATTTGGTGCCGTCTGTGGGAATCGAACAGCTCTAAACAAGCAACAATGATTTCGTTAACACTAAATAAAGCTTTTCTCTATGTTGACCTAAAAAGGGAATGTGTTTTTGCAAGTTCGTTAAGATTCCTCCAAAGATAAGAAGGACAGCCAAAACTAATGTCGAAAAACCTCAAGATTCAATCTCCAAGAAAGATCTGAAGGAAATACTGAAAGGATTACCAAGGGCAATCGTCGAAGGGAACGAGCTACTACAACAAGAACTCATGCAGTGACACGATCGAGGACTATCAAAGGAAGTGTGAGGAGATGGCCAAAGCAATCGAACTCTTAAAAGGAAAGGACTCGGAGGGAAGTAATGAAAAGAGAAAAGAAGATCTGATGGAATCGCCAGGAGCAAATGATGAGGAAGAAGAAGAAGATTCTATGGACATGAGTCTTCATCCTTTCTCAAAGAAGACCAGGAAGGAAAAACTCCCCCTGCTTTGTAGTGCCCGCAATCGACAAGTACGATGGGACGGGAGATCCGGGTCAACAGGTTAAGAAGTTCATGTTCATCATGAACACTCAAGGAATTAGCTCCCTGGCCCTATGCAATCTCTTCCCCAGGACTCTCTCCAAGAGAGCATTAAGTTGGATCTCCACGAGACCCACTCAATCCATCGCTAGCTTCATGCAGCTAACGGAGGAGTTAATGGATGTGAAACAGAAAAAAGGAGGAATCCATGAAGGAATTCAGCGAGCAACTCCAAAAATAAGTAGTAGAAATAGATGAAGTGGTTGAAAAGATCTTGATAAAGGCGTTCGGGAATGGATTGGCCCACCCATGGCTCCCCGGAAAAATAACAACAAGAGTGCCAAAAAAACACACGGAGAGTTAGCGGAAATGCTGCACAAATTTCTTAAGTCTGACGCAGCGAAAAACAAGGCAAGGGAGTTGGCGTACAACTTTAAAGTTCCGGCCCCCACGAAGAAGAAGGCTACTACAGGAGGACAACCCCGCAAGTGGGAGCTTTTTAGCAGGGGGATCAAGGTACAACCCATACTTTAAAACTCAGACAACCTCCCTCTATCTAGGCACATAAGTAATACAGATCAATCCATGAAAGTATGCGGCGGCAAAGAAAGAAGGATCCCCCCCCCCCCAAAGAAACCGCAGCCAGGGGAGGTCCCGATCGCCTTCTACGAGTTTCATGAAAGCAGTAGCCAAAGGACAGCCAACTGTGCTACCCTTTCTAAAGATCTCAAGTTTATTAATGACTACAAAAGGAAAGGCAAGCAGCAGTCTGGGCCGTAACGGCCAGACAACAATCACCATGCCCGGGCCAAGATTGAGGAGGAGGTGCACCCAGAGCTGGATCAAAGCAAATCCTTCAGGATGATTACATGTCTGTAAAGATTTGGGAAGAACAAAAAAATATTGTAACAATCAACAGAAATTTTTACTGTAAAAAAAACAAATAGAGAAAAAACAATTAAGGAGAGAGAGCAATAAAATGTCTGTCTTTACTTTTTTTCCAAAGGAATTACTATGAATAAATTAAAAATAATCTAGTATGAATTTTTTCTTTTAAGAAAACATACATGGCTCTTTTTATAGGTTGGACCATTAACTCCAAATGAGAGAAAGAGGCACATACATGAGGTCCATAATGAGCTACCCGATTAGCTAGGAAAGAAAAGCTTCCCTCAATTTATTTCACTAAAGACGACGAAGATGGAGTCCTATACCCCCACAACGACCCACTCGTTATTAGAGCGCAGGTAAACGATAGGATGATGGAAGGAATATTGGTGGATAAGGAGCTGGAACGAATGTTATCTCTTTGGAAGCAGTCCAAAAGCTTCAAATTCACGAGGGTAAAATCAAACCTTATTCTACGCTATTCTAGGAGGATTCATAGGTGGAATCTCCGCCATATCCTTGGAGAATGTCGACATCACTATGACCCTAGGGCATGGAGACGAAAGAAGAATTGAGAAGGTAGCAACCTATGTATCTAGGGCACCTGGGGATCAACGCTTTCCAGACCATATGCAGTACCTATTCTTTAAAGATAAGATATCTGACCAGGTCCGGAAAGTTAGTGATTGTCATAAGAAGTCAGAAAATGGCCCGGGTATGTGAAGTATGGATTATAGAAGTCTTCCGGAAGGGGGGATAGTCAAGAAAGTCGGGTCAGACCAAGAGTTCAAGGGAAAAAAACTCTCTCCTTGGGCTCAGAAAGTAGGATCGAAGACTGTAACGCACCAGGCAATGTGCCAAAGGAGGTATATATAAAAACCAATCCTTCTAAATTGTTTAAAATAGGAAACACCTTTGACAAGGGAGAACAGACTCATCCAACAATGTTCTTGGAAAAAAGAAGGTCAACATTCGCCTAAAGTGCGGAGGAAATGCCCAGGGTAGACCCAAGCGTTATCCAGCATAACCTGCAGGTGGATCCGAAGCACCTGTCCATAAGACAGCTGAAAAGAATAACAGGGAAAGAAAGAGACTTGGCGGCTCGGGCTGAAGTGGAGAAACTCTTAAAAACTGGATACATCCGAGAAGTCGCATATCCTAGGTGGCTTACGAATGTCGTCATGGTGAAAAAATCAAGTGGAAATGGCGAATGTGTGGAGATTTCACAGATCTGAATAAAGTTAAAGATTTTTACCCCTTTCTTTCATGGATAGGTTAGTTGTGGCAACCACTCAAAGTTCGGTTTTGAGTTTCCTTGATGCATCTTCTGGGTACAATCAAATAAGAATGAATTAAAAAGATGGGGAAAATTTTCTTTTATCATTTCCTCACAAACATTTTGTTACAAGGTAAAACCATTTAGTCTAAAGAATGCAAGAGCAACCTTTCAAAGGATGGTCGACAAAGTGTTCAGGGAACAGCTCCCTCGTAATGTAGAAGCTTATGTCGACGGCATTGTCAGTGAGTCAAAGGAATAACATATGAAGGATCTAAAGGAAATACTTGATACCTTGGACAAGTTTTAAATAAAGTTAAACTCCGAAAAATATACTTTCGAAGAAAGCAAGGGTAGATTCTTGGGGTTTATCGTTGGGCAACGCGGAATCGAGGTTAACCTGGAAAAAACCCAAGTAGTATATACTCTCCCCCCCCCCAAGAGCATCAGAGATGTACAAGCTCTAAATAGGAGACTGACGGCCTTCAGTAGAATCTGTTCGAAACTTCAAGAGAAGTCAATCCCATTTTTCAACATACTTTAGAAGAACAATAAATTTCTGTGGGGGAAGGAATGTGTTGAAGCTTTTAAAAAAATTAAGGAAATGCTCAAAGAACTACCCAAGCTAGGTGCCCCACTCCGGGGCAGGTGATAAGTGTCCAAATGAGCATGTTTTATTGTTGTATTTCATATGTTATATTAGCACTTTTCTTGCTCATTTCTCCACTTTGGTTAGTTTTCCTCTAGTTTAGGTTTTATTGGTTATCTTACATATTTATTGGTTAAACATGAGGAAAACCAAGCTAAGAGCAAAGTAGACGAAAATACGAACGCATAGGCGCAAACGGATCTGAAAACGAAGCTCAAACGAAGAATCTGGAGCCGGTCGAAGTTTGTAGAACAAGATGAGATGAAATACATGTGTCCGCGTAGCCCTACCCGGACGCAAATCCGGACAGGAAGCAAGAGATCGCGTTCGTACGCGGACTCAAACAAGGACACGCGTCCGTACGCGGACTCAAACTCGGACACAAACAAATCTCGCCAGGACATTTGTGTCCTTACGCGAACAGAAACGTGGACGTCTCACGTCCTGATGAGCCCTATCTAGACACAAATCCGGACACGTATAAATGACTGCGCCAAATCTAGAAATCACGTGACTGATAAGATCTGCACCGCCTTCCCTGTTTTTCCTCATTTACGGCGCCTACAAACATATCTATCTACCCCATCAGATATATCAGGCGCCGCATCCCTTAAATTCTTCACGCCTGCTCCAGCCTTGTCTTCTTCCTCCTCTTTACTTGTAACACCCCAACCGTAACCTTCACACTTAATCAACAATCGCAGCGGAAATAATAACTTAACCATATACCAAAAAGGGTGGTGTTACACACCGTTAGCCACCCACGTGGCTAACAAGGCTGTTACATACAATGTATCGGTCTGATTACGAGAATCCCGAGCATAATTACAACCTTTCAAAAATCACCTATCTAAAAGAATCACCATATACCGAGTGTAACTGTGCAAAAATCACCAACTAGATCCCCATCTACCAAAAATATACGACCTCGAGTGTACAGGCACTACTCGGGTTCAACATCCAAAAATAACAAAAGTATCAACAATCTAGGATCTAAAGCCATTCCGCTTCCTCGATCCTCATCCTGCAAATAGACATAGCCCCCAAAGGGGGTCAGCAACCTTTTGCTGGCATGGTTAACGTGCAGCCCGCTGACTACCGGGATACACGCAACTATTTGTCATAATAACATGGCGTTGATTTTAACATGCAACAGGCATATACTTAACAGGAATTATTGCAGAACAATAACAACACATACATAATGAAAACAATTCACTTTAGGATCCAACCAACATAGTTAGTCAACTTGTAAGCCTAGAGAATGACTTCATCCTCATGTTAAGCTTAACACATATCACATTACTGTTTTGTTAGTCAAATGAATAACTTAACTTAAAAGATGAGATGGGTATAGTGACCCGAGCACATCAACACATAATTTCCCCCTAGCCCGAGTGGAAGTCAGGTAGGTAAGCTTTGGCTAAGCTAGCGGGCGGTTGAAATCCAAAAAGGAAAACAACCCTAACATAAGGAGAGAGCCAAATCTGATTCAGATATCGACCCCCATACATACACGCGTGACCGGAACGACCGGATTCCTCACTCCCCGGTTAGCACTTGTTAGAAGTCCCACAATGGGAACTTAACACAATCTCTCACAAGTACGTGTTTAAGTCCAGTTAGTCATACAAGGGAAGCAAGGCATAAATCAGCAACACAAACCACAACCAAACACACATAGCCGGGTTAGGGCGTTCCTTAGGTTGGGAACGTTATTACCGGATACCGTTCTCTTACGTTCCTAGCTTTGGTTAATTAACAGTTAGCACGCATTTGAGGTTACCGGTATCGGTACGCACACGTCACATTAATAACAAGAACTGTAAACTTGTTTCATGATTTAATCTTACAAGGTTGTAAACACACAGAAAAACAAACAACACACAAGCCGGTGTAAACCGGTAGGCAACAGACTGCAAGAAAACCATACCTTGGTCCTTGCTGCGTTCGTTCACCACCGAAAGCAGCTCCTATACATAATTAGTGATGTTGGATAATTACCGTGTTTAACTTCTAATTAGTTAATTACTTCACATAATTATGTTACATACTTTCACACTTAACTTACACTTAATCACCCTCCTAATGGTCATTAAAAGTCATCAAACATGTCTTAACAATCATATATTATCATTAACATTCAAATCCCCACCTTGGAAATGCTTTAAAACACTCTCTGGCACATTTTTAGGGTGGTCCGGGTTTGTGTCTGAGTTTACAAACCCGGACCATACCGTCGCAATACTTTCTGCCTCTTTTTTCACCTGGTCCGGGTTTGTGTCCGAGTTTACAAACCCGGACCACATACAGATTTAAGTCTCGGGTGTGTTTTTGGGGTGGTCCGGGTTTAGGTACCGATTTGCAAACCCGGACCACTCGCATTTTACTCCAGAATGTTGTTTTTCAGCCACTTTTCAACCTCTAATCCAAACCTAATCTTCTCTTAACCTTCCCACATAAATTCTAACATGTTCTAACGCTAATTGGCACCTCAAACCACCCTAATCCCTTGTCTAAATCATCACCCAATTCTTGATTATATTCACCCAATTTTCCACACTTATCTCACCTAGAACTTGCACTTTGTTTCCTAGGTTCCTAATTACATTTTTGTTCATTATCTTCACTCCTTCCAGTTAGATCACAACCCATATACTCCTTGTATTCTTCTTACACCATTTACTCCAATTCTAGCCCTATGATGTATATTTACTTAAGTTGGTTTCTGACAACACCTATTTAGTTCTAAACTCTTTCCCCTTCACAAACACTTAAAACACCTAGTGTTCTACATGAATTTTGACAGAGGTTCCCCAATATTTCTATCATCCTCACACACCTTGTCAAGCACACTTGCATTAATCCAACCACCACACTCATTCTAGACACTTAGAACACATCCATTCCAGCACTTTCACAATAATAACCACAATGTGCATAAACCTTAAAAGCTTGGCTCTTGGCCCTTAAACAACATTAATTTAAACACTGAATTTCCTCATATTATTAGCAACACCTGCACTACACTCAACATTTATCACATTTATTTGCTCAAACACAAATACATTCATAAAACATACGTTAGTTTAAGGTAAGTTGTTTACCTTGAGTTTTCTTTCAAGACTTTCCTCCTCCTCTCTTCTCTCTTGTTTCACAACCGGTTACAGTGGGTTTAAATGCTAATCTAGTGACCAAACCCAATGGAATAGTAATGAATATTAAGAGGTTAAACAAACTCTTAACTAACCCTAGAATCAAGAAATGTCTAGGTATAGAAATGAAGAGGATTACCTTCTTTACTCCAATGGAGTACTTGGCAATCAAAAATAGCAACTTCCAACACTTTGAAATTTCACACGGCTGCTACAAGGATGAAACGTGGAGTTCAAAACTGAGAGAAAATGAAAATGGAGAAAACAAGGGGAAAAGAGGTGCCTTTGATGATTTTCTTACCTTAGGACCAACAAGGAATGGTCTAGCTTCAAAAGGAGGTGGTCTTTAGCTCAAAATGAGCTACAGCCATGGAGTTGAAGTCTGGAGTTTGGTTAAAGGGTGGAAAAGATGCTCCAAGGTGAGAGGAATATTGTGGTGTATTTATTTTGTGATTTTAAGCTTGTATATTGGTAGAACAAGGAAGTTGAAGGTGGAGCTCGTGAGGGTTTACTGGAATCGCCATATGAGGAAGAAGAAGAATAGAGAGGCACTGGGAAGAAGAAGAGGAATACGACAGAGAGGAGGGAAATGTGAAAAAGAAAAAAGAGAATAGTAAAAGTGTTTTTACTGCACTTTATTTTTTTTTGTCTTTTGTGAGTAGGAGTGAATTAATGGGTAAGAGAGGAAGACAAAAACGTGAGGGACTCAAATAAATCCAGATTTTTACCCAAATATAAATAAGGGGCAGTTTGGTCACTTAGCAATTTAACACCCATAAATCCGAACTGTTACTATTCACCAGTCCGGGACCCGTTTTCTGGATTTTTCGTTTTATTAATATTAATGGTTCTAGACCTTCATTAATGTTTAATTATATTTATATAATGAACTTTAAATTTTTACGAACCCATTAAACCCGTTTAAAATCACATTTTCCAGTTTCCTCGAAAAACGTGCTTTAAGCTTGTTTTGTGTTTTTAATCCACAATTTGGATCCGTTTCCTTCGGGAATTTTTCCCACATGTTCTTAGTGACTAAATAAGTCTTAGGAATCCATTTGGGACCTTATTTAAGATTATATAACTCCTATGGTTATATAGCACGTGTTTTCACGTTTTGTGACTTTTGCGCCTTTTCTTTTTCTTTTTGGTTTTATTTCTTCACCAATATTTTTAAGGACTTAATTAGCCTTAAAATATCACAATTACATAATTAATTAACATATTAAGGTTTGGGGTATTTCAATCTACCCCCCTTAAAAGAACTTTGTCCCCAAAGTTCATACTTCCCACGCATCTTAAATATTAGAACACGGGGATTACTTTTAAAACAACACTTTCATAACAAACATACTTTACATAACATCGGACTCATGGTCCTGGTAACATAACATTACTTAGACTCAAGGTCTATAACATAACAATATAGACATGTATTTCAATACATGCCGTACATACATAACCGAAACGGCTCTACCCCCCTTAAAAATAGGGGTATGCAAACGATTTATCTGGTGTATTAAAAACTAAGAGATAATCCTAGAATTCAATAGTTCAATATATCGTCAGGTTGCAAAAATCCCGGTCGAAATAGTATAGTAATTAAAGAAGCGACCGGGGTGTCAATCCACGGGACTCGATAAGTCTGTCTAGCCTTAGGTATTGGTTAACTCAAAAGGGGTTTTTGTTTTGGTTTTGGGTTGCAATTAAATAACAGAAAAGTAATAGCAGATAAAGTAATGTGATAGTTTTGGGAGTGTGAACGGTACTCTAGGTTCAGGGAGTTGTTTCGCTAGCTAGGTTCTGCATATTCTACTGCTTAAGTGGAGACTGGGATCGGCTTGTAATTCTCAATTATATATTCTGTATTAAGTCTTAATTCCAGATAGCTCATCTAGACAGGACATGTAGTTCTAGTCTAGACCTAGCAAGTATATCTAGATGGCTTTAATGCGCAGAATTACTAGTCTGGTTGGTTCAATTCGGACTAAAGCTCCTAGTGACTAAAGTAATCTATCCGATTGCAATTATCACAGGTAACAGGTTAATATGACCATCAATGCTAATCACCTTATCTGATCATAACATGATTCGAGGGCTTATAATAACTTAGCAACGTTTATTAAAAGCACTTAAAAGCATTAACCTGAACAATCCAAATTGTCTCAACAAGCAGCAAAAAATGCAGAGTTTAACTAATTACAACATCCCTTCCCCTAGAGTTATCCTCTTAGCTAGACATAGCAATTATAATCATAAATGAGAGAGAGTTAGAAGAAATCATCTGTTACGAAGATCTTCTTGCTCGCTCCGTCCTTTGTCCTTGCTCCGTGCAAGCTTGAAGGTTGATCTCGGTGATAATGGAGTGGACTGGGTGAAATGGGGCGAAAGTGGAAGTTTTGGTGAGGTTGTGAGGCGTCCGGCTAAGTAGGGTCGGACACGACCCGGACGTGTGTAAAGTGAGTGTGTCCGGCTAAGCCGGAGCGGACGCAATCCGGACGTGAATGAATTGAGCGTGTCCGGATCCGGACAAGAGCCGGACGCGGGTAATTTCTGTGAATGGAAGCGGAGTGTGTGCGTGGTGAAAGCGAGTGATTACGGGGGAATTTTAGCGAGGATGAAGATGAACTGGGCTGAGATGATGTATGTGAGTGAACGATGCAGTTTTGTGGAGAAGGATGATGAATGGAGATGGAGTAGTAGAGAGGAGAGGACTGTGAAGTCAGGTGCGAATTGAAATGAAAGGAGGAAGAGAGTTTATATAGGATTAGAATTGAAAACACAAATTAGTGGAAGTTTGGTAAAGGGTGGTTTGATTGAGGCATTGATTGAGGATGGAGCGTAGTGAATAATTGTTGCAGTGCGCCGCTCCCCTGTTTCCATGCCGACTGTCTGCTCGATAATTAGCCGAAAGGCTAATTATCAGTGCGTGCATTTTTATTTTTCAATTCTGTGTGACGTCCGGATCGTGTCCGGATCCGGACGTGACACAGAGTTTTAGATCTGAAACGCGAACTCTCGGATCTGGAATTTTAGTCATGTCCGGCTTGCGTCCGGCCCATTCAGATCCGGACAAGAGATGTCCGGCTTTGTGTCCGGCCAAACTGATCCGGACAAGACCAGTTTTTGTCTCTTCTCCTGATTTGTTCCCCGTTTGTTGTGTTGTAATCCTTATGATGTATAATCTTTATTTCCTGGGTTTTTCATGCATTTAACATATATAACACATCAATTCTTATCAAAGCATCAATTTTAGGAAAAACACATAATAAGTGGGAAACATTGCCTGAATTGTCACAAATTATAAGGTATTTAAACCCTAAAAAGCCTATATGTTTCACACTTATCAACTTCCTCACACTTAAGCTTTTGCTTGTCCTCAAGCAAAATAGGAATAAGAATATCTCTAAAACCTTCAAATAATCTCAAATTTGAAACAAGTGCAGGGCGAAATCAAACCAAGTGATAAATGAAAGAATAATCTCGCTCTCTGAGGTAGGTTTTCACAAACAGTGAAGCAGGAACAATTTTTGTAAAAGCATAGAGAAACTAGATTGTAGAAAACAAGTTAACTTAGCTTGGGACTTTCCACCATTTTCATTCCTCTAACCTTTGGATGACAAGGGGTGTGAAGTAATGCCTTATTCCGCAATACCTTTCAACACCACGTACTCGTGATCAAAAACAAAAATTAAACTGCAATGAATTTTTTTTTCTTTCATATGCAAAAATATTCTTCTTCCAAGAATTATATACAAAACAAACGAAATATTGTGAATTGCAGAGTTTATTCCGTAACCCAGACTTTTCTCTCTATCCATGTAACGGTGTTGGGCCAACTATCCCAGAGCACGAGACCTTAGGTAGATAGGTGATAAGGCACCCTTAAGACTTAATAACCGGATAGACGAGGCCTGTTATTGTTAGGGAAAAAATTTTTGATCAGTGGAGTACCTTGCCTTACCCTTTTCATTCCAAACATTCACTTCATTTCCAAAATCCCAAGCTAAAATAATCTGGTTTCCACAATTAGCCAATCTACCATATTTTTAGTGAAAAGAGTAGTTTTAAAACTATTTTTATACAAACCTCATCAAACAAAAAGATTCCTACAGTTTTCACTTTGGTTTAACAACACTCGGTGTGCACAGGCATTAGAGAAGCAAAAAGCAAGTGTGGCATTAAAGCACAATTAGCATGTTTTCAGGGAAAGGTCTCTCCTTCCTCACACTTAAGATGAGCAATGTCCTCATTGGTCAAAGAAGAAAAACAGAGAGAGCTTTCAAAACATGCTATACTCATAATAAATGCATATGCCATAATTAACCCTCATCGCAACAAATGTGGAACATCAAATAAGTGAAATTATGAACAGAGACTCCCCTGGTGTTATGGATTGAGGAAGATGTTCTTCCTCACACTTGAAGTTTGGCAGGGGTCGAGAGATTCCTTGAGTCACAGACAGTATATGTTGTGTGCAGATTAAGAGTTGCTATATTTTCACTGGCAAGTACAACCACAGAATAAAGTGCATTAACTCGAACTACAAAGAATATTTGAATCGAATGAATCATATTTAGAGAAAGAATACTCCCCATAGTTTAAGCTTAGCAGACATTCGCAAGTAGTGTGGTTCCATTTCCTGTACTTATAGCCATTTGTTTCGCAGTAGAGGTGACATGTAAAGTAATCATTTTAGAACGCTGCACTGCTCAGAGAAACAAGAAATTTAGCAATTTAGAATTTAAAACACTGCTGAATATATCTAATACCACTTCTCCTGCAGTCCCATGTTTCCGTTAGTCTTAACAAACAAAAGTAAAAATAAGTCAAAGAAAAAGAAAAGAAAAATACAGAAAAACCAACAAAAGAGCAGTAAAAATAGAGTGGCTATCACTGAGGCGGTGGTGGTGGTGGTGGTGGCTGTCCTGCTCCCAACTGGGCAATGAGCATCTGCATGAGCTGGTAGTTCTGGGCCTGCTGAGTGGATGCATCTGCCATGTACCTAGCAGCCTCTCTGTGTAAAGCATCACTGCGCTCTAGACGCTCAGCGATGGAGGTCTGCTCTGCCTGGAGGTGGCCCTGTGTCTGGCGGATCTCATCTATATGTCCCTCCATGCGCACCTGGCGCTGCTGGACCTCCCCTACCTGCTGCTGTACAGAACCGAACTGCTGCTCCATACCCCCGAATCTCTGCTCCATCCTCTGCTGCTGCTGGAGAATGGAGTCCATCAGAGTCTGCATCTCAGGTGGGATGCTCATCACTGAGACCGTGGGGGGCGCCATGGTAGCAGTGGCCGGTGTGGAGCTGGAGCTCGCAGATGTACCCGTAGATCCTAGGCCTGAGCTGCCCTTCACCCAGCTGCCGTCATCTAGACGTAAGAAGCCCCATCTCCTGAAGGTCGTAAGGGAGATGGGTGTCTCACCCTCCCTCATACGCATGTCAGTGAAGATGTCATCGGGGAGGGTAGAGATAAGAAGATGCTGGATGAAGATAGGAAAGATAGGTGTGATCTTCTTCTTCTTCGTCCACAGATATGTCACCACCTTATGCAGCTGTCTGAACATGACGTAGGCTAACGACATCTGCTGGGCTGCTGGATGTGGTGAGGCTATGAGGTAGTCTAGGAGGACACAATCCTCGTCAGAAGCATCATTCCCAGCCTGAGGCCGGATCTGATGACTGAGGATCTCTGCTAGGGTCCTCTGCTGAAGGGAAGGAAGAATGGCATACGGGAGTACAGTCTTATGCTCCTCACCCCGTCGGCGAGTAGTACTCCCGACCTCGCTAACCACCTAGTCTTACTCTCCCTAAGTGCATCCTCTGAAATATCTCTATGTGTGTCCGGGTTATCCGGGAGAAGTAAAATCTCAGAAAAAGACTCAGGGGTTACCTCCACCTCAAAATGCTGTACGTAGGAAGTAATGCTGTGTGTCGTGTCTGACGCCACAGCATTGGCGTAAAACTCACGTACCAGCTCTGGTGAGAACACTCCCACGCCCATGCGCAATATGCTGGTGGCCCCGAGACTCTCGAAGATAGCTGTAAGCCCGGCCGCAGCTGCTGCCTCGTCAGTGATACGTCTCTCGATGACGAAGGCTCCACCCCTCTCGTACCAAGCCCTGATGGTAGGTGATCGGAAGCCATCCTCTCGTAGTGGTGACTCGACCGGCTCTGACTCGTCGTCCGGGCGTGGGTTCCTCGAAGAGGACCCTCTGCGTGAAGGACCACCTCTAGTGCGAGCCATCTATCAGATAAAACACAAGCAAATAAGTAAACAGAACTACAGTCACATCAAAACCCGAAACCAATCGAGCAGCATGTTCGATTTGAACATATTCTTTCACACAGTTTATTTACGCTTACCAAGCCATTAAAACATCTAAACATAGCACACTATAACATTAAACAGGACAACAATCACCTAGGAACAATTGCAGAAAAATTCAACAAATTTCAACATGTCCGGACCTACGTCCGGGCCAACTTAGCCGGACGCAGTCCGGACGCGCATATAAACCCTAAAAAAATTACGCGCGCGACAGATAATTCAGAAACGACCCATATTCAACCAGAAAGCTCCAAATGCACACAAAATTGCACACAGAATCACAAATATCTCACCAATCATCTAGTTAACATCCTAAACTATAATTCAACAACCTAATCGAACTGGAATCGACTGAAATGGAATTGAAAATTTTGAAAACTGAAACCTGCTGCGTTGTTTTGTTTGCGATTCGAATGGAGAGTGAAGGAGGGGTGGTGGGTCTGGTGGTCGGCGGCGTCGACGAAGGTGGTGGTGTTGGGTGTGGTGGTCGCGTCAAATGGAGGAGCACAGATGGAGGTGGTGGTGGATTTGTGGTTGTCGGGTTCGCAAGGCGTCGGGAGGAAGACGGTGGTGCTGCGGTGGTGTCGGAACAGGGTGGTGGTGTTCGTGGTTGTGGCGATTCGAAAATGGTGGCAAAGAAGAATGGAGGTTGGGTGTGGTTTGTGTTGAGCGTCGGGAGGAAGACGATGAAGTTGTGAGGGAAATAATAGAGGGCCGGAGAAAGAAATTAAAAATCTGGGCGCGATTTTAGTCGTGTCCGGGCTCTGTCCGGATCCGGACAGCCAGGTTTTTCTCGTGACCGGATCTGTGTCCGGCTAAGTTCAGCCGGACACGTTAAAATGTCCCTTTTTTTATATATATATAAATTAAATTAAAATTAAAGCCTACTAGTCTAAAACATTTCATTGACTTTTTTTTAAAAAAAAAATAATAATAAAATAAAATAAAAAGGAACATTACCACACATAATCAAACAAAAGTGAAAAACGAACACAAGAAATGTAGAAGTTAGATAGCAAGAGTGATGAAGTACTCCCTGATTCGTGGTGAACATTGCCCTGATTCTTCCTCACACTTGAGTTCAGTTTAGCTTAGAGTGAAGTACCTAAAAGATTAAATCTGCAGAACCAGAAGAACTCAAGTGGAACAAGATAAAACCATTAGTGTAAAGTAAGAGCCATGGCTCTTTCAATTTTTGCACAACAGGGGTTAACACTCTTCTAAATAAGAACAAAAGAGGAAAATAATTAAGCAAACCGAAAGAAAGATACAAACCGGTGGGTTGCCTCCCACCAAGCTGCCCGGAGTTAAAGTCTCTGGCTAGACTTTACAGATAGAGTCAAGGAGGGCCGCCACAACAGCTAGCAATGGCTTTCTTCAGTCTGAAGTACCATTGCAGGCGCGGCTTTTTGGATGTTTTTGGAGTGGGAGCTGTAGTACAGATAGCAGAAATAGAATTTATGGAATTAGAACTGTCAATCAAGGATATACCTGGTGCAGGAGGCTGAGAAAAGCTATCGCCTAGGTACTTCTTCAGTCGAGCACCATTCACTTTGAAAACTTCTCCTGTCTTGTTCTCCAGCTCATAAGCACCATAAGTAGTGATCCCCACAACTTTGAATGGACCTGCCCAATGTGATTTCAACTTACCAGGAAAGAGGCGCAGCCTGGAATTATAGAGCAACACTAGATCCCCTACTTTGAATTCTCTCTTATGAATCATCTGATCATGGATTCTCTTTGTGCGCTCCTTATAAATTCTGGAACTGTCATAGGCTTGCTCTCTGAGTTCCTCTAGTTCAGATAGTTGAAATTTTCTTTTCTCTCCAGCAGTGTGCATATCAAAGTTCAGGGCTTTCAATGCCCAGTAAGCTTTGTGCTCTAATTCGACTGGAAGATGGCAAGCTTTTCCATACACAAGTTTAAAAGGAGACATACCTATAGGAGTCTTGAAAGCAGTCCGGTATGCCCATAAAGCATCATCTAGCTTAACTGACCAATCCTTCCTTGATGCATTTACAGTCTTCTGTAGGATCCATTTCAGCTCTCGGTTAGTCACTTCTGCCAGACCATTAGTTTGGGGGTGGTAAGGTAATGCTACCTTGTGGGTCACCCCATACTTACTCATTAGGGAGTCAAATGCTCGGTTGCAGAAGTGGGAGCCACCATCACTGATAATTGCCCTGGGCACCCCGAATCTGGTGAATATGTGTTTCTTCAGGAATTTCACCACTGTCTTGGAATCAGCATTGTGGCATGGAATAGCTTCTACCCACTTTGAGACATAATCTACAGCTACCAGGATGTATTGATTTCCATGAGATGAAGGAAAAGGGCCTGTGAAATCTATGCCCCAGACATCAAAAAGTTCTACCTCAAGAATGCCTTTTTGAGGCATCTCATGCTTTCTGGAGATGTTTCCCATCCTCTGACAGGGGTCACAATGGGAACAGAAATGGTGGACATCTTTATGTAGAGTAGGCCAGTAGAATCCACACTCCAATATCTTTGCAGCTGTTCTCGTATAACCATGATGGCCACCTGCTTCTTTAGCATGACAAAATTCGATTACACTCTGGATCTCCTTGTCTGGAAGACATCGCCTCATCAAGCCATCAGCACAGATCCTAAACAGATATGGATCCTCCCAGATATAATGGCGGGTTTCTGACAAGAATTTCTTCCTCTGATTATAGCTGTAGTCATGAGGAATTAAACCAGTAGCAAGATAATTAACTAAATCAGCGTACCATGGTTCATCTACTTTTCCAATTTTGAACACCGTCTCATCAGGGAAGAATTCGTTGATCGGGATCCCATCATCAGGGATTTCAAGCCTAGATAGGTGATCAGCAACTCCATTCAGCTTTCCCTTTTTATCCACAACTTCTAAATTAAATTCTTGGAGAAGTAAGATCCACCTCAGAAGTCTTGGTTTCGATTCATTTTTCTGAAAAAGGTACTTGAGGGCTGAATGATCTGTATGTACTATTACCTTGCTGCCAAGCAGATATGGTCGAAACTTGTCCAGAGCGAACACCACAGCTAGCAACTCCTTCTCTGTAGTAGTATAATTTTTCTGTGCATCAATTAAGGTCTTGCTAGCATAGGTAATTACCCTCAGCATTTTATCCTTCTTCTGACACAGTGCAGCGCCCACAGCATAGTCGCTAGCATCCGTCATGATCTCAAATGGTTCAGACCAATCTGGTGGGACCACAATTGGTGCTGAGCAGAGTTTCTCTTTGATAGTCTGAAATGCTGTCAAGCACTCCTCTGTGAACTGAAACTTGATGTCCTTCTGAAGCAAGTCTGACAGGGGTTTAGCAATTTTCGAGAAGTCCTGTATAAACCTCCTGTAAAACCCTGCATGACCAAGAAAAGATCTTACATCTTTAACTGAAGTTGGTGGGGGCAGTTTTTCTATTACCTCGATCTTGGCCTTGTCCACCTGGAGGCCTTCTCTTGACACCTTATGCCCAAGCACAATTCCTTCTTGTACCATGAAATGGCACTTCTCCCAATTCAGCACTAAGTTCGTGTCCTCACAGCGAGCCAAGATTAGGTCTAATTGCTCCAGACAAACATCGAAGCTTTGTCCATAGACAGAGAAGTCGTCCATGAACACTTCAATACTTTTCTCAATAAATTCATTAAAAATAGCCATCATACATCTCTGAAATGTGGCTGGAGCATTGCAGAGACCAAAGGGCATCCTCCTGTAAGCAAAAGTACCATAAGGACAGGTGAAGGTAGTCTTCTCCTGATCTTCTGGCGCAATGGGAATCTGGAAATAACCGCTGTACCCATCAAGGAAGCAGTAGAACTCTTTCCCTGCTAACCGCTCCAACATTTGATCAATAAACGGTAGTGGGAAATGGTCCTTCCTTGTGGCCTCATTCAAGCGCCGGTAATCGATGCACATCCTCCAACCTGTGGTTTGCCTCTGGGGTACCAATTCACCTTTCTCATTTGGCACTGCAACTATCCCCCCTTTCTTTGGAACAACCTGGACTGGAGATACCCACTGGCTGTCAGAAATAGGGTAGATAATACCTGCATCAAGAAGCTTTAGTACCTCGGCCTTGACCACCTCCTTTAGATTTGGATTCAACCTTCTCTGAGGCTGTCTCACTGCCTTGTAATTCTCCTCCATATGAATCCGGTGTGTGCAGAAACCCGGATTAATCCCCTTGATGTCAGCAACTGTCCAACCCATGGCACTCTTATGTTTCTTAAGCACCTCCAGAAGTCAGATTCCTGCAAAATAGACAAAGATGCAGAGATAATAACAGGCAGCGTGTTACCCTCTGCCAAGAAAACATATTTGAGATGGGAGGGGAGAGATTTAAGTTCCAAGGTAGGAGGTTTCTCTATTGAAGGTATGGGTCTTTGAATGGATCGATCCAACTTTTCCACAGGAGGAGAGGAGGAACGAAAGTATGATTTCTCGTGATTCAGCTGCTGGACGACCGAGGCCATCTCAAGACTGTCTTTGTCATCCTCAATGGATCGACTTATTACCTGTTCTAAAGTATCAGAAAACTTGAACAAAGAATTGAAAGAATCAGTACTCCTATAGGTGTAGTCATCATCAAGATCATAAGAATTATCAATTAAATCAGCAGAGAAAATAGCTTGAGAAGAAGTGTTTTTCCGCATCATCTTATTTATATCAAAGCTTAATTCTTCATCATGGAATTTCAAGGTAATCTTCCCCTTGTCAACATCAATAACAGTCTTTGCAGTTCTGAGGAAAGGTCTACCTAGAATCAGAGGTACCTCAACATCTTCATCCATGTCAAGGATCACAAAGTCAGCGGGGAAGAAAAACTTACCCACACTAACAACTATGTTTTCAACCATACCTCTGGGTGTGATCGATGATCTATCAGCCAACTGGAGTCTGAAATGAATGGGAACGAGCTCACCTGCATGAAGCTTTTTAAACATGGTGTATGGCATCAGGTTGATGCTCGCTCCTAGATCGCAGACCAGGATCACCACGCTTTGGAGGCAGCATCTGTCGAAGAGCTGCTGAACAAGTTTCGGTCAGCTGGATGGTGTCCTTCTCTTTATATTTCCTCTTATTCGAAATCAGATCCTTTACAAATTTAGCATAATTCGGCATCTGCTTAATCGCATCAATAAGAGGGATATTAATAGTCAGCTTTCTAAAAACATCTAAAAATCTTCCAAATTGCTCATCGAGCTCTCGCTCTTTGAGTCGGTTTGGAAATGGAAGTTCCCTTGCAGATATTTTCCCCTTTTTATTTTTAACAGCAGTGGAAAGAGAGGAAGAAGGAATAGGAGCCTGGGTCTCCTCAGAAACTACCTCAGGAGGGGCGGGATGCCCTGATGGTGCACTGGTGGTATTAGAAAGAGGCGCGGTCTCTTCATCAGTACGGCTTCCTGCCACTTGGTCTTTTAAGTTCCTCCCACTTCTCAGCGTAACTGCTGCTGCTTCTTCAGAATCCTCACAGTCTTCGTCTGAGACCGTCACTGCCTTCAACTGCTCTTTTGGGTTGGTTTCTGGTTGGGAAGGCAATGATCCAGAAGGTCTCTGCTGCATGAGGAATTGAGTCAACTGACTCATTGTTCCTTGCATCTCCACCATGGCGTTCTCTAGTTTCTGGTTGATTACCGTTTGCTTTTCTTGAGAAGCCATCAGCTTATCCACCATCTCTCTTAGATTTGCATTGTTTGAGCTCAAAGATGGTTGCTGAGCTTGAGGTTGCTGTGGCCGAAACTGATTATATTGAGGCCTTGAAAAACCGGGTGGTCCTCCCTGATTCGTCCTCTGAGGCTGCATTTGATGTGAATTTAATGCATTGTTAGGATTTCCATACCTCAGATTTTGGTGCTGATTCTGCACCCAGGGTTGCCTGTTGTTGAACTGGCCTATTACATTGGCCTCCTCGGTTTGCCTCATCTCGGCTACTAGTGGGCAGTCTTCATAGTCGTGTGCATCCCCACACTGAGAGCAGCAAGCTTCATTCGTAGAGATTTTCTTGGCAGATTGCCTGGAGGTCGGCCCCATGGTGAGCTGCTCGAGCATTTTTGCCATGCTTCCCATCGTAGTCTTTATCTGTGCTTGCTCAGCGGCTAGCTGTTCCATCATTGGGTCTGGAGCTCGGGAAGAACTCTGACCTATTGAGAATACTCGTCCTCCACTGCTGCTCCATTGACGAAGCTCCTCACAGTAGGACTCCATAGCTGCCATGAACTCCTCCCCACTTTTTGCTAGCAAGTTTCCTCCTAGGGCGGATCTTATCTCACCTCTGTTTTCGTCTTTTAACCCCTGGAAGAATCCCTGAGCCAATGAGGTGATGTTTTGACCATGGTGGGGGCACTGGCGGAGTAGTTCTTTGAATCGGTCCCACGCCTCACAGAGTGTCTCACTACCCTTCTGTCTGAATGCCATCAGGTCGGCAATCATTTGTCGTGTCCTGGAGATGGGAATGTACTTCTCGTAGAATTTATCCATCATCTGCTCCCAGGTGGTAATGATGTCTGGTGGTAGTCTGTGGAACCATTTCGAAGCTTCTCCTGATAAGCTGTGCTGGAACAAGCTCAGTCTGGCATACTCCTCCAATCCTTGAGATAAACCAAGAGAGTCCAAGTGCACCAGAAAGCGATGTACATGGTCTAATGCATCCGCTGGATCTGCACCCGAAAAAGTCCCTGCAGGGTGATTTCTAACCGCATTGGATTGATGAGAAGGTTTTACCTTTTGCCAATCGGCTATAAGTTCTGCAGTCAGATTTGGTAGAACCACTGGCCCTCGTCTTGGTGTGGCTGGAGGTCTGTTTATCCTCCCCATCGTGTATTGGGCCACTGCACCTGCTCCAATTTGTTCATGATTTCCTGCCATATTGAAGTCAAGCTGCCTTCTTGTTCTCAAAGCTTGGAGGTATACTCTTTCGATTTCAGGATCGAAGTCTGTATCCGGGGGACCAGTTGAGCGTGTTCTTCGCATCCACTAGGTACTTATAATCAGCCAGAGAGGAAGGAACAAAATGAGTGAGTTTTTAAAGTAATGAAAAAAAAACAAATGGCACACAAAATAAATCAAAATATATTACAAAACAAACAATTATAAACAGTGTGTTGCAATAAAGTAACAAATTAACCAAGGCTAGGGACTAGACAAAAGTTAAGTCCCCGGCAACGGTGCCATTTTGCAAACGATTTATCTGGTGTATTAAAAACTAAGAGATAATCCTAGAATTCAATAGTTCAATATATCGTCAGGTTGCAAAAATCCCGGTCGAAATAGTATAGTAATTAAAGAAGCGACCGGGGTGTCAATCCACGGGACTCGATAAGTCTGTCTAGCCTTAGGTATTGGTTAACTCAAAAGGGGTTTTTGTTTTGGTTTTGGGTTGCAATTAAATAACAGAAAAGTAAATAGCAGATAAAGTAATGTGATAGTTTTGGGAGTGTGAACGGTACTCTAGGTTCAGGGAGTTGTTTCGCTAGCTAGGTTCTGCATATTCTACTGCTTAAGTGGAGACTGGGATCGGCTTGTAATTCTCAATTATCTATTCTGTATTAAGTCTTAATTCCAGATAGCTCATCTAGACAGGGCATGTAGTTCTAGTCTAGACCTAGCAAGTATATCTAGATGGCTTTAATGCGCAGAATTACTAGTCTGGTTGGTTCAATCCGGACTAAAGCTCCTAGTGACTAAAGTAATCTATCCGATTGCAATTATCACAGGTAACAGGTTAATATGACCATCAATGCTAATCACCTTATCTGATCATAACATGATTCGAGGGCTTATAATAACTTAGCAACGTTTATTAAAAGCACTTAAAAGCATTAACCTGAACAATCCAAATTGTCTCAACAAGCAGCAAAATAATGCAGAGTTTAACTAATTACAACATCCCTTCCCCTAGAGTATATCCTCTTAGCTAGACATAGCAATTATAATCATAAATGAGAGAGAGTTAGAAGAAATCATCTGTTACGAAGATCTTCTTGCTCGCTCCGTCCTTTGTCCTTGCTCCGTGCTAGCTTGAAGGTTGATCTCGGTGATAATGGAGTGGACTGGGTGAAATGGGGCGAAAGTGGAAGTTTTGGTGAGGTTGTGAGGCGTCCAGCTAAGTAGGGTCGGACACGACCCGGACGTGTGTAAAGTGAGTGTGTCCGGCTAAGCCGGAGCGGACGCAATCCGGACGTGAATGAATTGAGCGTGTCCGGATCCGGACAAGAGCCGGACGCGGGTAATTTCTGTGAATGGAAGCGGAGTGGTGGTGTGAAAGCGAGTGATTACGGGGGAATTTTAGCGAGGATGAAGATGAACTGGGCTGAGATGATGTATGTGAGTGAACGATGCAGTTTTGTGGAGAAGGATGATGAATGGAGATGGAGTAGTAGAGAGGAGAGGACTGTGAAGTCAGGTGCGAATTGAAATGAAAGGAGGAAGAGAGTTTATATAGGATTAGAATTGAAAACACAAATTAGTGGAAGTTTGGTAAAGGGTGGTTTGATTGAGGCATTGATTGAGGATGGAGCGTAGTGAATAATTGTTGCAGTGCGCCGCTCCCCTGTTTCCATGCCGACTGTCTGCTCGATAATTAGCCGAAAGGCTAATTATCAGTGCGTGCATTTTTATTTTTCAATTCTGTGTGACGTCCGGATCGTGTCCGGATCCGGACGTGACACAGAGTTTTAGATCTGAAACGCGAACTCTCGGATCTGGAATTTTAGTCATGTCCGGCTTGCGTCCGGCCCATTCAGATCCGGACAAGAGATGTCCGGCTTTGTGTCCGGCCAAACTGATCCGGACAAGACCAGTTTTTGTCTCTTCTCCTGATTTGTTCCCCGTTTGTTGTGTTGTAATCCTTATGATGTATAATCTTTATTTCCTGGGTTTTTCATGCATTTAACATATATAACACATCAATTCTTATCAAAGCATCAATTTTAGGAAAAACACATAATAAGTGGGAAACATTGCCTGAATTGTCACAAATTATAAGGTATTTAAACCCTAAAAAGCCTATATGTTTCACACTTATCAGGGTACGCCCCGTACCCTATACATACAAATACTAAGAAGTAAACAACGACGGGTACTTCGCCCTCGTATCATCTTCCAGCTCCCAGGTGGCCTCCTCGACCTCCTGGTTAGACAAGAGGACCTTCACCAGTCGAACAGACTTATGGCGAGTGTCTCGAGTCTTGGTGTCCAGGATCCGTACGGGAGTCTCCACTGATCGCATGGTCGGCTCTAGTGTTAGCCTCTCGGGCTGAAGTACATGAGACGGATGAGGCATATATTTCTTCAACTGGGACGCATGAAATACATCATGTACCTTGCCCAGCTCAGCAGGTAAATCAAGCCTGTAAGCTACCGGGCCTATCTGCTCCGTCACCACATAAGGCCCCACATATTTCGGGCTCAACTTGCCTTTCTGGCCAAAACGGAACACACCCTTCATGGGAGATACTCTCTGAGAAATACCTGATCGCCCACGGCGAACTCCAGGTCGCGTCTACGCACATCGGCGTATGATTTCTGTCTATCCTGAGCTACTTTCATGTTAGCCCGGATCTGACGTACTTCTGCTTGTACTTGCTCTAAATACTCAGGTCCTATAATGACCATCTCACTCGACTCATCCCAACATAATGGCGTGCGGCATGGTCTACCGTACAAAGCCTGGAAGGGAGACATCTTCATCGATGCATGGTAACTATTGTTGTAGCTAAATTCGATCAGATGTAACTTATCAATCCAGCTGGTCTGAAAGTCAAGTGCACATGCACGTAACATATCCTCAAGCGTCTGTATGGTACGCTCACTCTGGCCATCTGTCTGTGGGTGGAACGCCGTACTCAACTTCAGTTCGGCACCAAGCGCTTCCCGTGTACTTCTCCAGTACATCAAGAGGAATCTGGTATCCCTATCAGACATGATAGTCTTCGGTACCCCATGATGTCGTACTATCTCACGGTCGAAGAGCTCTGCTAGCTTCGCCACTTTCCAAGTGTCCTTCATCGGAATGAATCGGGCCACCTTGGTCAGTCGGTCAACAACGACCCATAATATTCAAGCCTCCCCGAGTAGGCGGAAGCCCAACAACGAAGTCCATGGAAATATCATGGAACTTCCACTCAGGAACGGGCATTGGCTGTACCATGCCACCAGGGCGACGGTGCTCAAACTTGACTTTCTGGCAAGTGAGACACCTAACAACATAATCTGTCACATCTTTCTTCATACCGGTCCACTAGAAATATCTCTTCATACTCTTGTACATCTTTGAAGCTCCGGGGTGAATAGAAGTAGAAGAACAGTGTGATTCACTCAGTATGCGCTCTTTCAGCTCAGCGCTACTTCGTGGAATACAAAGTCGGCCATTCAGCCTGATCAAGTCATCATCATGAAGTCGGAAATCATACTTTTGGCTCTCGAATGTGCCGTCAATCTGCTTCTGTCTGATCTCTTGCATGTACTGATCAGACATCTGAGCACTCCGCACCTCATCAACCAAGCTAGAGTGAGAGATTAGCGAATGGAGAGAGTGTGCTCGGCGACTCAATGCATCAGCTACAATGTTTGCTTTACCTTCCTTGTACTGAAGGTTTATATCATAATCCGTAAGGAATTCGACCCATCTTCTTTGCCTCATGTTCAACTCCTTCTGAGTGAACAGGTATTTCAAACTCTTGTGATCTGAATAAATCGTCACATTCACTCCATAGAAATGGTGTCGCCATATCTTCAAGGCGAAGACAATGGCACCCAATTCTAAATCATGTGTAGGATAATTTTCTTCATGTCGCTTCAACTGTCGGGAGGCGTAGGCCACAACCTTCCCGTGTTGCATCAAAACACAACCCATTCCTTTACCCGACGCATCACAGTACACCTCAAAATCATCAGTACCCTCTGGTATAGTAAGAACTGGTGCAGAAGTCAAAGCATCCTTGAGACTCTGGAATGAGCTCTCACAGTCAACTGTCCACTCAAATGGTGCATCCTTCTTCATTAAGGATGTCAACGGTTTCGAAACACTAGAAAAATTCTTCACAAACCTCCGATAATAACCTGCCAGACCGAGGAAGCTCCGGATGTCGGTAACCATCTTCGGTCTAGGCCAGGTGCGCACAGCATCAATCTCGGCCGGATCCACAGCGATCCCGGCCTCAGAAATAACATGACCAAGAAAAGAGACTTGGTCCAACCAAAATTCACACTTCGAGAACTTCGCATAAAGCTGGTTCTCTCTCAATGTCTGCAATACACTCCTCAGGTGATTTTCATGCTCAACCTTGGACTTAGAATAGATAAGAATATCATCGATGAAGACAACTACTGACTTATCCAACTGCTCTCGAAACAAACGATTCATCAAGTCCATAAACTTTGCCGGTGCATTAGATAACCCAAACGGCATGACCGTGAATTCATAGTGTCCATATCTGGTTCGGAATGCGGTCTTCTCAATGTCACTGTCCCTGATAGCAATCTGATGGTAACCTGATCGCAGATCGATCTTAGAGAACACAGATGCACCTCTCAGCTGATCAAACAAATCATCGATACGTGGCAATGGGTAACGGTTCTTCACCGTCACAACATTCAGCTCTCTGTAATCGATGCAGAGGCGGAGACTACCATCCTTTTTCTTCACAAAAAGGACTGGTGCTCTGCAGACTGTTATTTCTGAGTGGTTTAGAACAGGTGTAATTTACATAAAAGAAAGAAATTAAAAACTCAAATTATAAACGTCGGGCTGCAAACAATTCCCGGTCGTAGTAGTATAACGAGTGTCGTATCCACAGGGAGATTGTTCAATTTACCCTAGTCTTGGTAGTTACTTAAAAACTGTAAAAAGGGGTTTAGCCGGAGGCAAGCTTGATTTGTTGTTAAATTAATACAGAAATAATAAAAACAGTTAAAAGGTGAATTAAGTGATGTGGATGGAAAAATGTATCCTAGGATAGCGGGGGAATTTCCTAAATTACTTAACCATATTTATAACCATGTCTCAATTATTTATTGCCTATTAGAGTTAATAATTGTCAGTTACGAACTCTTAATAAAAGCCTTAATATTTTCCTGCTCAGTCCGGAGTGTAAATATCAAGATTAATTCCTTTGTGGCACCTAGACTATCTCAAAATCATATGTTGATAGTTACCAAATAAATGCAGTCGTTTGTCGCGCAAAACATTTAGCAATATTAGTTAAAAGGAATTAAAACAAGTTAAATGAGAGAAACAGGTGATAAATATTAATTACGTAATATTAGAAATTAAACCCCCATCCTAGGATACAAAAGAAAATTACTCAGACATTAACAGAGTTAAGAAGATTACACAGATAGATTTTGACATTAATTCAGAGGAAGAACTGGTCTGTTCTCCTCTCACTGCTGCTCTTCTATTTCTTTTGTTACTGCGTGAGTGTGGAATGATGTGGTGATACGGGAGGAAATATAAGTGGAAGCGAATGGGTTTCTTCAGACTCCCGTCGTGCGTGGTGTGTATTATGCAGTTAAGGTGGTGGGTTTATATAGAGGTTAGGATCCGTACGAGTTTGATTGCAGATGAAGAAGAGCATTGATTGCTTCATTGATTGCTTCCTTCATTGATTGCAGGGGACAGAGCGTGTGCAGAGTAGATGGATAAGTTGCGGGCGAGTCGGGCGAGTTGCAGACGACGACGGCGCGAAGAAGATACTGGTCGCGACTGATAATTAGTCACGGTCCTGTTGGTGTCCGCCTGCTAGTACCGCCCATTAAGTGGCGGTAACTCCTGTGTTGTCCGCGAGCTTAAGAGGCGGTAGCATAGATGACCGCGAGGCGGTTGCCAGAGTGTTGTCCGCGAGTTAAGAGGCGGTAGCCTCTGTGTCGACCGCGAGGCGGTTGCTTGTGCCTCGTCCGCCTCCTTAACCGCCCGTTTAAGAGGCAGTTGCCTCAGCCCTGTCCGCCTGGCGGTTGTCCGTGTGACGTCCGCCACTTAGGGGGCGGTTGCACGTGACTCTCGCGTGCCTCTGTTTGACCGGCTCTACATTCTTCGTTATAAGTCCGTTTTCTGAGCCGTTTGCGTCTATGTGTTTGTCTCTTTATCTACTTTACTCCCAGCTTGGTTTTCCTCATGTTAAACCAATAAATTTGTGAGATAAACAATAAAACATAAACTAGAGGAAAACTAACCGAAGTGGAGAAATGAGCAAGAAAAGTGCTAATATTATATATGAAATACACCTATAAATCATGCTCATTTGGACACTTATCATGCTCCCCATGGTGAAACGCTAGGGCGGATAAATCCCTTGTCAAGTAGGTCTCTCAGCTGCTCTTTGAGCTATGTCATCTCAGCTGGAGCCATACGGTAGGGCGCCTTCGCTATCGGTCCGGTGCCCGGCACCAAGTCAATCTCAAACTCAACTGCCCGTGTAGGCGGCATGCCTGGGAGCTCCTTAGGAAAGACATCAGGAAACTCTGACACAACCGGCACATCTGGCTAAACTCAGGGTCTCTCTCTATGTCCTGGACATAGCAGAGGTATACATCATTCCTTCTTCTGATCTCATGATACATGGCCATGGCGGAGATGATCTGTGTCGAAGGCTCCCTGGGCCTCTGGCGGTATGAAATGGCAACCCCAGACGGACTCCGAAGAAGCAGACGATGCTCGGGACATATGATTCGGCCCTTGTGCCGCTCCAACGAGTTCATCCCCACAATCACATCAAATCCGAGTCCCTCGAACTCTATCATGTCGATCGGGAACTCTTCATTCTTAATTCGAACGGTGGCATCTCGGTAATAATGGGTGCATCTGATCCGCTCCTTAGACGGGAGAGTGACTAGGAAGTCAGGTATCTCCTCCGCGTCTAACCCCAGTCTCCTCGCAAATGAGAGTGAGACAAATGTATGTGAGGCCCCAGAGTCAAACAGGATCGACGCATCCACGCCATTCACAGGGAAGGTACTGGTGAGAATAGTGCCGCTTCTGCCGGCCTCTGCCTCTGTACACACACTCAGTGTACCTTCCTTCCCGAGTGCAGCGCCTAATTTATTTCACAAATTCGATAAGTATATTGGTAACAACACGGGTAGAATACTCAAGAAATCAACACTGCTTTATTCATAAAACTCATCCTTACACCATGGTGGTATTACATTTGGCTACATCACTTAATACTTAGCATACTCAATGCATCACATACTCAACATACAACTGACTTCACACTTTACATGATTACACATAACTTCAAAATTGCCTAAAGGTTAAGTTCAAACATCCAGGTTTCATGTGTGTGGCATTGATAATTGTCGGAGGCGCCGTATTTAGCTTGATCTTCTGGATACCATGATACAGCATCCTCAACTGCCCACCCATGATTAACACATCTCTAGAGTTCAATACTAACTTCCTTGCGAGGTCCGCACGCTTCTGCTCGCCATACATGAATACTGCGGTATCACCAATGGACCAAGACACCACGGGTACTCCCTTACTTAGAGACTCGGGTGTTTCATCCTTATCTTGGTGTAAACCCAATCTTTCACCCTTTTGGTAGAAGTTGACAATACACAAATTTGCCTTGATACTCGGAAGTGGTTTTGATTCAACTTGCTGAGAAATTCCCACAGTGTGGTTAACCACCGCAAGGAACTCATCAGGTATACTCGGTATGGTAGCTCCATCTTCAGCTCGTGTGTCTTGGTATTTCTTGGTGTAGGGGTTCCAATCCTTACCCATGCACATCATCTTTAAACTCATTTTCGCTCCACTTGGGTATTCGGGTGTGTAGAAACCTCCAGGTGTTGCTCCAAGCTCGTTGCATCGTCGAATGATATGGATTTGTGCTTCGGGTGTTAGGTATCCCCTTAATAATATCATACCTAGTTGGATAACCTGACACTGTTCTGTCGGATAGTCGGCGATGTCGATGGTGGTATCCCCGGGGTTCGGTGTGGGTGGGATTGGATAACAAATATTGAAGGTTCCTACGGTTTAGAATTTCCTAATTTAGGTGGTTTTCACATTATACTTTAACTCATTACTCACATGGTTGTATGTTTAGACTCTCTAATACACATGCATAAAATGAGGTAAGCAATCACTTATTTCACTTAACGGTTTAGGTGGTACCTGGTCTAGAAGAGAATCCTGGTGCCTCTGACCGGTCCACCACATTCAGGGCAGCCTTGCCTGTCCCGGCCCCTTCCCCTTCTGGGAATCAGTATTCCCTTACCCTGAGGATGGCTGATAGGTAGCCTTCGGGCCTTCAGTGGTCGCGGCGGTCTTACCCTTCCACTGCCCCCTAGGCCTATAGTTTCTGCCATCGGGGTTCTGGTAGCACTCGAAGTCACGGTGCCCCAGCTTCTTGCAGTAGTGGCACTGCAAATCGTTCCCCTTGCAATCCTTGCCGAGATGGTCACCCTTGCACCACTTACAGAAGTAGTGGCGCTCCGGTCCAGAACCCGTACTAGCTGCTATCACAACACACAATCAGTACACACTTTACAATGTCGCAATACATACTTGAATTCAGTATTCGGAATTAATTAGTTACCCTTGGGCGGGTGTGAGCGTAAGGGCTTAGCCGCATAAGCATAGGTGAGCTTCAGCGGCTCCTCAGTGGTGGTGGTCTGGGCTTGGCCCTTGCCATCCTGATGCTGGCCCTTCTGGGGCTGAGGGTAAGGTTTCCTCTTCTTCCCTCCTTGGTACCCCTGCATGCTTTGGCCCTCGCTCGTGGCCTTGCGCTTATGCGCATTCTCCTCGTCCCTTAGACGGACGGTGATCTCCACCTTAGCAGCGGCATGATATCCTGAAGTTCAAGGTGTTAGTCATGCCCCGCAACACATTTACACACTTACATATAATATAACTCATTCATACTTAGACATTATTTGAAGATACCTGCAAGGTATTATACTCGGCTGGCCCCATGCCATAGCGTAGGCGGTGGCTCAACCCACTGTAGAAACGATTCACTAAGACCCGGTTCGAGTAACCTAGGTTGGGTAGAAGATGAACAAGGTCGGTGAAGGCGGTGTAGTAGTCGCCCACCGTCATTTTGTCCCCTTGCTTCAAACTGTCAAGCTCCAGGCGCTTTGCCTCTTGCACATGCACTGGGTAGTACTTGGCTCGTAGCAATGCCGTGTACTGCTCCCATCCAAAATCCGGGTCGGCCACTTTCTCGGCCCGTACAAGTTTCCACCAATTCCTAGCCGAACCCTTCAAGTAAAACACAGCAAGACGGACCTTGGCGTCAGCAGGAACGGCCAAAGTCTCGTAGGCGGTCTCAAGCTCCGAGATATACGCCTTTAGTTTGGAAGGGTCGGTCTCCCCTTTGAAGGACGGAGGTCGCAAGTCGGCCAACGCTTTTACCCAATTAGTCTCGCGTGGCTGCGGTGGTGGTGGTGGTTCCAGCTGATCTTGACCCACTGGCTGTTGCTGCCCTTGCTGAACTGCAGCTATAATCTGAGGTACCACTTGTGCTAGGGCGGCCGCCATAGCCTCGGCCATCATCTGAGCGGTAGGGTTCTCCCCTGGGTCTCCTGGACCACACCCGCGGCCCCTTCCTGGTGGTCGCCCTGCCATCTGAATTTACATGAACGCACATTAGTATTGTGCTTACAAACTTGTCGGGTCAAATGTTTATAACGTCCTTTGGACGACAAGGTTTAAATTTCCTAACTCGGTATATCCCTAAGCTCGGTAATCGGTAATCAGAGCGATACTTCGCTCTGATACCACTTTTTGTAACACCCCAACCGTAACCTTCACACTTAATCAACAATCGCAGCGGAAATAATAACTTAACCATATACCAAAAAGGGTGGTGTTACACGCCGTTAGCCACCCACGTGGCTAACAAGGCTGTTACATACAATGTATCGGTCTGATTACGAGAATCCCGAGCATAATTACAACCTTTCAAAAATCACCTATCCAAAAGAATCACCATATACCGAGTGTAACTGTGCAAAAATCACCAACTAGATCCCCATCTACCAAAAATATATGACCTCGAGTGTACAGGCACTACTCGGGTTCAACATCCAAAAATAACAAAAGTATCAACAATCTAGGATCTAAAGCCATTCCGCTTCCTCGATCCTCATCCTGCAAATAAACATAGCCCCCAAAGGGGGTCAGCAACCTTTTGCTGGCATGGTTAACGTGCAGCCCGCTGACTACCGGGATACACGCAACTATTTGTCATAATAACATGGCGTTGATTTTAACATGCAGCAGGCATATACTTAACAGGAATTATTGCAGAACAATAACAACACATACATAATGAAAACAATTCACTTTAGGATCCAACCAACATAGTTAGTCAACTTGTAAGCCTAGAGAATGACTTCATCCTCATGTTAAGCTTAACGCATATCACATTACTGTTTTGTTAGTCAAATGAATAACTTAACTTAAAAGATGAGACGGGTATAGTGACCCGAGCACATCAACACATAATTTCCCCCTAGCCCGAGTGGAAGTCAGGTAGGTAAGCTTTGGCTAAGCTAGCGGGAGGTTGAAATCCAAAAAGGAAAACAACCCTAACATAAGGAGAGAGCCGAATCTGATTCAGATATCGACCCCCATACATACACGCGTGACCGGAACGACCGGATTCCTCACTCCCCAGTTAGCACTTGTTAGAAGTCCCACAATGGGAACTTAACACAATCTCTCACAAGTACGTGTTTAAGTCCAGTTAGTCATACAAGGGAAGCAAGGCATAAATCAGCAACACAAACCACAACCAAACACACATAGCCGGGTTAGGGCGTTCCTTATGTTGGGAACGTTATTACCGGATACCATTCTCTTACGTTCCTAGCTTTGGTTAATTAACAGTTAGCACGCATTCGAGGTTACCGGTATCGGTACGCACACGTCACATTAATAACAAGAACTGTAAACTCGTTTCATGATTTAATCTTACAAGGTTGTAAACACACAGAAAAACAAACAACACACAAGCCGGTGTAAACCGGTAGGCAACAGACTGCAAGAAAACCATACCTTGGTCCTTGCTGTGTTCGTTCACCACCGAAAGCAGCTCCTATACATAATTAGTGATGTTGGTTAATTACCGTGTTTAACTTCTAATTAGTTAATTACTTCACATAATTATGTTACATACTTTCACACTTAATGTAACACCCTGGATTTTACCTCATATGAAAGTACATGACGATATGAAACCAACACCACAGACGGATTCAAAAACGGACTTCAAATGAGTCCTAAAACTGAAAATGAAGTTTTGTCCGAACTTTGGTCCGGACATGTAAGTTCGGACCAATGCCGAGACTTACACCCCAGACCCGTCCTCGCATGCTGTCTGAACATGTAAGTTCGGACAGATGTTCGGACACCACTGAAGTTGCGAAAATAAAAGAACTTTCGGGGCCTGTCCGAACATGGATGTCCGGACGGACGTTCAGACAGGTCCAATTCTACAAAAATACATTGAAAACATCCTTGTGAATTGTACTATAATGATATCATTGTAATTGCATCTGATGAAGAAATTTTATAAGCAAAGGTGTCAAGAGTTTAACATCAAAAACCACAGCGAAAATATAAAACAATCCATAGTGCTACCGTCACACTCAATCCTTGAGTGCTCAGGCTAATGATCCAACAAAACAATAAAAACTGCCAAGTGAACTTGTAACTTTCAAAATATGCGGAAGCTCCAATATTTCAACCCAACGATGGTAATGTAATCATAATAAACCCAAGCATTGTATTTCAAACACTGCAACTCAGAATATTCCATCTCAAAACATTGTAACCCAACTTAAAGTCTCAGAAACAATTTCAGATTTCCTAATCTATGTGATAGCGCGTTTCCCAGCCCCAACTTCAGCAACCATTACCTGCGATCAGAAAACAATATACAGAAACACGAAGGGATCGCGCAAATCAGTGAAACTGAGTAAATTCCATCTCATCACGTAAAATACATTTTGAAAACAATCTTTGTGTATCGATTAAACCGTAAACATACAAAATTGGCAACCACAAACCAAATCCATTTTCCAACAACACAACCACAAAACCAATAGGGAGTCTTCAACAGGAGTAATCACCAAAGCAAACCAAGCAGACACAAACGGACTGAGATACCAAATACCCTCACTCTAAGTCCTTAAGTGTGCACACCCCCTATGAATCATCAGTCCATAGAGTAGATCATAGAGCTTAACTGCAGTCATTGTATGCAGCGCAAAATATATTTAAGTCAGTGTAAATAATTCATGCTCACGGTGCAGAGAACCAACATGGTGGATCAGGGAGCACCAAGAACTCCAACATGGTGAATCAGGGAGCACCAAGAACTCCAAGTAATTAAAATCCAGTGAAGAACTCCCAAAACAAAACCAATACCAATTTCCAGAATTCCATAACTTTGCACCACGTGAAGAAATCACAATCTCATTTGACCAAATCTCCATCAGAGTTTCTCAAAATACATTCTTGTGATGGAAAACAATCCACATCAAAATCAGACAATGAGCACAGAATTTACCTGATTATTCCTTAACTCAGGAAGACAACTCAACAAAATCTCCAGAAGCTCGCCATCGATACCGATGTCTAAATTAATAACAATTCACAATCAAAATCTACTAACTGTAATCAAATAATTTAATAAATCATCTAAGTCGAAGACTTTACCTGCTGTTATTCTAATCGGCACCAGGGAAGAGATTCGACGACAGCAAAAGAAGAACGTGAATAGGAGTTTTGAAGAAGAGAAGTGTAATGGTGAGGCGTTGGAGAGGAAGGGATGATGGAAAGATCGTGATTTAAATAGAATCAAATTGTAAAATAAAAGGAACGTTATTAATTAAATAAAAAGTAATCAATTCTGAAGGAGGAGAAAATAATTAATATTGTAATTAATTCAAAGAGAATCCAAATAGTTAGAGCCAGATAAAACAAAATCAGTTTTAGAAAAGAAAGGAAATAATTATCGTCGCAAGTAGTTAGGAAAATGAGTTAAACATTTAGTGTTATAAATAATTTGAAAGGCAAAATAAATAATTATATTGTAAGTAACTTGGAAGAGGACTAGATTCAACCGATTAGAAATAAAAAAAAAGGTAATTTATTGTTTTGAAATTAAATGAGGAAGAGATAAAGATGAGCACAAATATCTAAGGAGAGGATAAAAATATTTATTTTGATATAAGAGGAAATAGAAATAAAATAAATCATTGACTCCAACAAAAAGGGAAGTTGTTATGCTAGTAAGAACTAGATTAACTATAATTTAAATAAATCGGAGGAAAACAAGGAACTTACCAACCTATAATAAATGTAGAAGTAGTAAAACAGGAATTGAACTCATAGGATTAGAAAGACGTTGTAACGTCTATAGAATGTTGAGATAATGATTTAAATAGTAATGTTGGAGAGGATAAAGAAGTTTATAATCAATTTAGGAAGAGAAAGGAAAATAGAATAAGATATTTGTTTTTGACTTCCCCGACCATTAATATACTAACCTCGGACTTAGCCATTATTACATATTTGTTCTAACATAACAATTAACTTACTTACGTCGACTATACATTATATTTATCCTAACTCAAAATTTGTGGGTATTTCATCTCATCCCCCTTAAAAGAAAGCTTCGCCCTCGAAGCTGAAGCTAATCTAAAGCACACCAGTCGAATGATCAAGGACTGTGTGGTCCTTGGCCCCCTTGGATAACCATTTCAATACACAAACCAAAATTCAAGCCAACTGTAACGGTTCGCCACATAGATTGAAGTCCAAAACATTACACCAATCCCAACACATAGGACTGATGTACAATCAACTCAACCATTCCATATTCATCACATCACATTAATAGCACCAATTTCAATACCATTACACATCATATCAATCCACGCACCAAAGATGATAAATGAATTAACTCAATACACACCAAACACAAGTTAACAATTAAAGGAATTCACATAACCAATCTCTAACTCATCTCTTTAACTACCACTGAATTCACTAAAGATTAAACTAATTCTGAAGACTTTTATTAACCTTCCCGGAAAAAAAATTTCCCAAATATAAATGTCATTTATCGGACTAAAATCCTAGATGCCTACTAGCTACATCTTGTATTCCTAAAAAAAATACCCCTACTTTTCTCCGCAGAGACATGTTTTTGTTTTTCTTCTAATATTCAATACCCAGCTTAGGATTTTCAGTAACACTCCCAGAGATCTATTTACAATGTTTAAATGCGAACTGTCATACATATCCCAACCCCGTAAACAATCATCCGATTTCCTATACATTTTAAACATTTAACTAAATTCACATTCTCTAACAATCTCATACCAGGCAAAATCATCATAACAACCATGAAATCAGTACGCCTTTGTTACCCAATTTTCACTGACAAAGTCATACATTTGTCATTATTTTCTGAGTCTATACCTCTCAGCTGATAATCCCAAAAGTTTAATATTCTACCTCTAATATTCACATCACATACATATAAGAAACATTCAACTCAAGGGTCACAATTCACCAGTTAACCTACTCCCCCATGCAAAAGTTAATAGCCAAAGACTCAAACACTATCGCTTACTAACATAACCACAATCTATATATGCTCCCAATTATAACCTTAAAACCTGAATGAAACACGACCCCTTAAAATCACAAAGGTATTGAACTTACTCTTCAAGCCATGAATTTTTTTTTACAACATAACACCAGCCATGTGCTCCCGAACAAATCTCTCGTAACTCGTCATTTATTTTTTTTTTGTATAGCAGTTGATTACCTCTCAAATCATAGTACCAAAACTATAGTTATTCATTGACCACCAGTGGCTCAAATAAATAGTATAATCGATACTATTACAAATCAAGACGCAGTTAACCATTTAACAATCAACAATGAGGACTCATCATAAGTCCCAGATTATCACATATCTTCCAGTCAGCCTGGACACTAGTGTCTCCACCACACTTAGCACAAGGATTAACCAAACAATCATCTTAAAATAAATATCCATCGTAAGAGATCTCCACATATCTCAAGTTAAGTAATAATCATAATATACACATCCAAAACACAGAAGAAACAAATACATCCAATCAATGAACTACCTAGCCCAATGGAAGAGCAAAACATATTTGTAATTTCAAATCAACCAAAAGGTTAATTATCATCATATTTCACCTCCTACAAGTCAGTATAAAGTTCATACAAGGACATAACAAGAATCGCAACAAAGCGCCCTCACAACTCATACCCTTACCCCTTTTCCATTTTAATCATAATTCTAATTTAGACACTTCCATTAGCTCAAGTCAACCTCTCGACCCTATAACATAACCGATAAGACCAACACAACAATTTCATCATTAATTTCTACAATAAACTCCAGTTACAAGGATCGTGATTCCAATCCTTCCTCTATCTACCGAATGTTTCCTCTATTAAGTCTACAATACTCAAGTTATTTCCAAACACTGAAAGCTCAGTTAAATACTACCCTTTTACTGTTGTACAACGTGACATAGTTAATCATTTCGTAACCAGCTATGAGGATTTACCAAGATTTATAATACAAACAATCACGAAAATAAATTTCAATAACTCAGAATGGTAGGGTCTTCTTCAATACCTAGCAGAGATCACCAAAAACACATTATAATATTTTCACAAAAACTTCTCATAAAGCTCAGCATAAGCAATCACAGTATACACGTCCAAAGATACGAGGGGACCAGTACATCAGTAGTCATATAATTTGTCTAGCTACGAACCTCACATACATCAATAATTACCACGTTATAAAAGTCTTAATCACAAATCCCTTCTCCTTTTATTTCACCAACTAATTATATTTCAAGGACTCAAAAGGACCTTTATAAATAATTGACAACCAAATGTTCCATCCCTTAGTACGCTTCATGCTATTATTCAATATGGTGCCACTAACCAGTTTGTCAACATAAAAATGGAACTTAATCAGGGTCTCGATCTCAATTTCAAATTCAATATTTAACAAAAATAATTCCAATAAATTGCAATACTAGCATCTATCCAATTTAGCACCCGAATTAACCAACCTATCATCTTAATATAAATTTCAAACATCAAGGAGTTAACAGAACCTAGCTGAAAGATCAACCAACACATTATGTTCATGATACATATAACATTTGACGCTCTACTCCACGACAAAAATACTAGCATTTAGAAAGCATGTAACATCCCCTAGCCTAGCTTAATAGAAAATAATATGTGAATTCAATCAACAAGAGTAGTATGATGACCCTAAATTGATAAATGTCTAAACACATATTCAAATTTTGTCAGCATTGTTCACATTTCCCACCGACACGGACATTTAACAAGGCCACAACTAGTAATATTAAAATTGATAAATCTACACATGTACACCCATATAAATACACTAACATTTTACTTTCCGCAACCAAGCATATCAAGATCAATTGCACTTATCACATCTTTTTTTTTTTTACAAAATCCTAAATGTAACACGTCCAACCACGCTACCTATAATTATTTATCAAGCTGATCACAACAATCCCTTCACTTAATACCAAGACTACACTAGTGTTTCAGCCAACAAAATAATTGCCATTATTTATTGTTCATGAATATATTAAACAAGACATAAATTGTATATCTTTACTGCTAATATCTAAAAAAAACATAGTAATATATAATCTCAAACAACACTCCATGGGCTACATATATAATATTTTTTTGAGAAACTAGTTAACACGTAACTATTCATTTATTGAATACTCTTAAGTCCATTTAGACCACTCATAAAAAATTTAGAAGACAACTTATAAATCCAACCACCAACAACATAGATGACAATTAAAATTAACAATTTATCCCTACGTTGTACTTAATATAATTAACATATTTTACGACTTGTAATAACCTTGGTTAACCCAACATAGATCACCACAATCACTTTGAGCAGACACTAATAAATAAAGATGGAAGACTATTTTTACACAAGCTCATCACACACAGACAAACGTATTTACACACAACCATGGTGAAAAAAAGTAAAATATTTTCCCATAATTTAATACAATTCAAAATTGCTATCATACTAAAATTTTCCTAGGACTAACACCAATAACATACCCATATTTCCTTCATTAAATATATCTATATATGCGTGTATATATATATATGTATGCTTATATATATCCTCAATATCCGATAGTCATTGCTAGGGTATATCTATATGTTTTTCTCCCCTTACGAATTCACAACGACAAATTAGTCTATATGCTGTAACAGAAGGTCCTGTATAAGCAACTATCGTAATATACACATTCATAAACAAGGGAAGAAAACACATTCAGATAATGGACGATATTGTTCGTCAGGCACATTGCTTAGAGACTCACTATTCACAACAACCATATATGTTTAAATACCGCACACCTTAGTGCGCGTAGATTTATAAATTCATACATATAACATATAAGGAAATATTATATCATCAGGGAGAAGCAGAAACTCACCAGAAGGTGTCACACAAATCATCCTAGAAAATATCCTCACAACCAATACCTCCAACTCTTGTTCCCAGCAATTTAATTCTTAGCATTCTCCATAAATGATTCTCATTCTACATTGAAATCAACTACTAACAATTCCCGTAATAATGTATATAATAAGGTATATACGCAATAACACTCAATAGATGAATTCCTATTTCATATTAAGAACTAATACCAAAATCCCATTTTGCGTATATAATATCAATATTGTCCATATGCAAGCATTATCAATAACTCATTTCAAACATGGCAGTTGTAACACCCCAAATCAATCCAGATGTGGTCTCGCAACTTAACAGTATATATATAAACATGTCACAACGGAATTCTTTACAATCCAGGACCTTGCCACGGTCTGACTACAGAATATACCGAACATCAGTACAATAACCTTAACCAATTACATATCCTTCTTACAACCCTCTCACAACCTATACATCCCACTAACTCAATTACCATACGAGTGTACATGCACAACTCGTAGATCACACTTAATCCTTAATACTTGTATCATCTTCTTACTCTTGCGACGACCGCTTCCTGATGTACCTGTGTAGTAAAAACAGCCCCCAAAGGGGGTCAGCACGAATGCTGGTACGATCCCCTCATGGCCCCCAAGCTAACGTGGCTATGACGACTAATTGTCGATAGCATGGAGGTTGATTATATGCACAACATAATAGTAAATGCTGTAAACAACAATCCAAATATGAACTATCAAAGTTCACACACAATGAACGACTTAAATGCGTTCCCTTAATTAGAGAGTTAGTTATTTAACTCCTTAAGTAATGTTCCCTCTTAATCTTAGTCTTATCTTAATCTTAGAAGCAACCATCCTTTAATAAGGAGTGGATGTCGCTTATCTTAATCTTAATAATACAAACCATCCTTTAAAAAGGAATGGTTGCAACTTATCTTAACCTTACCTTAGCCTTAGTCTTAACTTAATCTCAATATACAAACCGTTCCTGGAAGGGAATGGTTGTAGCTTAATTCGAACCTGGGATTTAGGTGATCCCACCGCACCATCTTAATGCCACCTACTCTGGATGGGAGCCCAGCGCAGCTGAGCCGGCAACCGGCCCTAGGCTACAAGTCCGAAGACAAGTCCTTAATCGGAGGTCGAATCCGCTATAGATAACGACCCCCTTTCCTTAGCATGCATGACCGGAGATCGGTCCCGGGTTTCCTCACTCAAGTTCCAGTTAGTAGTAGTCTCAAGACCATGTTTGTTGGTTAACCTCTTTTGGTTTATATCAGCCCATATTAGGGAGCGTTCCTTAGTCTCACTCATTTCCTTACTAAACGTTGGTTAGTAAGTTCTCACGGTATGTTGTGTTAGTTTTCAAACATCACACAACAATACAATAAATATAATATATTCCGGTTGCATGCTTTATCTTGTTTAGTGAGCACACAAAACAAATAGCACACAAGCCGAGGGACACCTCGTTAGCAAGCAGGTCACAAGAAGAACTGTACCGTTCACCGTTGGTTGTTCGGTTGCTTACTCTCTTCCGGAGTCCAAATTCCCAAGTCCTAAAACATTCATTCAGTTTTAGGTTGTTAATCACTTAACTTAATTCAACTTACTTAAATTACTTACCTTACTTAACTTACTTACCTTACTTAACTCTTAATGATCCCAACCTAACACTTCTTAAGTCTTACAACTTAATCTTACAAACTTAATCTTAAGTGAATCGCTTCTCCTCATCACTTATACTTATTCATCCACTTAATTATCATTGTTACCCACCAAACATGTCTTAAACAACCTTATAACATCAATACCTAATTATCCTCATCATTTCCCATCCTTAAACAAGGTTTTTGGCCAAAACAGTGGCATGTCCGAACTTGTGTCCGGACTTCCCAAGTTCGGACGCAAGTCGAGACTCAAAACTGAAAACAGACGCATGTCCGAACATGTGTCCGGACTTCAGAAGTTCGGACATGGGTCGAGGAAAATCCTAAGTAGAAGCAGGCACGTCCGAACTTGTGTCCGGACTTCCCAAGGTCGGACACAAGTCGAGACTCTGAAAATTTTCACGCAACAGGGCCTGTCCGAACGTCCATGTCCGGACGGATGTTCGGACAAGGCAAAACACTCATTTTCTAAGCCTTCAAACACTTAACCCATATTCACCAAACTTCTCCTAAACCCTCATAATGTCTTCTAACATCATTTAGGCACTTAAACTCACCTTATAACTTCCACCAAACTCTCCAAAACAACTTCCAAAGATCTTCTCAAACATTTACTAAATTCTTACAAACATTCCTAACACTTGTCATATGCTTCCTTACATTTCCAACTTGTACATTTTATCTAAAACTTCGACTAACCAAAGTGTTTCTTTCCTACCCATATAGCTCCTCCTTAACATCACTACATTACATCTTTGCTTTGCTCAATCCCTCCAAGGTCATCTTGCATGTCCATGCATAATTTCTCTTCTTTTCATTTGTTACTCAACACTCCTAAACTCTTGAGCTTACTTATACATTGTTTTCCATTACCTTAACACCTTAACATGGTTCTTCATTTACCCTGACCATGTAACACCCTCCTTAGACATTTCCACCTCTTTTATGCATCTTATTCACCATTCTCATGATCATGCTCTCTTTTACATTCCCAGTCATTTTCCTTGACATTTCACAACATTCTCCCACACCTTTCTCTTCCATCACCTAAGTCCACTCATTAACATCTAAACTAAACCTCATTAGTCCACTACTAGCATCATCACCCTTACACAAGGTTCTCAAAACTCTCATTGTTTTACTCTCTAGTCCATACCTAAATCACCTTAAAGCATTATACACCTTTCCATCCAGATCCTTGCACAAGTCTTACCACTCCTCATACCATGACTTTGGTGTGTTCAATACACCCATCTAAACTCTAACTTCCTCATAGACCATTCTAGGTCATTCTCATCCTCAAGAACTCCTTAGTTAACTCATTTCCACTCAAATTCTTCATAATGACTCCTAGTAAATCCTAGGTCATATTAATTCACCACCATCACCTAAACACTTATTTTCTACTCAAATTTCGCCATAGCTCCTCTAGTATATTCTCATGCCCAGATGCATTGTTTTTCTCACACAATAATCTCTCACACACCAAGTCCTTTCTCATCTTATTTTCTCACCCAAATCAACTTATTCACATCATACTCAATATATTGCAATAATCTTAAATTGCATAGCACTAAGGCTCTTAAATGACATGGCTCTTAGGCCCTTAAATGACTTAAACTTAAACACTGAATTTCCCACATATAAAAGCTTTCAACCTGCAAATACACTGAAATACCCCAAACTTTGGTATGTTGTTTAAATATCAAACTATGGCATGTAAAGGCTAAAAAGTGCCTTAGAAACATCAGTGGACAATTTAAAATATAGTAAAGTGCAGTAAAGCACTAAGACACAGTACGAGCAAAGACATGCTCTAAGCTATGAGTGAACTTGGTTAGGACCCAAAGAGCCTACCAAGACTTAATAACATTTAATTATGATTTTATAAGGCTAATTAAGTCCTTAGGAAACTTTGGTAGACAATGAAACCAAACAAAACACAAGGTAATACCTTAAAGTCAATATGAGCAAAAATGTGCTCTAAGCTTGGGATAAATGTGTATAGGACCTAATGGTCATACCTATGCCATATTATATGTAATGAACATATTAAATCAATTACCAAAGAAAACCAAGCTTGGAAACAAGTTAAAACACAAAATGTGCTTTAAGAAGTCTTAAAGCACGTTTTTTGAAAAATTGTCTTGTAAATGAGTTTTGAATGGCTAAATGTCCATCATTACTCTTTAATTAACATGTGTACTATATAGTATCACATTTGGGTGGCTATATCAATGGGAAATCAAAAATTTCACTTCTATGTGCCTTGTTATTGGTGAATAGTGATTTTTATAACTAGTTTGTAACATATAATGTTATAAGTGATTAAGTTGGTCAACAAAGACCAAAACACCCTTCTAACTATATTGGGGCCGGTTTTCCTTAGTGACTCACCACACCTACACAAACAAATGAGTTAACTAAATGATAAAGCAAAAGTTACTATTCACTTTAGTACAAATATCTTCTAAAAGCAAAAGCAAACCTCATTCTCATTTCCCTCCTCATTCACACGTATCCAACCTCCTCCAACCTCTCTTCTTCATTCTCTTCTACGGTTTGCAATAGTACCACACCAAACTCCATCTATGATCTCTTGTATCTTCTAGCTCCATGGTCCAAATTCAATTTCAAGACCACCATTCTCTTAGTTAAGCCAAGCTCTACAATCTTGTCCTTTCAAAACTTCAAAACCTCCATTTCGGTGCCAAGAGAAACCTCCATGGGAAGAGCTTGAGCTCATCTTTTCATGCCTTGACATTCTCCTTTGCTTCAAGGTAAGGAAACTCAAAGAAAAATCAAGTTTCCTTCATGTTTTGTGTTGTCCGAAAATTCACCTCACCATGGTGTATTTATCTTGCTTGTTTTAGCTTCATTTGAATCTTCCAAGGGCTAGGAGGAGTCCTCTCTTGATATATATTCAAGCTCTCTTTCCATTCCAAGGTAAAACAATCATGTTAATACCTTAAGATAATATATGTAACTAGGGTTTACAATGAGATAAAGCTTAAAGCTTATATACTCATTTCAATGTTGGTATATTGTTTAGTTGTTGGCAAGGAACCAAATGCCCTATCGGTTTTAAGAGGAAACAAGAAAGAAGTTTGGATGGAAAGGAGGTAAATATGCTATCTCAATGTGGTTAATGCCTTAGGAAATAAGCTTATAATGCTTGTTAAAACTACCTAAAGAGCAAATGGTAAATGAGCTAGTAAAATGCTCTCAAGGATTTATTAAGGAATATGTCTTGTTGTTGGGGAGGGTAATGTTTGGATGTGGGTGTATTTTGCAGGTCAAAGGCATTATTGTGGGAAATTCAGTGTTTAAGGTTTATGCAATTTAAGGGCCTAAGAGCCATGCATTTAAGGGCCTAAGTGCCAAGCAATTTAAGTTATGCACTATATTGTGATGTAGTGCTTAATGTGTGAAGTTTGTGTATAAAATGTGTTTGATGGATTTTAGGTGTTCTTGGATGAATTAAGGTGAAAACCTAAGTGTTTGGATGTGGGTATATACTAGAGAAGCTATGGCCAAATTTGGGAAATGTGTAAGAAGTTCTAAGTGTGGTAAGTGAGTTTTGGTGAACTAGGAAGGATTAAAGGTGAATGAATGTTTACTTGAGAAGAAAACATGTATTAAGGTGATCTAGAGTGACGCAAGGATTTAGGTGTTGTCTTGGAAGTTCTAGGAATTCAATGGGTGTTTTGTGAATGTATTAAAGTCTTGGAGAAGTTGTTTAAGGTTTAGGTAAGGTTGGTGTTCAAGGAATAAGTGATGTTTAGTTATGATGTGAAAGAGGAGATTTAGTTAGTAAGAAAAGAAGTCGAGAGGTGATGATAAGGTGTAGAGGAAACACCTTGGTATTGTGGTCATTATAGGTGAAATGCCACCTAGAAATCATAAGGAGAAAACATTGTAAGTGTTAGGAATTTTGTGGAGATATAAGTAAAGGTTTAAGGAATTAGGAAACATAGTTTTGTGAGTGCTTAAGAATATCTTAAGGGTGTGTTTGAAGTGCCAAATGATGTTAGAACACATTAAGAGGCCTTAGGAGAAGTTTGGTGAAGATTTGGCAAAGGTTGGGTAAGATTAGAAGGCGACCGACCCAGGGGCCGACCCAGTTTTTGGGTCGGTCGAGCCTCTGTTAGATGTTAGGAAAGTGTTCGGTAATGGTCCGACCCAAAAGGGGTGGGTCGGACATGGGTCGGTCGGTCAAGTTTCAAAGGTGGAAAATGTTCGCACATGGACCGACCCAGAATGGTGGGTCGGACGTGGGTCGGACGGGCATGTTTATAAGGAAGTAAAAGGGTTCTGTAATGGACCGACCCAGTTGTGGGTCGGACGGTGGGTCGGTCGGACCAAAAACATGGTTTAAGGTTATGAAATGATATGAGATGATGGGGATTGATAGGTAATGATGCCATAAGGTTGTTAAGGACACGTTAGGTGAGTTTAAATGGCAATTAGGTGGGTGAAAAGTTGTATTAAAATGTGAGGGTAAAACAAGTTAAAAAGTGAAGTTATGTAATTAAGTTAACGGGGAAAAATTATAAGCTTTGGACACTAAATAATCAAGCAAACCCCGATGTTAATAAAAACCATGTGATGTTAACAGTTGTTCGAGAATCACTCGAGGAACATAAGTGGACGTGGTAAAGTGGACTCCGGTGACAGGTATGGTTTTCTTGCAACCTGTGTCCTACCGGATTACACCGGCTTGTATGCCAATGTGTTTTTCTGTATGTTTGCCACGTTATGAGATAAATCATGAAACGAGTTTACAGTCGTTATTGTTATTGTATGTTTACGTGCCGATACCGGTAACCTCGAATGCGCTTGAAGGGCTAGTAACCTCTATTAGGTAAACGTAGGAGAACGGTATCCGGTAACAACGTTTCCGACTTAAGGAACGTTCTAACCACGGCTATGCGTGAGTTGGTTATGTGATGTTTGTGCGTGATGTTTGTATGTGAATGTATGACTCTCTCCTCCCTTGTGTGCTTAACTCGGTTATGATACCGTATGGTGTGTGGTTGTGGTAGGCTCCATAATGGATCTCTAACTACTTATTTATAAGAGTCTATGGGCTAATGGGGGGTGAGGAGTCCGGTTGTTCCGGCCACGCGTGTGATGGATGGGGGTCGTTATCATATCCAGTTCGGCTCCCTTGGTGTATGTTTAGGTGGTATTCCAATTTGGTTTCAACCTTCCCTTAGCTTATCCAAAGCTAGTTTACTGACTCACGTCGGGCCATAGGGGCATACTGTGTTGTTTGGTGTGCTTGGGATCACTATATCCGACACACCTTGGGTTTAAGTCAACCGTTCAAATAACAGGATGGTGATGAGGTAATTAACGAGCTTGGTATGAGTTTGGCAACAATCTCTATGCTCATGGTATGGACTAACTATGGTGGAAGGATCTTAATGTGAACCGTTCTCGAGGTGATATGTAATATTATAATGCTATGCAAATTCCCTTGCTATGCTTTGGCATATATATATATATTGGATGTTTTAAAAGAATGCAACGTAGTCATGTGTACATCGAAGCAAGAAAGGTTTGTTATGTTTTGTTATGTGTGGAATGAGTTATGTTGTAGGATATGGAATGCGTGGATCATGGAAATGAATCCCAGCTTGCGACAAGAGGCATTTGAGGATAACCCGATTAATGGGTACATGCCGTTCGTTAAGGAAGCAGCTCCATTTTAGAGGAGAGCCACTCTAGGGTTTAAGGAATCATTGGATGGTTGGTTAAGTGTGGATGTGTTGGTTATAGGTTGAGCCCATTGAGGCGAAATATTATGTGTTGTATGGTTATGGCTTGTATGCATGATTTAAATATAATCAACTGCATGCTAAGACGACAATTAGTTGTGCGTGGCCCGGTAGCATGTGGGCTGCGGGATTACCATACCAGCAAAGGTGCTGAGCCCCTTGGGGGCCACCCTTTCTCTCCTTTTCTATTTCAGGTACAAGGAGCTGGAAACCGTTCGAGAGTAGGACGGGGCAGATGTTTATTCATGGGTAGCCATTTAAATGGCGTGAGTATGATAGGCGTAGTAAGACCGAAGTTGTTATCGGCAGTAGTTTGTAAATACTCGGTACAGGGGGAGTGTATGTATATAATAAATGTGGAAGATGGAATGAGAATTGTATTGCGTAGTTGCTCGGGAATCTAGTCCATCAGACCGATACAAATGTACATGTATTTGCCTTGTTAGCCACGTGGGTGGTTAACGGCGTGTAACACCATTGGAATAAGTAATGTGATGAGTTGAGTTTCCGCTGCAGATTGTTATTATGTGTTTGTTGTTGGATGGGGTGTTACAAAAAGTGGTATCAGAGCGAAGTATCGCTCTGATGACTGAATTACCGAGCTTAGGAAATACCGAGTTAGGATTTAAGTACTTTGGGTTAAGGGTTGAGTGATAGCGTGAGAGATACGCTAGATAGGAACTACCAGTGAACACTGGAAACCTACAGTATCCTTCCCGCCCTCCACAATCCCTGTTTTATAACTTGGGAAAGAACGCCAGAGAGATGGAAGTCCACTCTTACTCGGGAATACCCGATCTGGCTGCTATTAAATACCTTTAGAGTACGGAGAACCTGTCATACGGTAGATCCCGAAAACTGGGAATCCCGGAGACGGTCTCCATCTAAACAATGTTAACCGCATTCCATAGCGACAAATGAAGAATCTTGTGTATAGAAGAATAGAATTTCCGGCAACCTGGGTCGACATGCAGAGCAGTCGAGAACAACCAGCTTACAATGCACCAACTGTGCAACAGGCAAGAAATGGATTAGTAAAACCCGAGACGAGTGTCTACGGGACCACAATTGACGAATAATACACCAACGGTATATCAACAGACAAGGGAACTACAATGTAGTGCCCAAATACGTGGAACGGACTACAAAGAGAATACAATACTAAGGAAAAGGGGTCTCCCAGAATGGGAAACACCCTAGTTGATGATCGTCATGCGAAGACAGTGAGAAGTCGCCTAGAGAAGTTATTATCAAGGCAGTAACATCAGTGAGGGCCAACAAGGCCACTGATGACAGTGGGATAAAAACAATACCACAACCGGTATGTGTTGAACCGATAGCCAGTTAGCATGGCGCACTTGCCATAGCAAGTGCTACTATAACAGGGCTGTTCAGGAAATTCGTAACCACTACAAATACTTGGAAAAGTACAATAAAGTTAAATGTGATTGTCATAACAGTGGAAGGGCCTGTTAGCCTAACCTCTGTAATTGGAAACACACCAGTCAGCAAGAAGCTAGACTTGGCTAAGGTAAGAAGATGTTGTGAAACCATGGAAATTTTTCTTTCAAACCTAATTTTCACAAACCCTTTTCTTTTCAAAACCAGATTTTCTTTCAAACCAACACTTCTTTCCAACCTTCTTTTAAACCAAACCAGTGAAACCAGGGGCAATTGACAAGGATGCAACAGTGGATAAACCTTCCCTCGATTAAGTTCGGGAAGCAAGGAATGCATATTGTCAGGGGACAATATAAGGGAGTTGACGACAGAATACTTCACCTAGGCGTGTGACGGACACTACAAGTGTACCAACTGTGTTGTGGGACGACCGCACTCCGATAGGAGCATGTGGGCCTGACAGACCTACTTATAGGTTAGTTGGGTAAGTAGTAATGTATCAGTATGATACCCCATATATGTATACGAGTAGAGTCCAGAACACGGGAAGTAGTCGACTCCGTCTACGGTCAGCAGTATAAATCGAACAGGAGCTAGAAAATACAAGGAATGCTTGAAGTAAAGGAACTCAGTTAAGTTAACGAGACTAAAGGAATTAGTGAATGCCTTTCAAGGAAATGTTTAAAAGTTAGGAAGTGCGAAGTGCACAAACTGTTAAGTAAAGACATAGCATATGTCTTAAGGATCCTCAGGGATAAACATGATAGCTGGAAAGCAGGGAGAGGCAAATGCCTAATGTGGACACATTAATGTGCAATGAATGGGATGAAACTCCCAGAATCAGTACCTACACTATCTGAAATTGTTGATCTTTACAGAAGAAATAATAACCGGTTAAGAACGCAAACGGCGTGGCTAACTGAATATACCAGTAGCAACACCCAGGAGCAATCCTTAAAGGGTGTTCGCATCAATAATAGTTGCACAAAATGACATGACAGAAACACAAGGGTTGAAATTAACGCCCAGTTTAGACATAAGTTGTCAGGAGACGGACTGACAAACCTAAGGGGCATCCCATGAAAGGAAACGGAATGCAACGACCTTGTCATGGAGCCCACTACAACCTCTAAACATGTAATGTGATACAGAGGAGTACATATGTGTGGACAGCCTACAATGAGCCCAGCTCAAGGCAAATAAGGCTTATAAGCCATAAGCAAGATATGTTATATAAATTCGGTTGATTGTAGAAGTTTATGTGGTACAAGGAAATAGAGCGGAGAACGAACCACTGCATTAAGAGTGGGGATACCTCTCGATATGGTGAGACCGCAGGAGCGGTAGTTATGTGAATCAAGTTCAAGAAATATGTGGAGGACGGACCACGTTGTTATTACCCCAGGATGATTTGAATAAGAATAATACGAAAGGAAATGTTTGTACCAGTTGTGTAGACAGGAAGTGTGATAAGTTGATAGCAATCACCATAGGTGTGTGAAGCTAAATGTGTAGCGAACAACGCTCAAGGGAAAAATAGTAGTATATTCAAAAATCAGCCAAATAAGTGGCCAGATAAACCCAGTGTAATGGCGGAAGCTAATGTAATAGCGGATACAGTATAAGTTGATGCTATATAATGGAAGAGGATACGGTGTGCAATAAGCGACCGTTGTATAAGTATTGCTAAGCGATGGTATGACAAATAAGCAGAGTTGTGAGTTAACCCCAGTGGAGATACAACAGTAAGTGATGGCAACGAACCGAGCAGTAAGCCGGTGACAAGTATTATGTAATAAGAATTTCAGTAAAACACAGTGTAAATTCCTATCGCGATCGCATGAGAGATTTACTGTCGAGAGTTTACGCCTCTGCACTCTGTATGACTGAGTGTTTTGGTATTGCACTTGCGCAGTAATGATCGAGTGGGATAGCTAGGAATCAGAAGCATGGTAATTGTGGAGGAATGATGTTATAATGGCCGATGCATAGGTAATGCAAGGCCGTAGGAATGAAAGAGTACTTGTACAAAACCAAATGTGGAGACATGATTAACAACAAGTGACTACGACAGCACTAACTGCCAAATATCGGTATGGAATATACCCCAAATATTGTAAATAGCTGAGAGAGCACTACACACTTGGTAGTAGCTTAATCTCAACCGACAGTAAGTCGGTAGAAGCAAGTCAATCATTGCGAATTACATAGTAGTTTACGCGGTAAGCTATTGGAGAAGTGGATGCAAAATCGTGAAACTCACCGAATTCGCTCAGGGTAAGAGACACCATGCGTCGGTTGAGAAACCATTCTTCCCAAGATAATGGTAATACATTGGAGATGTACAATACACTAACAGTAACGAATGGGGCAAACTAGCCCTATAATTATCAGGGTTGCGCAACAGAGGCCAGTGAGCCCATGCGTCAGGTACCGGATATATATTGTGAATATGAATGGATGGCTAGTTATCAGTTCCTAAGAGCCTTACAGGCCAGGACCGAAACCGGTTATGAGTTACAACTCCAATGCGAATTCTTGGTTTAGGAACTAAACCGCTAATATGGTTAAGATCCTTTAATCAGAATCCATTGTGTAATAAACCGCGTGGAAGTTAAAACGCTCCACGACGGCAGAACATTTTAAGCCAAGGTTTAGTGATTGATTACGTGGGCGTAATCCCTTTTAAGGGGGGTAGAGCGCAAAACCACTTAGTGTGTTTTACCGTACAAGTGTACGTGAACTGGGTTGTGCATAGCACAAAATGATTTGTTATGATGGTTGGCGCGTGTGTTATATAACATACGCATTTATTTGTGGTTAAATTGTGGTAATTGCGCACAGAAGATGCGAATACCATTGTGGGAAGTGTGTTTATCTTGTTAACAGTGGTGTGTGAGAGTACAAGTGGAAGGGAGTAAAGAAACTCCCGGGGATCTAAAACCCCGATGGTGCATAAATGTAAACCATGTATTGTATTTTGATAAAAATATATGTATATATATACAGTGCTGTGATTTATGAAGGGTTATAAGACCGACATAGAACCTAGTGAGAATTAAATTTCCTAGGTAACTTGAATTAAGTTGGATTTGGATGATGATTGATAGACGGAGTTCTATCCCTTGGAGATGTTATGATTATGACTAGAAGGATTCAAAGATAGAAAATGGGATATGCTTGAATTAATTGTTGGTTGAAAATGAAGTGGGAGGTGAAACTTGATTATCATGAGATCAAGGGAAGCCGAACACAAATTGGGGTGGAAAGATAGTTCAACACCGATGCTGATCACATCAGTGTTGGATGATTCTTGAAGCTCCCTATAAGTGATTACAAATAACCATGTTAAGAGAGATACAAGGAGCATAAACTGGACTTGGAGTTGTATGGTGTTTTCAAAAAGAATTTTCAATTGGTGTTTTCAAACAATCGATTAATATTTTGAATAAAAGATCTTCCTATACTTAACATAGTAAAGAATATTTGTGTAGTACTTGCTCACGAGCTGAGGACGTATGAGCCTTTGTCTTCGGACCGGTGACATGGGAAGTACATATGTTAAGAATTAAGTGAATGTTTTGATCTCCCAAAGGAACGGGGACCAGAAAGTGTCCATCGCGACCGGGTTCTGCGGGATCACAATGTATATGTACTCAACGTGGGATTCGAACCCATGGAGAGATGGAAAAGGTATTTCTGTTTGATATACATGCTATGACATGTTGTTTGGTATGGGTGATAAGGGTTATTTGACTTTGATCTCCTAAAGTGTGTGCTATCAAGACCTATGAGTCTAAATGTGTTGTGTTACATAGACCTATGAGTCTAAATGTGGTTATGTCACCCAGACCTAAGAGTCTGAGGGATATTGTATGGGTGCAAGTGTGGTGAAGGTACCCGGACCATTGAGTCCGAGGTTACCATGTGAATATGATATTTTATGTATAAGGTGGATATGTTGCCCGGACCATTAAGTCCGAGGTTGGATGTGAAAGATGGTTGGTAATGGAAGTCTTGTGGCTATAAGTAATTCCCGTATTCTAATCCAATGATGCGAAGAAATGTGAACTTCGAGGACGAAGTTCTTTTAAGGGGGGTAGATTGAAATACCCCAAACTTTGGTATGTTGTTTAAATATCAAACTATGGCATGTAAAGGCTAAAAAGTGCCTTAGAAACATCAGTGGACAATTTAAAATATAGTAAAGTGCAGTAAAGCACTAAGACACAGTACGAGCAAAGACATGCTCTAAGCTATGAGTGAACTTGGTTAGGACCCAAAGAGCCTACCAAGACTTAATAACATTTAATTATGATTTTATAAGGCTAATTAAGTCCTTAGGAAACTTTGGTAGACAATGAAACCAAACAAAACACAAGGTAATACCTTAAAGTCAATATGAGCAAAAATGTGCTCTAAGCTTGGGATAAATGTGTATAGGACCTAATGGTCATACCTATGCCATATTTATATGTTAATGAACATATTAAATCAATTACCAAAGAAAACCAAGCTTGGAAACAAGTTAAAACACAAATGTGCTTTAAGAAGTCTTAAAGCACGTTTTTTGAAAAATTGTCTTGTAAATGAGTTTTGAATGGCTAAATGTCCATCATTACTCTTTAATTAACATGTGTACTATATAGTATCACATTTGGGTGGCTATATCAATGGGAAATCAAAAATTTCACTTCTATGTGCCTTGTTATTGGTGAATAGTGATTTTTATAACTAGTTTGTAACATATAATGTTATAAGTGATTAAGTTGGTAACAAAGACCAAAACACCCTTCTAACTATATTGGGGCCGGTTTTCCTTAGTGACTCACCACACCTACACAAACAAATGAGTTAACTAAATGATAAAGCAAAAGTTACTATTCACTTTAGTACAAATATCTTCTAAAAGCAAAAGCAAACCTCATTCTCTCATTTCCCTCCTCATTCACACGTATCCAACCTCCTCCAACCTCTCTTCTTCATTCTCTTCTACGGTTTGCAATAGTACCACACCAAACTCCATCTATGATCTCTTGTATCTTCTAGCTCCATGGTCCAAATTCAATTTCAAGACCACCATTCTCTTAGTTAAGCCAAGCTCTACAATCTTGTCCTTTCAAAACTTCAAAACCTCCATTTCGGTGCCAAGAGAAACCTCCATGGGAAGAGCTTGAGCTCATCTTTTCATGCCTTGACATTCTCCTTTGCTTCAAGGTAAGGAAACTCAAAGAAAAATCAAGTTTCCTTCATGTTTTTGTTGTCCGAAAATTCACCTCACCATGGTGTATTTATCTTGCTTGTTTTAGCTTCATTTGAATCTTCCAAGGGCTAGGAGGAGTCCTCTCTTGATATATATTCAAGCTCTCTTTCCATTCCAAGGTAAAACAATCATGTTAATACCTTAAGATAATATATGTAACTAGGGTTTACAATGAGATAAAGCTTAAAGCTTATATACTCATTTCAATGTTGGTATATTGTTTAGTTGTTGGCAAGGAACCAAATGCCCTATCGGTTTTAAGAGGAAACAAGAAAGAAGTTTGGATGGAAAGGAGGTAAATATGCTATCTCAATGTGGTTTAATGCCTTAGGAGAAATAAGCTTATAATGCTTGTTAAAACTACCTAAAGAGCAAATGGTAAATGAGCTAGTAAAATGCTCTCAAGGAGTTTATTAAAGGAATATGTATTGTTGGGTGTATTTGCAGGTCAAAGGCATTATTATGTGGGAAATTCAGTGTTTAAGGTTTATGCAATTTAAGGGCCTAAGAGCCATGCATTTAAGGGCCTAAGTGCCAAGCAATTTAAGTTATGCACTATATTGTGATGTAGTGCTTAATGTGTGAAGTTTGTGTATAAAATGTGTTTGATGGATTTTAGGTGTTCTTGGATGAATTAAGGTGAAAACCTAAGTGTTTGGATGTGGGTATATACTAGAGAAGCTATGGCCAAATTTGGGAAATGTGTAAGAAGTTCTAAGTGTGGTAAGTGAGTTTTGGTGAACTAGGAAGGATTAAAGGTGAATGAATGTTTACTTGAGAAGAAAACATGTATTAAGGTGATCTAGAGTGACGCAAGGATTTAGGTGTTGTCTTGGAAGTTCTAGGAATTCAATGGGTGTTTTGTGAATGTATTAAAGTCTTGGAGAAGTTGTTTAAGGTTTAGGTAAGGTTGGTGTTCAAGGAATAAGTGATGTTTAGTTATGATGTGAAAGAGGAGATTTAGTTAGTAAGAAAAGAAGTCGAGAGGTGATGATAAGGTGTAGAGGAAACACCTTGGTATTGTGGTCATTATAGGTGAAATGCCACCTAGAAATCATAAGGAGAAAACATTGTAAGTGTTAGGAATTTTGTGAGATATAAGTAAAGGTTTAAGGAATTAGGAAACATAGTTTTGTGAGTGCTTAAGAATATCTTAAGGGTGTGTTTGAAGTGCCAAATGATGTTAGAACACATTAAGAGGCCTTAGGAGAAGTTTGGTGAAGATTTGGCAAAGGTTGGGTAAGATTAGAAGGCGACCGACCCAGGGGCCGACCCAGTTTTTGGGTCGGTCGAGCCTCTGTTAGATGTTAGGAAAGTGTTCGGTAATGGTCCGACCCAAAAGGGGTGGGTCGGACATGGGTCGGTCGGTCAAGTTTCAAAGGTGGAAAATGTTCGCACATGGACCGACCCAGAATGGTGGGTCGGACGTGGGTCGGACGGGCATGTTTATAAGGAAGTAAAAGGGTTCTGTAATGGACCGACCCAGTTGTGGGTCGGACGGTGGGTCGGTCGGACCAAAAACATGGTTTAAGGTTATGAAATGATATGAGATGATGGGGATTGATAGGTAATGATGCCATAAGGTTGTTAAGGACACGTTAGGTGAGTTTAAATGGCAATTAGGTGGGTGAAAAGTTGTATTAAAATGTGAGGGTAAAACAAGTTAAAAAGTGAAGTTATGTAATTAAGTTAACGGGGAAAAATTATAAGCTTTGGACACTAAATAATCAAGCAAACCCCGATGTTAATAAAAACACATGTGATGTTAACAGTTGTTCGAGAATCACTCGAGGAACATAAGTGGACGTGGTAAAGTGGACTCCGGTGACAGGTATGGTTTTCTTGCAACCTGTGTCCTACCGGATTACACCGGCTTGTATGCCAATGTGTTTTTCTGTATGTTTGCCACGTTATGAGATAAATCATGAAACGAGTTTACAGTCGTTATTGTTATTGTATGTTTACGTGCCGATACCGGTAACCTCGAATGCGCTTGAAGGGCTAGTAACCTCTATTAGGTAAACGTAGGAGAACGGTATCCGGTAACAACGTTTCCGACTTAAGGAACGTTCTAACCACGGCTATGCGTGAGTTGGTTATGTGATGTTTGTGCGTGATGTTTGTATGTGAATGTATGACTCTCTCCTCCCTTGTGTGCTTAACTCGGTTATGATACCGTATGGTGTGTGGTTGTGGTAGGCTCCATAATGGATCTCTAACTACTTATTTATAAGAGTCTATGGGCTAATGGGGGGTGAGGAGTCCGGTTGTTCCGGCCACGCGTGTGATGGATGGGGGTCGTTATCATATCCAGTTCGGCTCCCTTGGTGTATGTTTAGGTGGTATTCCAATTTGGTTTCAACCTTCCCTTAGCTTATCCAAAGCTAGTTTACTGACTCACGTCGGGCCATAGGGGCATACTGTGTTGTTTGGTGTGCTTGGGATCACTATATCCGACACACCTTGGGTTTAAGTCAACCGTTCAAATAACAGGATGGTGATGAGGTAATTAACGAGCTTGGTATGAGTTTGGCAACAATCTCTATGCTCATGGTATGGACTAACTATGGTGGAAGGATCTTAATGTGAACCGTTCTCGAGGTGATATGTAATATTATAATGCTATGCAAATTCCCTTGCTATGCTTTGGCATATATATATATATTATTGGATGTTTTAAAAGAATGCAACGTAGTCATGTGTACATCGAAGCAAGAAAGGTTTGTTATGTTTTGTTATGTGTGGAATGAGTTATGTTGTAGGATATGGAATGCGTGGATCATGGAAATGAATCCCAGCTTGCGACAAGAGGCATTTGAGGATAACCCGATTAATGGGTACATGCCGTTCGTTAAGGAAGCAGCTCCATTTTAGAGGAGAGCCACTCTAGGGTTTAAGGAATCATTGGATGGTTGGTTAAGTGTGGATGTGTTGGTTATAGGTTGAGCCCATTGAGGCGAAATATTATGTGTTGTATGGTTATGGCTTGTATGCATGATTTAAATATAATCAACTGCATGCTAAGACGACAATTAGTTGTGCGTGGCCCGGTAGCATGTGGGCTGCGGGATTACCATACCAGCAAAGGTGCTGAGCCCCTTGGGGGCCACCCTTTCTCTCCTTTTCTATTTCAGGTACAAGGAGCTGGAAACCGTTCGAGAGTAGGACGGGGCAGATGTTTATTCATGGGTAGCCATTTAAATGGCGTGAGTATGATAGGCGTAGTAAGACCGAAGTTGTTATCGGCAGTAGTTTGTAAATACTCGGTACAGGGGGAGTGTATGTATATAATAAATGTGGAAGATGGAATGAGAATTGTATTGCGTAGTTGCTCGGGAATCTAGTCCATCAGACCGATACAAATGTACATGTATTTGCCTTGTTAGCCACGTGGGTGGTTAACGGCGTGTAACACCATTGGAATAAGTAATGTGATGAGTTGAGTTTCCGCTGCAGATTGTTATTATGTGTTTGTTGTTGGATGGGGTGTTACATACACCCATCAATCTCATAGTAGTTATAATGTTCTTAAAACTCATCTTAAACTTATATTACCAACTCATCTCCTTTGGCTCCTTAGTCACAAGTTCTCAAGCTTATTTAGGTTACTTTTCTTAGGTTATACAACCCATTACCTAATGTAAGCTTTAAGCTACATTAGTACTCATCTAAAACTCATTCCTTAAACTTAAACCACCATTAGGTAAGCATTTTACCTTGTTTTCGCAAGCTTATCTTAATCTCCTCCTTAGACCTTCTTCTTGCATAGATCTCGGCCACCACTTAAATTCCCCTTGCCAATGTTCTAATCAATATTCAATGACTCATATGAGTACTAAGCAATATACTAACCTCAAGGAATAAAAACCTAGGTTAGAAATGTGTTCTAAGGCATAAAAGTGGATGATTACCTTTGAAGTCTCAAGGTAGACTTTGGCATTGAATGAAATAGGACCTCCACTAGTCCTTGGTGAATAAATCAAGCTAGAAAAAGGCATAACAACATAGCCCCATGAGAAGGAATTTTCGGCCATGTACAAGAAATGATGGAAACATGGTTTTTCTTACATTTTCTTTACCTTAAGAGAATGGAGAAGCTAATGAGCTCTTCAAACTTATTTTTCCCCCTTCAGTGGCGTTTTCCATGGCTCCAAAATGAGGCTTTTCAAATTTTGGAAAGATAGGAAGCAAGGCCTTGGTCTAACTAAGAGAAATCTATGCTTAGTTTTTGATTTGGAGCTAAAATGAGCAAGTTATGGACAAAGCAAGGTGGTGTTGCTGATAAGTGTCCAAATGAGCATGATTTATAGGTGTATTTCATATATAATATTAACATTTTTCTTGCTCATTTCTCCACTTCGGTTAGTTTTCCTCTAGTTTATATTTTATTATTATCTCACTAATTTATTGGTTTAACATGAGGAAAACCAAGCTAGGACTAAAGTAGATAAAGATACGAACACATAGACGCAAACGGTTCAGAAAACGGAGCCCAAACGAAGAATCTAGAGCCGGTCGAAGTTGGAAGGAATAAGTCACGACAACAGTTGCAACCGCCCCATAACTAGCGGTCTCCTCACGTGTAACCGCCTGGCGGACACCACACTCTATACCGCCTATTACCAGGCGGACTTAGAGGCGGACTGGCCAGGAACCGCCTAGCGGTTGTACAGGCGGACGTGAGATGAATGAAGCGGACGAGACTAAAATCGAAGCGAGCTTATCTTCTTCTTCGCCCGTCGTCGTCTGCAACTCGCGCAACTCGTCCACTGTCTGCGCCTACCTTAATTCACGCTTGTGTCTGTCCCCTGCAATAAATGAGCAATCAGTGCAACACTTCCACCGCCTCAATCAATTGCTCACGCGTCTGTTATCTCCTTTGCTGCTTCTTCTTTTTTCTATATAAACCCACGAGCTTCACCCAATAAATCATTCACGGATTCACCAAATCCATCCACGACCACTTCACCACACGCCATCTCATTTCTCTTCTCCCGCCTTCTCCATTTTATTTATTTTACAGTCCACCAAATTCTCCTCTAGCCCTACGTACACAAAATAGCAGAGTGAGACGGAGTGATTACGGATGATTTCTATTACTCTCGTCTCTATCTATCTATTTAATATGTTAGGCTAGTTTACGTTTACTCTGGGAATAGTTATTATGTATCTGTATTAATTATGCAATATTTCTACTGGTTTATTTATATACAGTTTGTTACGTTTTAAAAGTCATCTCGCCTTTTTAATAGATCTCGCGAATTTATTAAATTGCTCTACTAAGTCTATTTTGATCAGACTAGGTGATAAATAGACAGGTTAATTAAGGCGTAAAACTGGAGGAAACTTGTTATGATTTAATAAGTTAGTATTCAGTTGCAAATGTAATTCCTCAAATACTCCTCTGCCGTTCGCAGGCTTTTGCTTGAACCTTGATTAGAACCTTGCATTACAGGTGAACGAGTTCTTATGAGGCTATGACTTAGTCCTTAAGATAATTACAGGAACCTTGCCAAATTATTAAACCAGTAGAGATAGCTTAATTATGCAGATTATATTAACCTGACCCAGAGTTCCATTTTATTTATCTGTCAACTTAGTTTATTTTATTCCTTCTTTTTATTTATTTTACAAGTCAATTAATCCTACCCCCCTTTTGTGACACGCTTAGGTACTATAATATATATATTAGTCCCACGGTTCGACATCCGGTTGCTTACATTTTCACTATACTACTGCGACCGGGATTTATTTGCAGCCCGATGTTATTTTTGGGTTTTAATTTCTTTCTTTTATGTTAATTACACCTGTTCTAACCACTCATTTATAACAGTCTGCAAAATGGCGCCGTTGCCGGGGACTAGATTTATTCTAGTCCCTAAGCCCCGGATTATTCACTTGTTATATTAGAATATTTTGTCTATATTATTATTGTTGTTGTTTATTTTTAATTATCTTTTATATTTTGATTATATTATTTTTATGTTTGTTTCTAATCCTTTTCTTTTCTAATCTATTTCAGTAGTTTTGTTTTATTTACAAAAACACAAAAAAAAAATATATCTGTACACGGCAATGGAAGAGGCACTTGAATATTGGCAGGAATTATACTGCTCCGTATGTGGGGGAGCTCATGATTTTGAGGATTGTCTCATAGTCCAAGAGCAACTCTGGTTAGAAGATCAACCAGACTACCTGGAGAGAATCGCTCAACTACTAGAGCAATCAATGAGCGAAACAGTTCAAGAGGTAGAACACCCCACTACAAACGAGCCATTCATAGAGACTCCTCCCTCTAAAATCAATTACCGCTATTTTCCATCCTTCTCTATAATATACCCAGACAATGAGGATATTTATATCCTCGAAAATGAAGAGAAGGAATTGCCACCACCTCCCACCAAAATATCCAAACAAAACGCCACTATCACTTTCAAAGAATCAGTTCTCTCTGAAGATGATATCAAGCGTTCTTTCTACAAGCCTCGCCTACAAGAGGAGGAAGTTTACATCCTCCAATTTGAGGAAGATAAATCATTACCGCCGGGTCTTCTGTTAGAACTACGTTCCCGACATTACCTCCTCAAACATCAGATTTTGTGGAGTATTAATTTTCTTATTTTATATGCCGAGGTAACGTTTTGTTTTGATCCAGGATAACAAAGCAGGCGTCTAGCCAAAGACGTTAAATAAGGGCAGCTTCCCGGGAGGCAACCCGGGTGTACTTTAATTTTATTTTGCTTTTTAGCTCTTTTTAATTTCCAGGTTCTCTTTAAATTTTATTTTTGCTAAACTTTAAACCCCGTTTTCAGTATGGTTGCTTCTAGTGTTTTATGCAGGTGCACCTCCATGTGGACACCGCAACCAAGCTACGCTACTTGAGGCTGAAGCTCAAGTGTGGGGGAAACTCCTAAAACGCAAGCAAAAATAATATCAAGGGAGTACCAGTTTCTTAAATTTTACTTTTATTTTAATAAAAACTGCAGAGGAGTGTTTATGTGCTTAAATGTTTATTTGTGATCTTTGTGTTCCCTCTATTTTATCTACTTACCGAAAAGGTCTTCTAAAACCTTCCCTTATTTTTCTAGTGAACAATGAGGACATTGTTCAAATTAACTGTGGGGGAGTGTGCCCTTTTCGGTAACATTTTGTGCTTAAAATGTTTAATCTCTCTCCTTATCTTTCGTTTGTCCAATTCAATATCGTGGACCCTTTATATGTGGGTTGTTCTCTTTAAGAATAAATACTGTTATGAATTGTGGGATAATGGTACAAATTTTAAAATTTTGATTACTTTTGAGGAGCACTTTATGTGCGGTGTGACCGAATAATCTGCAAATGGTTGGATTTTATTGCTCAGGGTTTCTTTCTGTCTTCTCTCTTAGGGATTGCTAAGGGGTGCTTTTCTGTTAAAAAAAAAAGAAAGAAGAAGAAATAATAAAAAATAATAATAAGGGACTAGCGAGACGCCATTGGTAACCAACATAAGAGAGTTGAGTGTTCTTAAATACAAAGGCGTGATGCCTATATTTTCTCATCTCTTATGCAAAAGTGAAACAAATGCATAAATCTATTTTTCCTTTTGTTTTCCTCCTCAATGCCCATTCTTGAGAGAAGTTGGCAATGGTAAAAGTTCTCAGTCACCTAAACAAAAGAAACATTGAAGTACCTTAGATCATACCCCGAAACTCTATATTTTATTTTCACCCTGAGCACACCTATGCCACCAGCAGTTAATTTTTCACACTCCTCAATAAGTTTAAAGATCATGTTTATCCTACCCTTCATAATAATATTTGTTAGTATTGAGCATTCCCTACTTACTTGGGTACATGATTTTGCTTGAGGACAAGCAAAAAGATAAGTGTGGGGGTGTGATAAGTGTCCAAATGAGCATGATTTATAGGTGTATTTCATATATAATATTAACATTTTTCTTGCTCATTTCTCCACTTCGGTTAGTTTTCCTCTAGTTTGTTTTATTATTATCTCACTAATTTATTGGTTTAACATGAGGAAAACCAAGCTGGGACTAAAGTAGATAAAGAGACGAACACATAGACGTAAACGGTTCAGAAAACGGATCCCAAACGAAGAATCTAGAGCCGGTCTAAGTTGGAAGGAATAAGTCACGACAACAGTTGCAACCGCCCCATAACTAGCGGTCTCCTCACGTGTAACCGCCTGGCGGACACCACACTCTATACCGCCTATTACCAGGCGGACTTAGAGGCGGACTGGCCAGGAACCGCCTAGCGGTTGTACAGGCGGACGTGAGATGAATGAAGCGGACGAGACTAAAATCGAAGCGAGCTTATCTTCTTCTTCGCCCGTCGTCGTCTGCAACTCGCGCAACTCGTCCACTGTCTGCGCCTACCTTAATTCACGCCTGTGTCTGTCCCCTACAATAAATGAGCAATCAGTGCAACACTTCCACCGCCTCAATCAATTGCTCACGCGTCTGTTATCTCCTTTGCTGCTTTTTCTTTTTTCTATATAAACCCACGAGCTTCACCCAATAAATCATTCACGGATTGTAACGCCCCTATTTAAAATAAATACAGCGGAATAAAATCTCTAATGGCGATTACAGACCATCGGGCTCCAAACACCCGGTACCAACCTCACCAGTTACAACCATTACAATTAAGTAAGTTACGGTCTGAACTTCGAGAAAACTTAATATAAACAAATCAATAAATAAATACATTCACTCTCCATAAACCTAATCCCATCCCAATCACTCATGTTCTTCGTGGCCACCTGTAAATCAATTTGTACCTGCAAGATGAAACCAAGCAGCCCACCCCGAGAGGGGTGAGTCAGTTCCCTGGAATGGAACTGGTACAATTCTCCAAAAACAAACTTATAAAACATAACTCTTCAAATAAACAGTAACATGAAAACAAACTCCTAAAAGTAAGACAGAGATAAAGCACTTCAAACAATCAAGTTAAAGAGAAAAGAAAACAAGACAAAGATATAGAACTTCCAAACCAAGTCATCCACTTAAGTAGTCACACCACATAGTTAGTAAGCATCCATTGTTGATGTTAGAACCAATTCTGGTTAAGAAGAGAAAGACTTAAGTAGTCACAAAGGACCAGGAGTGACATTAATATCCATAACCCGTGGTAGACAGTTTATGTCTCCACCATTTCAGAAGATGATTCCCATAGACCAAATATACTCAAGAGTGGAATAAACCAATTGGGAGAGATGACCCCCACCGCCAGTCAGTTGCCACAAGGGCGAGGTAAACAGACCTCCGCTGTCAGTTGCCACAAAGGGCGAGGTAAACAGACCTCCGCTGTCAGTTGCCACAAAGGGCGAGGTATAGCAGACCTCCGCTGCCACCGACCCGTTCTCAGTCATCGGTGAAAAGTGTGTGCACCACTTAGTATAAATAATCCATACTCAGTACCAAGATTAACATTTCCCATATTCCCATTAGATTATTAACTGCACAAGAGCAATACCAAAACACTCAGTCCTACAGAGTGCAGAGGCGTAAACCCTCAACAATTAATACCCAATAGAAAGAATCCATTCCCAATTAGGCTGATCAAACTCGACTCATGGATGAAACAATACCCATAGTCCAAAGGAAGAATTTACCAATACCAGATACTTTCCTATATTCCTAGTTACCCCACTAGATCATTAACTGCACCAGAGCAATACCAAAACACTCAGTCCTACAGAGTGCAGAAGCGTAAACCCTAGGCAGTTAATATCTAGTGAAACAACTAGATAGGAGGAACCAATAACCAAGGAAGTTTCATATACAGGCTCAGTTAGTCACAGCAAGCTCATTTAGTCACCCAAACAGTTTCCCTTTTGAAATCCATTCAAGATCAGTTGGTGTTCCAAAACATTCCATAAAGTCCATCAGCAAAAGTATCGAGTACGAGAAATCGTACAGAACATTCCATAAGGTCCAAAACACCACAAGCTGAGTACGAGAAACCGTACAAAACATTCTATAAAGTCCAAAACACAACAAGCTGAGTACGAGAAATCGTACAAAACATTCTATAAAGTCCAAAACACAACAAGCTGAGTACGAGAAATCGTACCTGGGTAACGTTGTAGCAGTTCTAATCTACTTGCGCAAACAATCAACAGTACTCTGAAGAATATTAAAGATAACTTACTATCAATAACCCGTACCCTAAGCAAAACTTAAATGAATTCTTCTCTCTTATCTCCAAATCTCAATTATCTTATAAGCCCTCGCTTAAATGTTATGTATAACCTTTGACTTATTTTAGAAGGTTGTATAGCCCAAGGTTGTAGGATCAAGGAATGTATTTTATTAACACTTGTTAATTGTTCCACCCTTATCCACTTTACCCATACCTAACCATAATTCTCACATTAAAGACCTTTATAACATAAGTGCATTATTCGTTATTCAATCAATCTTAGAATTTCAATAACAATTCTTAAGCTCAATACTTTTATTCTTACTTTAGGACATACATCGTGTTATGACAAATTATGGGTTTATCTTAGAATACTATACTATTATTTCACAATTTACTGACTATGTATGTAACACCCCATTCAACATTTACATACTTACAATAAACTGCAGCGGAAATACAAACCTCTTCACATTACTTAACACGTTGGTGTTACACGCCGTTAGCCACCCACGTGGCTAACAAGGCTAATCCATATACATTGTACCGGTCTGATGGGCTAAATTCCCGAGCAACTATACATTGTTATCCCTTTCCATGAATCAACAACAACAACATACACCTTATCAACTATACCGAGTATTTATAAACTGGTGCCGACAACAATATCGGTCTTACTACACCTACTGAATATATATCCTTAAATGAATACCCATGTACAACGACTACCCGTCCTACTCTCGAACGGCTTCCAGCACTTCGTACCTGAAATAGGAAAAGAAGAGAAAGGGTGGCCCCCAAGGGGCTCAGCACCTTTGCTGGTATGGTAATCCCGCAGCCCACATGCTACCGGGCCACGCACAACTACTTGTCGTCTTAACATGCGGTTGATTATTTTTAAATCATACATGCAACTGTAAACACACAACACATAATCATTTCGCCTCAATGGGCTCAACAAACGGATAATATGTCCTTACTTAGTAAGTCACTCAAGGTATTCAATATCCCTAGAGTGTTCCTCCTCTAATGGAGCTACTTCCTTAACAGACGACACTTACCCTTAAATCGGGTTATCCTTAAACGCCTCTTTTCTCAAACCTGGACTCATATCCATGATCCACATACTCCACATTTTACAACATATAACATACACTACATAACAACACTTAACAACACTTTGCACGTTTCCATGTGCACAACATAACACCGCAATAGATATTGCATCACAACAAAGAAACATAACATAACGGGAATGGTCCTCTTAGGTACCGACCCAAACATTGCTAATACACTGGTGAGCCTAGAGAATGTTGCCAGTCTCATGATAAGCTCGTTACATAACTCGTTACCGTCTCGTTAAATGAACGGTTAACTTAACACAAGGTGTCTCGGATATAGAGATCCAAGCACACCGAAACAAACATACAATAGTATGCCCCTGTGGCCCGACGTGAGTCAGTAATAGCCTTGGTTAAGCTAAAGGGAAGGTTGGGAACCAAATTGGAAAACAACCATAACATACAGAGGATCGAACCTGCTATGACAACGACCCCCATACTCACACGCGTGGCCGGAACAGACCGGACTCCTCATTCCCCCCATTAGCACTTGTCAGAAGTTCGTCATTGAACTTAGTTAAACAATCACAACATTGGGTTAAGTCTTGTTAGACACACACAAGGGAAGGGAGAGTTGTACATTCACATATAAACATCACACACAAACATCACATATCCAACTCACGCATAGCCGTGGTTAGAACGTTCCTTAAGTCAGAAACGTTGTTACCGGATACCGTTCTCCTACGTTTACCTAATAGTGGTTAACTAGCCCTTCAAGCGCATTCGAGGTTACCGGTACCGGCACGTAAACATACAATAACAATAGCGACTGTAAACTCGTTTCATGATTTATCTCACAACGTGGCAAACATACAGAAAAACACATTGGCATACAAGCCGGTGTAATCCGGTAGGACACAGGTTGCAAGAAAACCATACCTGTCACCGGAGTCATTTTTCCACGTCCACTTATGTTCCTCGAGCAATTCTCGAACAACTGTTAACATCACATGTGTTTTATTAACATCGGGGTTTGCTTGATTATTTAATGCCTAATGTCTAACTTTCCCCGTTAACTTAGTTACATAACTTTACATTTTTAACTTGTTTTACTTTTACATCTTGATACAACTTTTCACCCACTTAATTGCCATTTAAACTCACCTAACATGTCCTTAACAACCTTATAACATCATTACCTATCAATCCCCTATCATTACACATCATTTCCATACCTTAAACAATGTTTTTGGTCCATACAGCGCCTTGTCCGAACTTGTGTCCGGACTTCCAAAGTTCGGACACAAGCCGCGACCTAATACTGAAAACTATATACACGTCCGAACTTGTGTCCGGACTTCCCAAGTTCGGACACAGTTCGAGAGTAAATCCCAGATAGAAACAGTCACGTCCGAACTTGTGTCCGGACTTCCCAAGTTCGGACACAGTTCGAGAATGAGAAAATCCTTTACCCAACAGAGCCTGTCCGAACTTCCATGTCCGGACGGAAGTTCGGACACGGCAAAACATTCAATTTCCAAGTCTTTAAACACTTAACCAATTTCACCAAATTTCTCCTAAACCTCATAATGTTTCCTAACATCATTTGGCACATCAAACACACCTTTAGCCATGTGCTAAACTCTTTAAATCACTCACCAAAACCATCTTATCATTCACAAATTTCTTACAAAATTCCTAGCACTTGGGATGTTTTCTCCTTAAGATTTTTAAGTGGTAGTTCACCAATAATGACCACTACACCAAGGTGTTTCCTCTACACCTTAACATCATCTCTCAAACTTCTTTTCTTACTAACTAAATCTCCTTTTTCACATCTTACTTAATCAACACTTATTCCTTGGATATCAACATTACCTAAACCTTAAACAAACTTCTCCAAAACTTAAATACATCCTCAAAACACACATTGAATTCCTAGAACTTCCAAGATAGCACCTAAAACCTTGCATCACTCTAAATCACCTTAACACATGTTTTCTTCTCAAGTAAACATTTATTCACCTTTAACACTTCCTAGTTCACCAAGACCATTTAAAACACTTAGAACTTCTCACACATTTTCCCAAATTTGGCCATAGCTTCTCTTGTATATACTCACATCCAAACACTTAGGTTTTTACCTTATTTCATTCAAAACACCTAAAATCCATCAAACACATTTTTATACACAAACTTCACACATTGAGCACTACATCACAATATAGTGCATAACTTAAATTGCTTGGCACTTAGGCCCTTAAATAACATGGCTCTTAGGCCCTTAAATAACATAAACCATAAACACTGAATTTCCCACATAAGTGTGCCTTTGACCTGCAAATACATACACCGATACATATGTTCTTTTACTAGTCTCCTTGAGAGCATTTTACTAGCTCATTTGCCATTGGCTCCTTAGGTATTTTATTAAGCAAATCAAGCTCATTTTCCTAAGGCATTTAAACTACATTGAGATAGTTTGTTTACCTCTTTTCCTCACAAATTTCTTTCTTGTTTCCTTGTAAAACCGGTAGGGCATTTGGTTCCTTGTCAACTTCTAAACAATGTACAAATAATAGAATGAGTATTCAAGCATTATTCTTCATCTCATTGTAAACCCTAGGTTTACATTATTTCAAAAACATTAATGTAGTTGTTTTACCTTAATCTTTGAAGGGTGTTTGGATATCTATGAAGAGAGGACTCCACCTAGTCCTTGAAAGATTCAAATGGAGCTAGAACAAGGCAATATAAGAGCTCCATTAATGGTGAATTTTCGACAACAACAAAACATGGAGGGAACTTGATTTTTCTTTGAGTTTCCTTACCTTGAAGCAAAGGAGAACAAGAATATGTGAAAAGATGAGCTTTTCCCCCTTCAATGGAGATTCTTCATGGCACCAAAATGGAGTTCTTGAAGATTTGAAAAGATAGGAATGTAGAGCTTACTCTAACTAAGACAACGGTAGTCTCGGAATTGAATTCGGAGCATGGAATCACAAGTTACAAGTGAAAGAAGATGAAGAATGAGTGTGGGCTGTTGGAAACCGATGGAGAGATGAGGAAGAAGAAGACCACCGTGGGAAATGAAGGAAGGAATGAGAATGAAGATAACCTTTGCTTTTTGAAGATATTTGTAACTTATAAAGCAAATAGTACTTTACTTTAAGCTTAACTTTACTTATTGATTTCTTTTACATGTTGGTGACTCACTACTACAAAAACCGGCCACCATATTGTTAGAAGGGTAATATAGTCTTTATTTGTCAATTTAATTACTTATAACATTATATGTTACAAACTAGCTTATAAAAATCACTATTCACCTAAACAAGGCACTTAGAAGTGAAATTTTTGATTTCCCATTGATATAGACTTCCAAATGTGATACTATATAGTACACATGTTAATTAAAGAGTAATGATGGACATTTAGCCATTCAAAACTCATTTACAAGACAATTTTTCAAAAACGTGCTTTAAGAATCCTTAAAGCACATTTTGTGTTTTAACTTGTTTTCAAGCTTGGTTTTCTTTAGTAATTGATTTAATATGTTCATTAACATATTTATAAAGTATAGATATGACCATTAGGTCTTATACACATTTATCCCAAGCTTAGAGCACATTTTTGCTCATATTGACTTTAAGGTATTTTCTTGTGTTTTATTTGGTTTAACTGTCCACCAAAGTTTCCTAAGGACTTATTTAGCCTTATTAAATCATAATTGAATATTATTTAGTCTTGGTAGGCTCTTTGGGTCCTAACCAAGTTCGCTCATAGCTTAGAGCATGTTTTTGCTCAAACTGTGTCTTAGTGCTTTATTGCACTTTACTATGTTTTAAATTGTCCACTGATGTTTCTAAGGCACTTTTTAGCCTTTATATAACATAGTTTGCCATTTAAACCACATATCAAGGTTTGGGGTATTTCAATCTACCCCCCTTAAAAGAACTTCGTCCTCGAAGTTCACATTTCCCACACATCATTAGATTAGAACACAGGAATCACTTGGAAATAAACTTCCATAACCAAACACACTTTACATCACAACCTCGGACTTAATGGTCCGGGCAACACATTCACACATCCACACATAACATAACATATCCACATGATAACCTCGGACTCTATGGTCCGGGTATCTTAACAACACACTTACACATACATAACAACCCTTGGACTCACTGGTTTCGGGTAACATCACAACATTTGGACACATAGGTCCCCATAACATAACAGTCTTCAGACACTTAGGTCTATGTAACACACACATTTAGACTCATAGGTCTCAATAGCATAACTTTTAGGAGATCAAAGTCAAAATAACATTATTGCGCATACCACACAACATGTCATAGCATGTATAACAATCAAAATATCTTTTACATACACACTGTGATCCCGCAGAACCCGGTCGCGATGGACACCTTCCGTCCCCGTGCCTTTGGGAGATTAAAACAATCACTTAAATTTAAAATTTCCTTGTGAGGTTAAGTAAGAAGACTTTAATTATGTAAGTATCCATCAACGTTTTATAATACCGATTTACCTCCTTTTGAAAACACACACAACTCCAAGTCCAACTTAAGCTCTTTGCTTCTTTTCTTAGCGTGGTTATTTGTGACCACTTATAGGGAGTTTCAAGAATCATCCAACCCTGATGTGATCAGTATCAGTGTTGAACTATCCTTCCACCCCAATTTGTGTTCGGCTTCCCTTGATCGCATTCAAATCAAGTTCCACCTCCCACTTCATTTTCAAGCATCAATTAAATCACTCATTTCTAATTTTCTATCTTTTTAATCATTCTAATCATGATCATACATCTCCAAAGATAGATCTTCGTCTATCAGTTATTCTCATACACTTTAATCCTGTTGCCTAGGGAATCTTATTCTCACTAGGTTCTATGTCGGTTTCATGCCTTTTCTTGAATCACTATATAGTATATATATACATATATATTTTATCAAAATACAACACACAATTTCACATTTATACACTGTCGGGGTTTGTTCCCCCGGGAGTTTCTCTCTACTCCCACACTTGTACTATCACTCACAACTGTTAATAAATCAACACACTTATCACAATGGTATTCGCATCTTTTGTGCGCAATTACCACAATTAAACCATGAATGAATGTGTATGTTTACGTAACACACACACCAATCATCAAAACAATAATTTTGTGCTATGCACAATATAAATCACATACACTACGTACACTTGTACGGTAATATACACTAAGTGGTTTTGCGCTCTACCCCCCTTAAAAGGGATTACGCCCACGTAATCAATCACTAAGCATTGGCTTAAATGTTCTGCCGTCGTGAAGTGTTTTAACTTCCACGCGGTCTATTACACAATGGATTCTGATTAGAGGATCTTAACCATATTGGCGGTTTAGTTCCTAAACCAAGAATTCTCATTGGAGTTTGTTTAAACTCTTAGTTGGTTTCGATTCTGGCCTGTTAGGCTTCTAGGCGTTAATAATTAGCCATTCACACTCGTGTTTACCATGTACATTCAACGCTTGAATCACTGGCTCACTAGTTTCTGCTGCGAAACTCTAATATCTGTAGAGCTTAATTGCTCCTTTTGTTATTCTTACTGTATTGTATATCCCCAATTGTCACCTTTTATCTTGGTAACAATGGTTTCTCAACCGACGCGTGGTATCTCTTACCATTAGCGAATTCGGTGAGTTATAAACTTCCTATCCACTTCCATGATAATTTACTGTGTATACAGCTATGTATTTCACAATGACTGACTTGTTCCCTTCCGACTTACTGTCGGTTGAGATTGAGCTACTACCTAGTGTGTAGTGCTCTCTCAGCTATTTACAACGTTTGGGGTATATTCCATACCGATATTTGGCAGTTAGTGCTACTGTAGTCACTTACTGTTTTTCATGTCTCCACATTTGGTTTTGTACAAGTACTCTTTCATTGGTGCGGCCTTGCATTTCCTATGCATCGGCCATTATAACATTATTCCTCCACAATTAACATGTTTCCAATTCCTAGCTATCCCACCTGATCATTACTGCGCAAGTGCAATACCAAAACACTCAGTCATACAGAGTGCAGAGGCGTAAACTCTTGACAGTAAATCCCTTATGTGATTGCAGTAGGAATTCACACTGAGTTCCTTATCACATAGTACCGACCATTGGCTTATTGCCCAGTCTGTGTATCATCGCTTGCTTGCAGGTCCATTGAGTTTAACTCATAACTGGTCTTATCCGCCACATCATCGTTTAACAACACTTATACAACGGTCGCTTACTGCGCACCGTACTTATTGTATAACACTAACTCACATCGTATTTGTTGTCACATTAATTTCCACGCATATACTTACACCATTCGTGTTATGGTTCATCCACATTTGGATGACTACTGAATGCTCCTTGAGCATCGATCATTCGAGTCACAAGCCGGCATTATTCAGCTCGGTGTTTCACTTTATACACACATGTTACTAAGCTAACTGCTTTCTTTCAGTAACAATATGGTCAATCCTTAACATATTACTTGGGCTTGATACACATAACCACCGCTCCTGCGGTTTCAGAATATCGAGAGGTATCCCCACTCTTAATGCAGTGGTTCGTCTACCACTCTATTTACTTATACAACATAAACTTCTGCAACCAATCAAATTTATATAACATATCTTGTTTATGGCTTACAAGCCTTATTTGCCTTGAGCTGGGCTCATTGTAGGCTGTCCACACACATGTGTTTCTCTGTAAAATGTTACATGGTTAGAGGTTGTATTGGGCTCCATGACAAGGTCGTTGCATTCCGTTTCCTTTCATGGGATGCCCTTTAGGATTGTCAGTCCGTCTCCTGACAACTTATGTCTAAACTGGGTGTTAGTTTCAACTCTTGTGTTTCTGTCATGCCATTTCGTGCAACACTTGTTGATGCAAACACCCTTCAAGGATTGCTCCTGGGTGTTGCTAAGTTATGCTTTTACATTTAGTTCACACTTATTGATACATTCCATTAGCCACGCCGTTTGCGTTCTTAAATGGCTTATTATCTCCTTTTGTGAAGATCAACATTTCCTAGTAGTGTAAGTACTCATTCTGGGAGTTTCATCCCGTTCTTTGCACATTAATGTGTCCACATTAGGCGTCTGCCTTGCCATGAATAGGCTGGGTCTCCGTTCCAGCTATCATGTTCATCCCTGAGGATCCTTAAGACGTATACGATGTCTTTATATTGCAATTAGTGCACTTCGCACCTCCTGACTCTTAAACATTTCCTTGAAAGGAATTCACTAATTCCTTTGGTCTCGTTAACTTAACTGAGTTCCTTAGCTTCAACCATTCATGGTAATCCTTAGCTCTTGTTTGTTTTATACTGCTGACCGTAGTACGGAGTCGACTACTTCCCGTGTTTCGGACTCTACTCGTATACATATGTGGGGTACCATACTGATACATTACTACTTACCCAACTAACCCATAAATAGGTCTGTCAGGCCCACAAGCTCCTATCGGAGTGCGGTCGTCCCACAATTCAATTGGTACACTCGTAGTGTCCGTCACACGCCTAGGTGAAGTATTCTGTTGTCAACTCCCTTATATTGTCCCGTGACAATATTCATTCCTTACTTCCCGAACTTAATCGAGGGAAAGTTTATCCATTGTTGTATCCTCGTCAACTGTCCTTGGTTTTACTGGTTTGGTTTAAAAAAAGGTTGGAAAGAAGTGTTGGTTTGAAAGAAAATTTGGTTTTGAAAAGAAAAGGGTTTGAATAAATCTGGGTTGAAAGAAGAATTTTCATGGTTTCACGACATCTTCTTACCTTAACTAAGTCTAGCTTCTTGCTGACTGGTGTACTTCCAATTACAGGGGTTAGGCTAACAGGCCCTTCCACTGTTATGACGATCACATTTAACTTTCTAGTACTTTACTAAGTACTTTGTAGTGGTTATAAATTTCCCGTACAGCCCTGTCATAGCAGCACTTGCTACGGCAAGTGCGCCATGCTAACTGGCTATCGGTTTAACACATACCAGTTGTGGTATTGTTTTGACCCATATTGTCATCAGTGGCCTTGTTGGCCCTCACTGATCTAACTGTCTTGGTAATAACTCCTCTAGGTGACTTCTCACGGTCTTCGCATGATAATTATCAACTAGGGTGTTTCCCATTCTGGGAGACCCCTTTTTCTTGGTATTGTATTCTCTTTGTAGCCCGTTCCACGTATTTGGGCACTACGTTGTAGTTCCCTTGTCGGTTGGTATACCGTTGGTGTAATATTTATCAACTGTGGTCCCGTAGACACTCGTCTCGGGTCTTACTAATCCACTTCTTGCCTGTTGCACGATTGGTGCGTTGCAAGCTGGTTATTCTCGACTGCTCTGCATGTCGACCCAGGTTGCCGGAAATTCTATTCTCTTATACACAAAATCCTTCATTCTTCGCTATTTAATGAGGTTAACATTGTTTAGATGGGAACCGTCTCCGGGATTCTCAGTTTTCAGGATCTACCGTAAGACAAGTTCTCCGTACCCTTAGAGGTATTCAATAACAGCCAGATCGGGCATTCCCGAGTACGAGAGGACTTTCATCTCTCTGGCGTTGTTTCCCAAGTTATAAAACAGGGACTGTGGAGGGTGGGAAGGATGTAGTAGGTTTCCAGTATTCACTGGTCATACCTATCTAGCGTATCTCTCACGCTATCACTCAACCCTTAACCCAAAGTACTTAAATCCTAACTCGGTACTTCCTAAGCTCGGTAATTCAGTCATCAGAGCGATACTTCGCTCTGATACCACTTTTTGTAACACCCCATTCAACATTTACATACTTACAATAAACTGCAGCGGAAATACAAACCTCTTCACATTACTTAACACGTTGGTGTTACACGCCGTTAGCCACCCACGTGGCTAACAAGGCTAATCCATATACATTGTACCGGTCTGATGGGCTAAATTCCCGAGCAACTATACATTGTTATCCCTTTCCATGAATCAACAACAACAACATACACCTTATCAACTATACCGAGTATTTATAAACTGGTGCCGACAACAATATCGGTCTTACTACACCTACTGAATATATATCCTTAAATGAATACCCATGTACAACGACTACCCGTCCTACTCTCGAACGGCTTCCAGCACTTCGTACCTGAAATAGGAAAAGAAGAGAAAGGGTGGCCCCCAAGGGGCTCAGCACCTTTGCTGGTATGGTAATCCCGCAGCCCACATGCTACCGGGCCACGCACAACTACTTGTCGTCTTAACATGCGGTTGATTATTTTTAAATCATACATGCAACTGTAAACACACAACACATAATCATTTCGCCTCAATGGGCTCAACAAACGGATAATATGTCCTTACTTAGTAAGTCACTCAAGGTATTCAATATCCCTAGAGTGTTCCTCCTCTAATGGAGCTACTTCCTTAACAGACGACACTTACCCTTAAATCGGGTTATCCTTAAACGCCTCTTTTCTCAAACCTGGACTCATATCCATGATCCACATACTCCACATTTTACAACATATAACATACACTACATAACAACACTTAACAACACTTTGCACGTTTCCATGTGCACAACATAACACCGCAATAGATATTGCATCACAACAAAGAAACATAACATAACGGGAATGGTCCTCTTAGGTACCGACCCAAACATTGCTAATACACTGGTGAGCCTAGAGAATGTTGCCAGTCTCATGATAAGCTCGTTACATAACTCGTTACCGTCTCGTTAAATGAACGGTAACTTAACACAAGGTGTCTGGATATAGAGATCCAAGCACACCGAAACAAACATAACAATAGTATGCCCCTGTGGCCCGACGTGAGTCAGTAATAGCCTTGGTTAAGCTAAAGGAAGGTTGGGAACCAAATTGGAAAACAACCATAACATACAGAGAGGATCGAACCTGCTATGACAACGACCCCCATACTCACACGCGTGGCCGGAACAGACCGGACTCCTCCCCCCCATTAGCACTTGTCAGAAGTTCGTCATTGAACTTAGTTAAACAATCACAACATTGGGTTAAGTCTTGTTAGACACACACAAGGGAAGGGAGAGTTGTACATTCACATATAAACATCACACACAAACATCACATATCCAACTCATGCATAGCCGTGGTTAGAACGTTCCTTAAGTCAGAAACGTTGTTACCGGATACCGTTCTCCTATGTTTACCTAATAGTGGTTAACTAGCCCTTCAAGCGCATCGAGGTTACCGGTACCGGCACGTAAACATACAATAACAATAGCGACTGTAAACTCGTTTCATGATTTATCTCATAACGTGGCAAACATACAGAAAAACACATTGGCATACAAGCCGGTGTAATCCGGTAGGACACAGGTTGCAAGAAAACCATACCTGTCACCGGAGTCATTTTTCCACGTCCACTTATGTTCCTCGAGCAATTCTCGAACAACTGTTAACATCACATGTGTTTTATTAACATCGGGTTTGCTTGATTATTTAATGCCTAATGTCTAACTTTCCCCGTTAACTTAGTTACATAACTTTACATTTTTAACTTGTTTTACTTTTACATCTTGATACAACTTTTCACCCACTTAATTGCCATTTAAACTCACCTAACATGTCCTTAAAACCTTATAACATCATTACCTATCAATCCCCTATCATTACACATCATTTCCATACCTTAAACAATGTTTTTGGTCCATACAGCGCCTTGTCCGAACTTGTGTCCGGACTTCCAAAGTTCGGACACAAGCCGCGACCTAATACTGAAAACTATATACACGTCCGAACTTGTGTCCGGACTTCCCAAGTTCGGACACAGTTCGAGAGTAAATCCCAGATAGAAACAGTCACGTCCGAACTTGTGTCCGGACTTCCCAAGTTCGGACACAGTTCGAGAATGAGAAAATCCTTTACCCAACAGAGCCTGTCCGAACTTCCATGTCCGGACGGAAGTTCGGACACGGCAAAACATTCAATTTCCAAGTCTTTAAACACTTAACCAATTTCACCAAATTTCTCCTAAAGCCTCATAATGTTTCCTAACATCATTTGGCACATCAAACACACCTTTAGCCATGTGCTAAACTCTTTAAATCACTCACCAAAACCATCTTATCATTCACAAATTTCTTACAAAATTCCTAGCACTTGGGATGTTTTCTCCTTAAGATTTTTAAGTGGTAGTTCACCAATAATGACCACTACACCAAGGTGTTTCCTCTACACCTTAACATCATCTCTCAAACTTCTTTTCTTACTAACTAAATCTCCTTTTTCACATCTTACTTAATCAACACTTATTCCTTGGATATCAACATTACCTAAACCTTAAACAAACTTCTCCAAAACTTAAATACATCCTCAAAACACACATTGAATTCCTAGAACTTCCAAGATAGCACCTAAAACCTTGCATCACTCTAAATCACCTTAACACATGTTTTCTTCTCAAGTAAACATTTATTCACCTTTAACACTTCCTAGTTCACCAAGACCATTTAAAACACTTAGAACTTCTCACACATTTTCCCAAATTTGGCCATAGCTTCTCTTGTATATACTCACATCCAAACACTTAGGTTTTTACCTTATTTCATTCAAAACACCTAAAATCCATCAAACACATTTTTATACACAAACTTCACACATTGAGCACTACATCACAATATAGTGCATAACTTAAATTGCTTGGCACTTAGGCCCTTAAATAACATGGCTCTTAGGCCCTTAAATAACATAAACCATAAACACTGAATTTCCCACATAAGTGTGCCTTTGACCTGCAAATACATACACCGATACATATGTTCTTTTACTAGTCTCCTTGAGAGCATTTTACTAGCTCATTTGCCATTGGCTCCTTAGGTATTTTATTAAGCAAATCAAGCTCATTTTCCTAAGGCATTTAAACTACATTGAGATAGTTTGTTTACCTCTTTTCCTCACAAATTTCTTTCTTGTTTCCTTGTAAAACCGGTAGGGCATTTGGTTCCTTGTCAACTTCTAAACAATGTACAAATAATAGAATGAGTATTCAAGCATTATGCTTCATCTCATTGTAAACCCTAGGTTTACATTATTTCAAAAACATTAATGTAGTTGTTTTACCTTAATCTTTGAAGGGTGTTTGGATATCTATGAAGAGAGGACTCCACCTAGTCCTTGAAAGATTCAAATGGAGCTAGAACAAGGCAATATAAGAGCTCCATTAATGGTGAATTTTCGGACAACAACAAAACATGGAGGGAACTTGATTTTTCTTTGAGTTTCCTTACCTTGAAGCAAAGGAGAACAAGAATATGTGAAAAGATGAGCTTTTCCCCCTTCAATGGAGATTCTTCATGGCACCAAAATGGAGTTCTTGAAGATTTGAAAAGATAGGAATGTAGAGCTTACTCTAACTAAGACAACGGTAGTCTCGGAATTGAATTCGGAGCATGGAATCACAAGTTACAAGTGAAAGAAGATGAGAATGAGTGTGGGCTGTTGGAAACCGATGGAGAGATGAGGAAGAAGAAGACCACCGTGGGAAATGAAGGAAGGAATGAGAGAATGAAGATAACCTTTGCTTTTGAAGATATTTGTAACTTATAAAGCAAATAGTACTTTACTTTAAGCTTAACTTTACTTATTTGATTTCTTTTACATGTTGGTGACTCACTACTACAAAAACCGCCACCATATTGTTAGAAGGGTAATATAGTCTTTATTTGTCAATTTAATTACTTTAACATTATATGTTACAAACTAGCTTATAAAAATCACTATTCACCTAAACAAGGCACTTAGAAGTGAAATTTTTGATTTCCCATTGATATAGACTTCCAAATGTGATACTATATAGTACACATGTTAATTAAAGAGTAATGATGGACATTTAGCCATTCAAAACTCATTTACAAGACAATTTTCAAAAACGTGCTTTAAGAATCCTTAAAGCACATTTTGTGTTTTAACTTGTTTTCAAGCTTGGTTTTCTTTAGTAATTGATTTAATATGTTCATTAACATATTTATAAAGTATAGATATGACCATTAGGTCTTATACACATTTATCCCAAGCTTAGAGCACATTTTTGCTCATATGACTTTAAGGTATTTTCTTGTGTTTTATTTGGTTTAACTGTCCACCAAAGTTTCCTAAGGACTTATTTAGCCTTATTAAATCATAATTGAATATTATTTAGTCTTGGTAGGCTCTTTGGGTCCTAACCAAGTTCGCTCATAGCTTAGAGCATGTTTTGCTCAAACTGTGTCTTAGTGCTTTATTGCACTTTACTATGTTTTAAATTGTCCACTGATGTTTCTAAGGCACTTTTTAGCCTTTATATAACATAGTTTTGCCATTTAAACCACATATCAAGGTTTGGGGTATTTCAATGTATCTTTATCATATCTACTAGATAATCCATTATAACTAAGTCTTCCCCCTTAACTTATTCAGATCTACATCCCGTATACTGAAATCGTAGTGTTGTAGATACAATTTATTATAACTAAATCGAGTCACTAAACTCAATTATCATATCCTTAGTTCAGAATGACTTTTTATTACATCCAGCTAATAATCTTGACATAAGATGTTAAATTACTTTTCATCCTGAAACACTATATTATAGTTAACTTAGACTTATCGAACTCCTACATTTAGTATTCACAAGGTACATTATTTGCTTATTATTACCTATATAATAGGTGTTTTAAGATAACCCTTTTATGTATCCTTACTTACATTTTAATTTCCCAAGTATTTAATTTTTACACACATTCTCTCCATAGAGTATGTATAATCCTTTGTACTAAATTTTAATAAACTTATGCCTTAAATACATTTATATACTTACAAGACCAAAGGTTTCAAAGAAACAACTTAATAAATTAATTTCCTTTATTGTATTTAGGATGGACAATATATCTACATAAAGTAGAATTTATCCAAGAATTAAATTCTGGTTCGTAAGTGGAATTGTTAATTATTTAATAAGATAATCTATTATGAAAAATCCCCATACCTTATATTCAAATGACACATTAATATTTCCCGTGTCAAAAGGTAAATCCTTATAGCCTCTTATGTAACTTAGTTCCTCTAAATAAAGGTTCAAAGGTTTATGTATCTAATTTCTATTTATAAACCTTTAGTTAAATCTTTAACTATTATGTACAACACTATTTATAAACTCACATCTTGAATATTAGTAATAAATGTATTTTATATGGCTAACTAATTCTAAGAAACTTAAGGATTATTATTTAGAGTAATTTCCTAATCATAGTTTAATATAGTCTTATACCATAATCCCTTTTAATGATTTTTGTCTCAAAATATTAAGTTATTACTCAATACTATAAATATTAAGAAATGATTAATCTAGACTTATTTATCCTCTTCACATTTAGATGTAAAAGTAACTCATTTACTTTATTATTGTTTATAATATGAACATTTAAATGTAAAAGCATTTCATTCATTTTATTATCAATTATATAATAAGATCTATTTGTGTAACACTTTATGTAAACTAATTACGAATATTCCTAAATTTCAACTTATTAATTTCTTAACCCAATTATAGATTTACATTGTGGACATTGACTAAATATATACATGTATTTTAATACTGTTTATACTTAGAAATTCAAGGGTAACTACAACCTCAATTCATAACCATAAATTAATACCACCTCATAGTATTCTATTACTAGTATTATGTAGAGGTTTTATTTTAACTCATTAATTCCTTCATATTATATTTTCTATAAGGTATTTTTTTCTTTTACTTATTTATTTATCGTAATATATATATATTATATCCTTACTATGATATTTCTCACAGGAATGTTATTTCCTTTATCTATTTTTATTGTATTTATATACATATATATATCCACTATATCAAGATTTTCGAGAACATTCTTTAAGAAATTATATTTTATTAATTATATTTAATATCTTTTAGACATATCCTCAACTGATTTATGGTTATAAAATAGAGTATTTTCCCTTAGTTTAGTTAAACATATTAGCTTCCATATTATATAATAATAAATGTAGTTTAGTTAATTCCTTGATTTAATATAAGTTTCTATTTATTTCTCTCATATATATATTATATATATAATATATGTAACAATTTTTACTTCACTTAAGTTAATACCCAAAATATTTATAAACATACTGTATTAAATGTTAATTAGTCTTATTATATTTCCCCAACCTATAAAGTTCATTAATCAACTATACGTAATTTTGATTACACTAAAAACTATATATTATAAGTTATTCTTATGAAAACTCACAAACACAATTTTTAAAACCTTTTCCCGTTGCCCAAAAATTCCCAAACTTAATATACAGTAACTATAACATTTTTAGACATATTATAAAATTTTTATTTCATAAAAATATCTTTTTAATTTAGCCAATAATTCCAGAAAAACCGTAACTTGTAAAATCATAACTTATTTTAAAACTCCAAAACCATAATAATTACATCAATATAAACTAGATAAAATAAGGACCTATGGTTAAAATTTCAAGTCAAATACCTTCGAGAAGGCCATTAACTAAAATTAACAAGTTTGAGCTATTTACTGATTTTTTTTATAGAAACTTAACAACTTATATTACCAGATCTATCTGGCCGTCCAATCTCTTAAAACGAGATCGGACGGCCCCTGTGTTGCGAGTTCATCCGAACTCAGTGAGCAGATCGAGTACTAATTCGAGAATTCTCCTAATCTACAGAACGAATCGAGTGATTTTTGTTTCTATGGATTCGTATCAAATTTCGGTTCTATTGGTATCAATTTCCCCAATTATAATGCATTTCATCAAATTCGAATTCGATTTGGAAGCTAGGGTTTATCTCGGTACAAACTACAAATCGGATACAAATCATCCAAATTCCTCCTAACCTAACACGAAATTGACTAAATTGGCACATGGATTAGGTCGAAATCATGACTAAGAACAACAATCGGAGCAATTTGATCGGGACTCACCGGATTGTGCGAATTGGATGAATTCCGATTCGGAAAAACTGGAAAACTGGAAAAACTCGAACTTTAGACAGTTCGGGGTGCCAACTTTGAGGATCTATAACTAGCAGTACAAGGGTTAGATAATGAGTAAGGGCTCATTGAAAGAAGAATTGTATATCTACACAGTGATAGCAAGTACTAATCCTAACTCGCATCACACAGAAAGAAATCGAAGTCACAAAACACGAGTTTACCTCTCTGTTTCGGTATTATTTTATGTGCGTGCAAGACCGAAACTTTAGGCCTCTATATCTCCAACTGGTTACGAATTGGACTTGGGCATAAACATGAAAGTTGTAGATGGATTAGAGATCTACACAACGAGCATAGAAATCGAAATTGGTTGAAAGACGAGGAAGTTATGGCAAGACAACTTTACCTGAAATCGGATGAAACTGGAAACTGGGTTACGAACTCGAAAGTTGACAACTTTGGATCAATTTCCCGTCGATGTAGATGAGTTAGTAGGCTTGTATAGTTACGGTTGTAAAGAGGAATTACGAAAGGGAGTGGTGAAGACGCATGGAAAAATATTGAGTAATGTGAAAGTTATAGCCGTGCTATTAGGGCTAGGAAGTGAAATCGGTTACGAAAATCAGGAAGGAAATCGGCTAAGTGTGGGCGACCCACTACAGAGTGACACGTGGCACTTCTTAAAATTTTGATTCAAAACTTCAATCTAGCATAACTTTGGCTAGGATGATCCGTTTTTGACGTTCTTTTTATCGATCTTCATGGTTTTTCATAACCTATTTATTGGTATAGGTTTCATGGCCTGGTTTGACCATTCTCAAAAGTCAACTCTAGCAAGGCTAATAAGCTTTAAGGTTTCTAGAATTTTATATTGACTTTTATATTTCAAAACAATGTTCCAACACTTCCCAAAATCTTTATAATATATATGGAGTGGTTTTAAATTTTCCCAAGATTTATTGACTTATAAATCTTATTATATATTTCATAATACTATATAATAATGTATAATAATTAGTGTAACACCCCTAAACGCACATGATACTAATTGAAATCGCAGCGGAATAATAACAAACAGTAACTAACGCTCGGTGCTACAACGCCGTCAACCACCCACGTGTTAACAAGGCAGAATAAATACAATTGTCCGGTCTGATGATCAGACTCCCGAGCATAAGACTAAACCATAAATACATTAATACAATACCGATGTTTACATAATCTTCACTGTATACCATCACTGAACAGCAGCAACCAAAAGTATATAACGCCACACAGAGCACAGCGCATCCCGGGCCAACATCCAAAAGTATACAAAAGTAATTACATCCTAGGATCTAAAGCCACTCCGCTTCTTCGATCCTCATCCTGCAGTATAAGAAATATGGATCCCCCGAGGGGTCAGCAACCCTTGGCTGGTATGGCTAACGCGCAGCCCATCGGCTACCGGGATACGCGCAGCTACTTGTCATTATAACATGGCATTCAATTATATACATAAATAACATACATAGAGCATGGCATCAATGGTGCATAGCTCAACAACACAAACACAGTGGATTTTCACTCCACGATAACAAACCACAGGGTCAATAACATAAGAGCCTAGAGAGTGGTTCACTCTCATGTCAAGCTCGTTAAACACACTCATTACCGTTCTGTTAGTCGAACGAGTAACTTAAGTCACAGATGGTTCGGATTTAGTGACCCGAACACACCACACAAACACAGGTTCCCAAAACCGATCATAAGTCAGAATAGGTAAGCTTTGGAAGAAGCTAGCGGGAGATCGAACGCCAAATTAAGTAGAACAATCTTAACAACATAAGAGTCGAATCTGATTCAGATATCTACTCTTAACTTACATGCATGACCGGATAACCGTATTCCTCACCTCCCAGTTAACACTTGTTAGAAGTTCATAGTGGAACTTAACAACCCACACAATAGGTGGTAAGTCATGTTAGACACACACAAGGGAATTGAGTCACAACATTACATCACAATAATATGAACAACCGTAAACTCATTACATGTTTAAATCTTATAACGTTGTAAACACACAGAAAAACATACAACACACAAACCGGTGTAAACCGCTAGACAACAGACTGCAAGAAAACCATACCTTGGCCCTTGCCTCGTTTGGTTTCCTCCGTAGGTCACTCCTATACATAATTCAAGAACATCGGTTAATTAACTTACTTAACCTCCAAATTTACTAAGTGTTTAACATAATTGTGTGACATGTTTTAATGTCTATCTTACCCTAGGTTACCTTCATTATACACCCTAGGGTTAACTACATAAGTCACATTCTTTTCTGTTTTTTTTTTTTTTTTTACAAGTTTAGGTCCGACCGACCTTGCCGACCGAACTTACCCAAGTTCGGTCGATTCCAGAATACATTTCCGTTAAAAATTTTCTACTCCGACCGAACTTACCAAGTCCGGTCCTATGTTCGGCCTTTTCCAGAGAGTTTCTCCCCTTTGTAAATTTAGCCCGACCGAACTTACCAAGTCCGGTCCTATGTTCGGCCTTTTCCAGTAACTCAATCCGTACTCAAAATACAGGCCCGACCGACCTTGCAAGTCCGGTCCCAAGGTCGGTCTTTTCCAGAAGCCAATTCTCGCAGGGTAAACTGGGCTCGACCGAACTTGCAAGTTCGGTCGCAAGTTCGGTCTGCCCCAGACCTTTGTTTTCCTTTTCACATTCAACTCCAAACTTCACCCCATACAACCTAGTACTCCCTAACCTCATTTGGGCACTTCAAACACAACTTAAACCATCCTTAAATACTCACACAACTCTTTCACTAATTCATTAAACCTTTGCTTATCTCCTTGTAAATTCCTTAACACTTACAACATTTTACACTAGGTTTCTAAATGGTGTTTCTCACCTATGATAACTACTATCCCAAAATGTTTTCTCCTTATCTTAACATCATCTCCCAAGCATCATTTCTCACAACTAACTCCTTATAACATTACTTCAAATCCTTTTTCAAGTTCCTACCTTCTCCTTAATTTACCAAAGTTTGCCTAAGTCTTTACCTAAGTCCCAAAGTGACTTTGGTACATACTAAAATCTCAAGCTCATGCCTAAGTCCTTGTTACATCCCAAATCACCTTAATGAATGTTTCTTACACAAGAACAACACTTAACCATTTTAAATACTCCTTAACTTATCAACTCATTTTAACACTTAGAACTTCACCTTTGTTACCCAAATTTCGACATAGGTTCTCCTAGAATATTACTAAACCAAAACACATTGTTTTTACCAACAAACAACCAAGAACACTAAAAATCCATCAAGTACTTATTATACACAAACTTCACTCACAAGGCACTACATCACAATATAGTGCATAATTTAAATTGCATGGCACTTAGGCCCTTAAATGACATGGCTCTTAGGCCCTTAAGGTGCATAAATCATAAACACTGAATTTCCACAATGTATTTGCCTTTAACCTGCAAATACACTCAACAACACATATGCCTTTTACTAAGCTCTTGAGAACACTTTACTAAGTCATTCACCATTGGCTCTTTAGGTAGTTTTAATAAGCATTTATAAGCTCATTTCTCCTAAGGCATTAAAACAACATTAGGTTAGTAGATTTACCTCTTTTGCAAAATAACTTCTTTCTCGTTTCCTTTAGAAAACCAATAGAGTACTTGATTCTTTGACAAGTTCTAACAATATACAAACATTATAATGAGTATTCAAGCTATAAGCTCCATCTCATTGTAAACCCTAGTTTTACATTGTTTCAAAAACATTAATGTAGTTGTTTTACCTTGCTCTTTGAAGAGAGTTTGAATATCTAGCAAGAGAGGACTCCACCTAGTCCATGAAGAGTTGGAATGAAGCTAGAACAAAGTCACATAAAAAGCTCCTTCAATACATATTTTCGGACATGACAAAAACAAGGAGGAAACTTGATTTTTGTTTGAGATTCCTTACCTAGAAACCAAGGAGAGTAACAATATGTAAAAATACAAGCTCAAGCTCCTTCAATGGAGGAACTCCATGGCACCGAAATGGTGGTCTTGGAATTTTGAAAAGATAGGAATGAAGAGCTTGATGAGAGGAAGAAGATGGTGGTGTTTGTTTTTGATTTGGACAAGTGAGCAAGGTTTTACAAGAGATCAAAGCTTGTGTTTCAATGGAGGTAGTAGTATTACCGTGAGAGAGCAGCAAGAAGAAGGAAGAAGAGAGGTGGGAAACCGTGTGAGCAAGGAAAGAAATGAGAGAATAAGATAGAACTTGCTTTCTGAAGATATTTATACTTATAAAGTAAAAAGGGTACTTAAGTAGTTTACTTATTTTCTTAACAAGCTAACAAAGGTGGTGTGTCACCAACCTTAAAAACCGGCCCCTAATAGTAGTAGGAGGGTAATATAGTCTTTGTTTGTCAATTTAATTACTTATACAAACATATGTTACAAAATAGCTTATAAAAGTTACTATTCATAAAACAAGGCACATAGAAGTGAAATTTTTGATTTCCCACTAATATAGACACCCAAATGTGATATTATATAGTACACATATGTATTTAAGAGTAATGATGGACATCTAGCCACTCAAAACTCATTTACAAGACAATTTTTCAAAAATGTGCTTTAAGACTCCTTAAAGCACATTTTGTGTTTAAACTTGTTTTCAAGCTTGGTTTTCTTTGGTAATTGGTTTAATATGTTCATTATTGTATAAATGAGGTCTTGGTAAGTTCATTAGGTCTTAACCAAGTTTATCCCAAGCTTAGAGCACATTTGGCTCTTATTGACTTTAAAGCACATTTTGTGTTTCCTTTGTTTAAATTTGTTTACTAATGTTTCTAAGACTCTTTTTAGTCTTAATACACCATATTTAAGTGTTTAACAATATATTAAGGTTTGGGGTATTTCAATCTACCCCCCTTAAAAGAACTTTGTCCTCAAAGTTCATACTTCCACATATCCTGAATATTAGAACACGGGAACACTTATAAACAATACTTCCATACATTACTAACAACACACTTACATAATATTGGACACCAGGTCCATACAACATAGCATAACATTGGACACAAGGTCCATACAACATAACATAACATTGGACACAAGGTCCATACAACATTATCCACATCAGACACAACGGTCTGTAACATAACACATAACATAGACGATGTATTCAAATACACGTCGTACACACATAACCGAAACGGCTCTACCCCCCTTAAAAAGGGGTACGCCCCGTACCCTATACACATAAGGACTAAGAAGTAAACAATGACGGGTACTTCGCCTTCATCTTATCTTCCAGCTCCCAAGTGGCCTCCTCAACGTCCTGGTTAGACCAGAGAACTTCACCAGTCTCACGGACTTATGGCGAGTGTCTCGAGTCTTAGCATCCAGAATCCGTACCGGAGTCTCCACTGATCGCATGGTCGGCTCTAAGGTTAGCCTTTCAGGCTGAAGCACATGAGACGGATGAGACATATACTTCTTCAACTGGGACACATGAAATACATCATGTACCTTGCCCAGCTCGGCGGGTAGGTCTAGTCTATAGGCTACCGGGCCGATCCGCTCCGTCACAACATAAGGCCCCACATACTTTGGGCTCAACTTGCCCTTCTGGCCAAAACGAAATACTCCCTTCATGGGGGATACTCTCAAAAATACCTGATCGCCCACGGCGAACTCCAGGTCACGTCGGCGCACATCTGCGTACGACTTCTGTCTATCCTGAGCTGCTTTCATATTAGCCCTGATCTGGCGAACTTCTGCCTGAACTTGCTCAAGATACTCTGGTCCTATAATGACCGTCTCACTCGACTCATCCCAGCATAATGGCGTGCGGCATGGTCTACCGTACAAGGCCTGGAAGGGAGACATCTTGATCGAAGCATGATAACTGTTGTTGTAACTAAACTCGATCAGATGTAACTTATCAATCCAGCTGGTCTGAAAGTCAAGTGCACAAGCACGTAGCATATCCTCAAGTGTCTGAATAGTGCGCTCACTCTGACCATCGGTCTGTGGATGAAACGCTGTACTCAATTTCAATTCAGTACCCAATGCCTCTCGTGTGGACTTCCAATATCTGGATAAGAATCTGGTATCTCTGTCAGATACAATCGTTTTCGGTACACCATGATGTCTTACAATCTCTTATCAAACAGTTCTGCCAATCTTGCCACTTTCCAAGTGTCCTTCATCGGAATGAATCGGGCCACCTTGGTCAGTCGGTCAACTATCACCCATATCATATTCAGACCTCCCCTTGTAGGCGGAAGCCCTACTACAAAGTCCATGGAGATATCATGGAACTTCCACTCAGGCACTGGCATTGGCTGTACCATACCACCAGGCCGTCGGTGCTCAAACTTGACCTTCTGGCAAGTGAGACACCTCAATACATAATCACTAACATCTTTCTTCATTCCAGTCCACCAAAAATACCTTTTCATACCTTATACATCTTTGAAGCTCCGGGGTGAATCGAAGTAGTAGAACAATGGGATTCACTCAATATGCGCTCCTTCAACTCAGCGCTACTCCTAGGTATACACAAGCGGCCATTCAGCCTAATCAGGTCATCATCATGGAGTCTGAAGTCGTACTTCTGACCCTCGAATGTGCCATCAATAAGCTTCTGCCGGATCTCCAGCATATACTGATCCGTCATCTGAGCACTCCGCACCTCTTCAACCAAGCCAGTATAAGAGACTAGCGAATGGAGAGAGTGTGCTCGGCGACTCAGTGCGTCAGCTACCACATTTGCCTTACCCTCTTTGTATTGCAAATTGATGTCATAATCATTCAGAAACTCAACCCACCTTCTTTGCCTCATGTTCAACTCTTTCTGAGTGAACAAGTACTTTAAGCTTTTATGGTCAGAATAGATTGTCACACTTACCCCATACAAATAATGTCGCCATATCTTCAATGCGAAGACAATGGCACCCAATTCTAAATCGTGGGTAGGGTAGTTTTCCTCATGCTTCTTCAGCTGACGGGAGGCGTATGCCACGACCTTCCCGTGTTGCATCAATACACAACCCATACCTCTGCCTGATGCGTCGCAGTAGACCTCAAAACCATCTGGACCGTCTGGTATAGTCAGGACTGGTGCAGATGTCAGAGCATCCTTGAGACTCGCGAAAGAACTCTCACAGTCAACTGTCCACTCGAATGGTGCATCCTTCTTCATCAAGGAAGTCATCGGCTTCGAGATACTGGAGAAGTCCTTCACAAACCTCCTATAATATCCTGCCAGACCGAGGAAGCTCCTGATATCAGTGACTGTCTTCGGCCTAGGCCAGGTGCGTACTGCATCTATCTTTGCCGGATCAACAGCGATCCCGGCCTCAGAAATCACATGTCCAAGGAAAGACACTTGGTTCAACCAAAATTCACATTTCGAAAACTTTGCATACAACTGGTTTCTCCTCAGAGTTTGTAACACATTCTCAGGTGGCTTTCGTGCTCACCTTTGATTTAGAATACACAAGAATGTCATCGATGAAGACTACCACAGACTTGTCCAACTGATCTTGGAACAAGCGGTTCATTAAGTCCATGAACTTAGCTGGTGCATTCGATAAGCCAAACGGCATAACTGTGAACTCATAATGCCCATACCTCGTTCTGAAAGCTGTCTTCTCGATATCACTGTCACGGATGGCAATCTGATGGTATCCGGAACGTAAGTCTATCTTGGAGAATACTGATGCTCCCTTAAGCTGATCAAATAGATCGTCGATGCGTGGTAAAGGGTAACGGTTTTTCACCGTAACAGCATTCAGCTCCCGATAATCGATACATAGGCGGAGGCTACCGTCCTTCTTCTTCACGAAGAGGACCGGCGCTCCCCATGGTGAACACTAGGGCGGATAAAGCCCTTGTCGAGTAGGTCTCTCAGCTGCTCCTTGAGCTCTGTCATTTCTGCTGGAGCCATACGATAAGGTGCTTTCGCAATGGGTCCAGTGCCCGGAACTAAGTCGATCTCAAACTCAACCTCTCGTGCTGGCGGCATGCCCGGCAGTTCCTTAGGAAATACATCAGGAAACTCCGACACTACCGGCACATCTGGGCTAAACTCAGGGTCTCTCTCTATGTCCTGGACATAGCAGAGGTACACATCACTCCCTCGTCGTAACTCACGATACATGGCCATGGCGGTGATGATCTGAGTCGAAGGCTCCCTGGGCCTCTGGCGGTATGATATGGTAACCCCAGATGGACTCCGAAGAAGCAGTCGATGCTCGGCACACAGGATTCTGCCCTTGTACCGCTCCAACCAGTTCATCCCGACAATCACATCAAATCCTAGTCCGTCGAACTCTATCAGGTCGATCGGGAACTCTTCACCTCTGATTCGTACAATGACATCTCGGTGGTAGCGGGTACACCTGATCCGCTCTTTCGATGGAAGAGTGACCAAGAAGTCTGGCATCTCCTCTCCATCTAACCCCAGCCTCTTCGCAAAAGATAGCGAAACAAATGTGTGTGAGGCTCCAGAGTCGAACAAGATCGATGCATCCACGCCATTCACTGGAAAGGTACCGGTGAGGATTGTGCCGCTCTTGCCGGCTTCTGCCTCATTGCAGACACTCAGTGTACCTCCCGTTCCGAGTGCACAGCCTAATTCATTGGCAAACTAATAAGTACTGGGTAACAACACGGTTGATATACTTCAATAACTCCACTTTATTCATTAACACTTCCTCTTTACAACATTGTTGGTTTACATGGTTGATATAACTTAACACATACATAACTCCCTTAACATATACTGGCTTAACACATTACAAAAGTATACAAGGCTTAGAATTGTCTGAAGGTCAAATTCAAACGTCCGGGTTTCATGTGTGTGGCATTGATCACTGCCGACGGTGCGGTATTCAGTTTGATCTTCCTGATGCCATGATATAGCATTCTTGACTGTCCACCCATGATTAATACATCTCCTGACTTTAACATTAACTTCCTTGCGAGATCAGCACGCTTCTGCTCGCCATACACAAATACTGCGGTATCACCAATGGACCAAGACACCACGGGTACTCCCTTACTTAGAGACTCGGGTGACTCGTCCTTATCTTGGTGTAAACCTAACCGTCCACCTTTCTGGTAGAAGTTCACAATACACAAATCTGCTTCACATTTGGAATTGAATCCGTTTCAACTTGTTGAGCAATTCCCACGGCGTGATTAACGACCGCACGGAACTCCTCTGGTATACTTGGTACCGTTGCTCCATCTTCAGCTCGCACTTCTTGATATGACTTGGTGTAAGGGTTCCAGTCCTTACCCATGCACATCATCTTCAATTGCATTCTTGATCCGTTCGGATATTCAGGTGTGTAGAAACCTCCAGGTTTAGCTCCAAGTTCGTCGCATCGTCTGATGATATGGACTTGTGCTTCCGGTGTCAGGTATCCACTTAAGAGTATCATACCTGGCTGGATAACCTGACATTGCTCCATTGGAAAGTCGGTGATGTTGATGGTGGTCTCTTCAGGGTTTGGTGTGGGTGGGATTGGATAACATATATTGAAGGTTCCTTTCAGTTTAGAATTATCTAATTAGGTGTCTTTCACACTATACTTTAACTCCTTACTCACATGATAATACACTTGAACTCACTAATACACACAAGCATGAAATGCGGTATGCAATCACTTATTACATTCAACAGTTTAGGCGGTACCTGGTCTAGAAGAGGGCCCTGGCGCCTCAGACCGGTCCACCACATTCAGGGTGGCCTTGCTAGGTCCCGACCCTTTCCCCTTCTGGGAATCAGTGTGCCTCTGATCAGTGGGTGGCTGGTTAGCCGTCTTCGGGCCATCAATAGCTGCTGTGGCCTTACCCTTCCACTGCCCCTTGGGCTTGTTGACTCTGCTGTTGGGGTTCCGGTAACACTCGTGGTCACGGTGACCCCACTTCTCGCAGTATCGACACTGCACCTCATTTCCCTTGCAGTCCTTGCCGGGGTGGTCTCCATTGCACCACTTACAGTAATAGTGGCGCTCCGGTCCAGAGCCCGTGCTAGCTGCTAACACAATACACACTCAGTACTTGTTCACAACTTATCAACATACACATCAACTATTATACAAGATTAAACAATTACCCTTTGGTGGGTAGAGCGTAGGGGCTTCGCCGCATAAGCATATGTGAGCTTCAGTGGCTCCTCAGCGGTGGTGGTTTGGGCTTGGCCCTTGTCACCCTTGCTGACTCTTCTGGGGCTGGGGATAAGGTTTCTTCTTCTTCTTTCCTCCCCCGTACCCCTGCGAACTCTGGCCCTCGCTCGTGGCCTTGCGCTTGTGCGCATTCTCCTCGTCCCTCAGACGGACGGTGATCTCCACCTTAGCAGCGGCATGATAGCACTCCTGAATTTAGGATGGTCAGTCATGCCCCGCAATACATACTCACAAACTCACATTAATACTCACTTGTAACTACACTATTCACATCACTCTTTACTTAAATTACCTGCAAGGTAGTATACTCAGCTGGCCCCATCCCATAGCGAAGACGGTGGCTGAGACCGTTGTAGAAACGGTTTACCAGCACCCGGTTCGAGTAACCCAGGTCCGGTAACAGGTGGACAAGGCCGGTGAAGGCTGTGTAGTACTCATCAACCGACACCTTGTCCCCCTGCCTCAGACTATCCAGCTCGAGGCGCTTGGCCTCCTGAACGTGCACGGGGTAGTATTTGGCTCGCAGCAGAGCCGTGTACTCCCTCCAACCGAACTGAGGATCCGCCATCCGGTCCTCTCTCACTAGCTTCCACCAGTTTTGTGCCGAACCCTTCAGATAGTAAGCGGCAAGACGGACCTTAGCCTCTGCGGGCACAGCCAAGGTCTCGTAGGCGGTCTCCAACTCGGAGATGTACGCCTCCAACTTACGTGGGTCGGTCTCCCCATGAAACGAAGGGGGTCTCAGATCTGCCAATGCCTTGACCCAGTTGGTCTCTCGTGGCGGTGGCGGTGGTGGCTGAACTCCGGGCATCTGCCCCTGCTGGATCGCAGCTACAAGCTGGGGTACCATCTGGGCCACAGCGGCTGCTACAGCCTCAGCCATAACCTGAGCCGTAGTGTTCTCGCCCTGGTCACCCCCAGTACCAGTACCACTTCCGCGGCCTCTACCGCGTGGTCTACCTGACATCTGTATTCACATGAGTATTCATTAGCAATATGCTTACACACTTATCGGTCCAACGACCGTAACGCTTCCCGACAATAAGGTATTTCCACACTTAGTTAGTGGTTAACCTTTCCATAACTGATCACTTAGGTAACTGTAGTTAGGTTTCCTAACTCGGTATATTCCTAAGCTCGGTATTCTAGTCATCAGAGCGATACTTCGCTCTGATACCACTTTTTGTAACACCCCTAATACGCACATGATACTAATTGAAATCGCAGCGGAATAAAATAACTAAACAGTAACTAACGCTTCGGTGCTACAACGCCGTCAACCACCCACGTGGTTAACAAGGCAGAATAAATACAATTGTACCGGTCTGATGATCAGACTCCCGAGCATAAGACTAAACCATAAATACATTATATACAATACCGAGTGTTTACATAATCTTCACTGTATATCATCACTGAAACAGCAGCAACCAAAAGTATATAACGCCACAGGAGCACAGGCGCATCCCGGGCCAACATCCAAAAGTATACAAAAGTAATTACATCCTAGGATCTAAAGCCACTCCGCTTCTTCGATCCTCATCCTGCAGTATAAGAAATATGGATCCCCCGAGGGGGTCAGCAACCCTTGGCTGGTATGGCTAACGCGCAGCCCATCGGCTACCGGGATACGCGCAGCTACTTGTCATTATAACATGGCATTCAATTATATACATAACATAACATAACATGGAGCATGGCATCAATGGTGCATAGCTCAACAACACATACACAGTGGATTTTCACTCCACGATAACAAACCACAAGGGTCAAATAACATAAGAGCCTAGAGAGGTTCACTCTCATGTCAAGCTCGTTAAACACACTCATTACCGTTCTGTTAGACGAACGAGTAACTTAAGTCACAGATGGTTCGGATTTAGTGACCCGAACACACCACACAAACACAGGTTCCCACTAAACCGATCATAAGTCAGAATAGGTAAGCTTTGGAAGAAGCTAGCGGGAGATCGAACGCCAAATTAAGGAGAACAATCTTAACAACATAAGAGTCGAATCTGATTCAGATCTACTCTTAACTTACATGCATGACCGGATAACCGGATTCCTCACTTCCCAGTTAACACTTGTTAGAAGTTCATAGTGGAACTTAACAACCAACACACATTAGGTGGTAAGTCATGTTAGACACACACAAGGGAATTGAGTCACAACACAACATAACATTAATATGAACAACTGTAAACTCATTACATGTTTAAATCTTATAACGTTGTAAACAACAGAAAAACATACAACACACAAACCGGTGTAAACCGCTAGACAACAGACTGCAAGAAAACCATACCTTGGTCCTTGCCTCGTTTGTTTCCTCCGTAGTCACTCCTATACATAATTCAAGAACGTCGGTTAATTAACTTACTTAACCTCCAAATTTACTAAGTGTTTAACATAATTGTATGACATGTTTTAATGTCTATCTTACCCTAGGTTACCTTCATTATACACCCTAGGGTTAACTACATAAGTCACATTTTTTCTGTTTTTTTTTTTTTACAAGTTTAGGTCCGACCGACCTTGCCGACCGAACTTACCCAAGTTCGGTCGATTCCAGAATACATTTCCGTTAAAAATTTTCTACTCCGACCGAACTTACCAAGTCCGGTCCTATGTTCGGCCTTTTCCGAGAGTTTCTCCCCTTTGTAAATTTAGCCCGACCGAACTTACCAAGTCCGGTCCTATGTTCGGCCTTTTCCAGTAACTCAATCCGTACTCAAAATACAGGCCCGACCGACCTTGCAAGTCCGGTCCCCAAGGTCGGTCTTTTCCAGAAGCCAATTCTCGCAGGGTAAACTGGGCTCGACCGAACTTGCAAGTTCGGTCGCAAGTTCGGTCTGCCCCAGACCTTTGTTTTCCTTTTCACATTCAACTCCAAACTTCACCCCATACAACCTAGTACCCCTAACCTCATTTGGGCACTTCAAACACACTTAAACATCCTTAAACACTCACAAAACTCTTTCACTAATTCCTTAAACCTTTACTTATCTCTTGTAAATTCCTAACACTTACAACATTTTACACTAGGTTTCTAAATGGTGTTTCTCACCTATGATAACTACTATCCCAAAATGTTTTCTCCTTATCTTAACATCATCTCCCAAGCATCATCTCTCACAACTAACTCCTTATAACATTACTTCAAATCCTTTTTCAAGTTCCTACCTTCTCCTTAATTTACCAAAGTTTGCCTAAGTCTTTACCTAAGTCCCAAATGACTTTGGTACATACTAAAATCTCAAGCTCATGCCTAAGTCCTTGTTACATCCCAAATCACCTTAATGCATGTTTCTTACACAAGAACAACACTTAACCATTTTAAATACTCCTTAACTTATCAACTCATTTTAACACTTAGAACTTCACTTTGTTACCCAAATTTCGACATAGGTTCTCCTAGAAATACTACCAAAACACATTGTTTTTACCAACAAACAACCAAGAACACTAAAAATCCATCAAGTACTTATACACAAACTTCACTCACAAGGCACTACATCACAATATAGTGCAATTTAAATTGCATGGCACTTAGGCCCTTAAATGACATGGCTCTTAGGCCCTTAAGGTGCATAAATCATAAACACTGAATTTCCACAATATTTGCCTTTAACCTGCAAATACACTCAACAACACATATGCCTTTTACTAAGCTCTTGAGAACACTTTACTAAGTCATTCACCATTGGCTCTTTAGGTAGTTTTAATAAGCATTTATAAGCTCATTTCTCCTAAGGCATTAAAACAACATTAGGTTAGTAGATTTACCTCTTTTGCAAAATAACTTCTTTCTTGTTTCCTTTAGAAAACCAATAGAGTACTTGATTCTTTGACAAGTTCTAAACAATATACAAACATTATAATGAGTATTCAAGCTATAAGCTCCATCTCATTGTAAACCCTAGTTTTACATTGTTTCAAAAACATTAATGTAGTTGTTTTACCTTGCTCTTTGAAGAGAGTTTGAATATCTAGCAAGAGAGGACTCCACCTAGTCCATGAAGAGTTGGAATGAAGCTAGAACAAAGTCACATAAAAAGCTCCTTCAATACATATTTTCGGACATGACAAAAACAAGGAGGAAACTTGATTTTTGTTTGAGATTCCTTACCTAGAAACCAAGGAGAGTAACAATATGTAAAAATACAAGCTCAAGCTCCTTCAATGGAGGAACTCCATGGCACCGAAATGGTGGTCTTGGAATTTTGAAAAGATAGGAATGAAGAGCTTGATGAGAGGAAGAAGATGGTGGTGTTTGTTTTTGATTTGGACAAGTGAGCAAGGTTTTACAAGAGATCAAAGCTTGTGTTTCAATGGAGGTAGTAGTATTACGTGAGAGAGAAGCAAGAAGAAGGAAGAAAGAGAGGTGGGAAACCGTGTGAGCAAGGAAAGAAATGAGAGAAAAGATAGAACTTGCTTTATGAAGATATTTATATAAAGTAAAAAGGGTACTTAAGTAGTTTACTTATTTTCTTAACAAGCTAACAAAGGTGGTGTGTCACCAACCTTAAAAACCGGCCCCAAATAGTAGTAGGGTAATATAGTCTTTGTTTGTCAATTTAATTACTTATACAAACATATGTTACAAAATAGCTTATAAAAGTTACTATTCATAAAACAAGGCACATAGAAGTGAAATTTTTGATTTCCCACTAATATAGACACCCAAATGTGATATTATATAGTACACATATGTATTTAAGAGTAATGATGGACATCTAGCCACTCAAAACTCATTTACAAGACAATTTTTCAAAAATGTGCTTTAAGACTCCTTAAAGCACATTTTGTGTTTAAACTTGTTTTCAAGCTTGGTTTTCTTTGGTAATTGGTTTAATATGTTCATTATTGTATAAATGAGGTCTTGGTAAGTTCATTAGGTCTTAACCAAGTTTATCCCAAGCTTAGAGCACATTTGGCTCTTATTGACTTTAAAGCACATTTTGTGTTTCCTTTTGTTTAAATTTGTTTACTAATGTTTCTAAGACTCTTTTTAGTCTTAATACACCATATTCAAGTGTTTAACAATATATTAAGGTTTGGGGTATTTCAATTAGGGTTAAATAGAAGAAAACCCCTAAATAAATTTCACAACCCCATATAATAATTTAATATTCATAATTCCATATAATAATTTAATATTCATAATTCCATATAATAATTTAATACTTAATAGTATTATTAAAGGTTTAATAAAAGAAATCCCCTAAATTAATTTAAATTAATTTAGGGGTATTTCAGCATATCCCCCTTAAAAGAAACTTCGCCTCGAAGTTTAAAAATCCACTAATAAGCACTCACACCGCTTCGGGTGTGCTGAGACAATAAAAGTTCCAATGAAATTCCATACCCAACCAATCCTTTATTTCCATCCACTTCCGTAACAACATTCCACTCAAGATTACTCAAAATCGAACTGAATCAGGATATACCAAGATATAGCATGACGAAAATCAAAAGTCACATACTGAGTCATAATGCAAAACCAAGCACATACAAAACACCTCTCATTCTGCTAATACTGTTCTCCCTTTGCTAATAATGCAACGAGGCATAATCCGGATGAGATAACGAAGGAGGAGTATGCCAGCATATCCCCCTTAAAAGAGCTAAGGTACGCCCTCGTACCGCTACTAATGGCACATTCAAAGAATTCAACACCTTATTAACCAGCTTTGTTGAATTTTACTGCACTGTTGATTATATCTATGATCGTTATATATATCTGTATCTCTTGATTGTTATGTATTTGTATTTCCTTGGTGGTTATAAAATTTTATCTTATGATTATTATCCATTCATTTAATGACTGATACAATTTATATGTCCATATATGATCATTTATCATATCAATTATATTACCAAGCTATAAACCAGGTGTAACGAGTAGTTTATAATAATATTTCAGATCATTTAATATTCCTTAATAATCTTCCGAAATCATCTTCAAGGGTTTATTAGTAAAACTTTATAAGGTAAATATTTTCTGTGACTTTTCAAGTTTCAATTGTTTTTATAATTAATTATCGTATTTTAGATGATTCATTCAGTGTTTACTTTATAAAATTTACTTATTATATAACTTCACCCAAGGCAGAATTTTAGGAAGTTCGTCCAAAATCTGATTCCTTATCTTAAAATTTATACATTATATATATATATATATATATATTATATTTTAAGGTAGGGACTCTGTATAAAATTTTAGGTCAAATGAGCTAGTCTAATGAAAACTCACCCACTCTTGGTAATTATTTTTCTTAAGGTTTGTTCTATGTAAGTGTTCTTCTGATTATTAAATTTTAGTACTCTCTTAGACAATGGTGGCTTTTAGTAAATATCACTCTTAGTGTGTCTTTTAAAATTTTATACCTGTATAATGTTAAACTTCCAAGTAAACATGAGAATTTTCAATCTTTAAGTAACTCTCAAATTTTTTTTTTTTTAAGATGCTCAATACTCAAGTATTTAAGGATCAATGATACTTAGTTTAGTATTACTCTTCTCTTCACTCAATCTTTAAGTAACTTCTTTTATTGACTTTTTTATATTCAAGGGGTAGATGTTCTACCTTGAACTACCCAAATTTTAAATTCCTTTCCTCCATATATAGGTAATTTTCACCAAAGATTTAACTCAATAAATGCTTTACATTTATGAGTTTTAATACCGGATCTTAAGATACAAATTTTGATTTGTTCATTGTGGTTAGCAATGAAATATGCCTAGCTCAAGATTTCATGATGGTAACGTCTTACCACCACTTCCCCTCAAGTTCAACACAATCCATCACATGCGTAGAAGATTATTTACAATTAGATGACAAGGCTTGTCTAGCCCCTAAACTTCCAGAAGTGGGTGTGCACCCCCACTACTTTCAGCCTAGGAGTTCGTCGCACCAGGCACTTCCCGTAGGGTGTTAGGTTTATGTGTTTTCTTTCTAAAGTTAACATAGAGTTTTAATGTGTTTTACAAGTTCAGATGCTGATCTTTTCTAATACGCTACTAGCTCTTGTTAGCTTAATAATTTTCTAGACTTAAGATTTATCCAAACATTACCTTTAGGCAACAATTTGTACCAAGTAATTCTTGAGATTTATTTTCAAACTTTAAAGGAGTTGAAGTACTTTCACATAATATCAATACTAATTTAGTTATTTAAAGTTATATTTGGATATTGTTTTCAACCAAAAGTATTCTTTACAATTCCAGGAATTTGTGTACTAGCTTTTAAAGGATTACATTTTTTTTTTTTTAGCAATGTATTCTCCATGAACATACTTTTGAACAATAACTTAATATTTGGTTTATCTCAACCAAAATCTTATCGTACTTAATATAGGACGTACCAAACTTATATACATTGTATATATATATTTTCTGTAGTTTATTGTTGGGACGGTATAACAACACATCACACTCAACAGACATTCACAAAAGAAAAGCGTGTAAGGGAATCGTTCACAATTCCAAAAAGGGTTAGGAGTCGTGCCTTACTGGAGTCCTCACTTCCCAATTCTACCCCAGTTCCCCAGTTTTAAGTGCACCTACAATCTAAGTATTTCACTCGGCTTGTTTTCTCGGGTTCGGAGCGTAACTACGCTCTGATACCACTTCCTGTAACGCCCCTATTTAAAATAAATACAGCGGAATAAAATCTCTAATGGCGATTACAGACCATCGGGCTCCAAACACCCGGTACCAACCTCACCAGTTACAACCATTACAATTAAGTAAGTTACGGTCTGAACTTCGAGAAAACTTAATATAAACAAATCAATAAATAAATACATTCACTCTCCATAAACCTAATCCCATCCCAATCACTCATGTTCTTGGTGGCCACTGTAAATCAATTGTACCTGCAAGATGAAACCAGCAGCCCACCCCGAGAGGGGTGAGTCAGTTCCCTGGAATGGAACTGGTACAATTCTCCAAAACAAACTTATAAAACATAAACTCAAATCAACATAACATGAAAACAAACTCCTAAAAGTAAGACAGAGATAAAGCACTTCAAACAATCAAGTTAAAGAGAAAAGAAAACAAGACAAAGATATAGAACTTCCAAACCAAGTCATCCACTTAAGTAGTCACACCACATAGTTAGTAAGCATCCATTGTTGATGTTAGAACCAATTCTGGTTAAGAAGAGAAAGACTTAAGTAGTCACAAAGGACCAGGAGTGACATTAATATCCATAACCCGTGGTAGAAAGTTTATGTCTCCACCATTTCAGAAGATGATTCCCATAGACCAAATATACTCAAGAGTGGAATAAACCAATTGGGAGAGATGGCCCCCTGATGAGTGTGAAATATGAATGGTTCTAATGGTCTTTAATGTCTAATTTGTATACGCGAATTGATACTATTCCACACTTATCTTGCGTTTTTCTGTGGTTTGTTGTTTGTTAAGGCTTGATACACTTTTTCTATGTTAAATGCAGAGAAAAGCCAAGGAAACACTAGATTAACTCACAAGGGAGGTAATGCAACAAACGGGGGTCGAATCAGAGTCAAAATGAAGAAGTTAGAGGATTTTTAAGGTGTGTCCGAGCTTGTGTCCGAACTTCCAAGTTCGGACGCAAGTCGAGAGTTTGTATGCTGCGCCTGATGAGGTGTCCGAACTTCAGTCCGAACATCGAAGTTCGGACATAGTTGAGAAAAGCCGGAGGTCTGAAGTACGGAGCATGTCCGAACTTGTGTCCGAACATCAAAGTTCGGACACAGGTCGTAACTTTCTGAATTGAATCGCTCAAAGCATTGTGTCCGAACTTTGAAGTTCGGACCAATGTTCGGACGGCACGAAAATTACAGCACAAACTCGGCGTTTTGAAGGGAAAAAGAGAGAGAAAGGTCTATTTAAATGACCTAATCAGAGGGAGAAGGCATTCACGCATCATCGATCATTATAACACTCCCTTCCACACTGATAAACGAGGTTCTCTCCAATCATCCACGCCAATTGCATCGGTTCGCCTTCATCCACATTCACCAATCATTCCATCATCGTTCTGGAGGAGCATCGACAGAGGGAAGTGCGACTATCATCTTCAACCTTGCACCTGCATCCACCGATTCTGGATAGTCAATCAACAAAAGGGTTTTTCTCTTCTTTAGATAGTTTCTATGTTGATTGTATTTATCTTTTCATTGGCAATGTCTGGCTAGTAGGGATTTAACTCTGGGGTAGGGATGTTCAAGATGGATTCAATGTAGTTAAGAATTCTGCAATTTGATTATGAGGCTGTAACGGATTGTTTTCAGGTTAATGACTATCAATTTTCTTCTCTATTAATTTCGCGAGTTATAGAGTTGTTCTGCGAAACCTATTAAGATCAGACAAGGTGATTAGTAGGGAGTTCGAATTAACCTGGGAATTTGGGGAAGGATTAGTCGGATAGATAATCTTTCCTACAAACGCTAACAATTCTTTGTGCTTATTCCGCCTGTATGTGTTTTGCCAACTGCTAGATTAGAGTTGACATGTCCTGATAGGTGAGCTCTTCAATGAACTAGGATTTAGCATTGAAGAGATAGAAAGAATTGGCCTTTCCGTTCTCATAATTAAGTTGTAGAAGTTACTAGATTTAATCATGTAACACCCCATCCAACATTTACATACTTACAATAAACTGCAGCGGAATTACAAACCTCATCACATTACTTAACTCCCTGGTGTTACACGCCGTTAGCCACCCACGTGGCTAACAAGGCTAATCCATATACATTGTACCGGTCTGATGGGCTAAATTCCCGAGCACTATACATTATATCCCTTTCCATTAACAACAACAATAATATACGCCTTATCAACTATACCGAGTATTTATAAACTGGTGCCGACAACAATCGGTCTTACTACTACTGTATATACACCTTAAATGAATACCCATGTACAACGACTACCCGTCCTACTCTCGAACGGCTTCCAGCACTTCGTACCTGAAATAAGAAAGAAGAGAAAGGGTGGCCCCCAAGGGGCTCAGCACCTTTGCTGGTATGGTAATCCCGCAGCCCACATGCTACCGGGCCACGCACAACTACTTGTCGTCTTAGCATGCGGTTGATTATATTTAAATCATACATGTGACAACGAACACACATCACATAACCTTCGCCTCAACGGCTCAACAAACGGATAATATATCCTTACTTAATAAGTCACTCATGGTATTCATCATCCCTAGAGTGTTCCTCCTCTGATGGAGCTACTTCCTTAACAGACGACACATACCCTTAAATCGGGTTACCCTTAAACGCCTCTTATCACAAACTGGGAATCATATCCATGATCCACATACTCCGTTTACAACATATAACATACACTACTAACAACACTTACAGCACTTTGCACGTTTCCACGTGCACCACATAACACCGCAATAGATTTGCATCACAACAAACACACAACATAACGGGAATGGTCCTCTTAGGAACCGACCCAACATTGATAATACACTGGTGAGCCTAGAGAATGTTGCCAGTCTCATGATAAGCTCGTTACATAACTCGTTACCGTCTCGTTAAATGAACGGTTAACTTACACAAGGTGCCCCGGATATAGTGATCCAAGCACACCGAAACAAACATAACAATAGTATGCCCCTGTGGCCCGACGTGAGTCAGTAATAGCCTTGGTTAAGCTAAAGGGAAGGTTGGGAACCAAATTGGAAAACAACCATAACATACAGAGAGGATCGAACCTGCTATGACAACGACCCCCATACTCACACGCGTGGCCGGAACAGACCGGACCCTCACTCCCCCGTTAGCACTTATTAGAAGTTCAACTTTGAACTTTATTAAACAATCACAAACATTGGGTTAAGTCCTGTTAGACATACACAAGGGAAGAGAGAGTCATACATTCACATACAAACATCACACACAAACATCACTTAACCAACTCACGCATAGCCGTGGTTAGAACGTTCCTTAGGTCGGAAACGTTGTTACCGGATACCGTTCTCCTACGTTTACCTAATAATGGTAACTAGCCCTCCAAGCGCATTCGAGGTTACCGGTATCGGCTCGAAACATACAATAACAATAACAACTGTAAACTCGTTTCATGATTTATCTCATAACGTGGCAAACATACAGAAAAACACATTGGCATACAAGCCGGTGTAATCCGGTAGGACACAGGTTGCAAGAAAACCATACCTGTCACCGGAGTCCACTTATCCTGTCCATTTATGTTCCTCGAGCAATTCTCGAACAACTGTTAACATCACACTTGTTTTCATTAACATCGGGGTTTGCTTGATCATTTAATGTCAATGCTTAATTTTTCCCCGTTAACTTAGTTACATAACTTAACATTTTTAACTTGTTTTACTCTCACATTTTAATACAACTTTTAACCCACTTAGGTGTCATTAAAACTCCCCTAACATGTCCTTAACATCCTTATAACATCATTACCTACCAATCCCCATCATCACACATCATTTCATAACCTTAAACCATGTTTTTTGGTCCGACCGACCCACCGTCCGACCCACAGCTTGGTCGGTCCATTACAGAGCCCTTTTACTTCCTTATAACATGCCCGTCCGACCCACGTCCGACTCACTCGACTGGGTCGGACCATGTGCGAACATTTTCTTCCTTTGAAACTTGACCGACCGACCCATGTCCGACCCACCCTTTTGGGTCGGACCATTACCGAACACATTCCTAACATCTAACAGAGGCTCGACCGACCCAAAACTGGGTCGGACCCCTGGGTCGGTCGCCTTCTAAACTTACCCAAACTCTGCCAATCTTCACCAACTTCTCCTAAGGCCTCTTAATGTGTTCTAACATCATTTGGCACTTCAAACACACCCTTAAGATATTCTTAACACTCACAAAACTATTTTTCCTAATTCCTTAAACCTTTACTTATATCTCCACAAAATTCCTAACACTTACAATGTTTTCTCCTTATGATTTCTAGGTGGCATTTCACCTATAATGACCACATACCAAGGTGTTTCCTCTACACCTTATCATCACCTCTCGACTCCTTTTCTTACTAACTAAATCTCCTTTTTCACATCATACCTAAACATCACTTATTCCTTGAACACCAACCTTACCTAAACCTTAAACAACTTCTCCAAGACTTTAATACATTCACAAAACACCCATTGAATTCCTAGAACTTCCAAGACAACACCTAAATCCTTGCATCACTCCAAATCACCTTAACACATGTTTTCTTCTCAAGTAAACATTTATTCACCTTTAACACTTCCTAGTTCACCAAAACTCACTTAAAACACTTAGAACTTCTTACACATTTTCCAATTTGGCCATAGCTTCTCTTGTATTTACTCACATCCAAACACTTAGGTTTTTACCTTATTTCATTCAAAACACCTAAAATCCATCAAACATTTTTATACACAAACTTCACACATTAAGCACTACTCACAATATAGTGCATAACTTAAATTGCTTGGCACTTAGGCCCTTAAATAACATGGCTCTTAGGCCCTTAAATTGCATAACCTTAAACACTGAATTTCCCACATAAATAATGCCTTTGACCTGCAAATACATACACCAAAACATATGTTCTTTACTAGTCTCCTTGAGAACACTTTACTAGGTCACTCACCATTGGCTCCTTAGGTATTTTATCAAGCAAATCAAGCTCATTTTCCTAAGGCATTTAAACTACATTGAGATAGTTTGTTTACCTCTTTTCCTCACAAACTTCTTTCTTGTTTCCTTGTAAAACCGGTGGGGTATTGGTGTGTTTGTCAACTTCTAAACATTATACAAACAACATAATGAGTATTCAAGCTTTAAGCTCCATCTCATTGTAAACCCTAGGTATACATTATTTCAAAGCATTAATGTAGTTGTTTTACCTTAATCTTTGGAGGGTGTTTGAATATCTATGAAGAGAGGACTCCACCTAGTCCTTGAAAGATTCAAATGGAGCTAGAACAAGGCAACACAAGGAGCTCCATTAGAATATTTTCGGTCACACACAAACATGGAGGAAACTTGATTTTTCTTAGAGATTCCTTACCTAGGAGCAAAGGAGATCAATAATATGTGGAAAGACAAGCTCAAGCTCCATCAATGGTGGAACTCCATGGCACCGAAATGGTGATCTTCAAATTTGAGAAGATAGAAATGACTTGATGAGGGAAGAGAATGGTGGTGTTTGTTTTTGATTTGGTTAAGTGAGCTAGGTTTTACATGTGGTCAAAGGTGGACTTCCATGGTGGTGGTGCTGTTTTAACGTGATAACAGAGAAGAAGAGAAGTGTGGAGCCGTGTGAACAAGGGAGGAAATGAGAGAATGAGATGAATTTGCTTTTAAGAGATATTTGTAACTTATAAAGCAAATAGTACTTTACTTAAGTTTTACTTTACTTATTTGATTTCTTTTACAACTTGGTGACTCACTACTACAAAAACCGGCCACCATTATGCCTAGGAGGGTATACTAGTCTTTGTTGACCAATTTAATTACTTATAACATTATATGTTACAAACTAGCTTATAAAAGTTACTATTCACAAACTAAGGCACATAGAAGTGAAATTTTTGATTTCCCACTAATATGGCCACCCAAATGTGATACTATATAGTACACATGTTAATTAAAGAGTAATGATGGACATTTAGCCATTCAAAACTCATTTACAAGACAATTTTTTAAAAACGTGCTTTAAGACTCCTTAAAGCACATTTTGTGTTTTAACTTGTTTCCAAGCTTGGTTTTCTTTAGTAATTGATTTAATATGTTCATTAACATATAATAAGGTATAGGTATGACCATTAGGTCTTATACACATTCATCCCAAGCTTAGAGCACATTTTTGCTATATTGACTTTAAGGTATTTTCTTATGTCTTATTTGGTTTAACTGTCCACCAAAGTTTCTTAAGGACTTATTTAGCCTTATTAAATCATAATTAAATGTTATCAAGTCTTGGTAGGCTCTTTGGGTCCTAACCAAGTTCACTCATAGCTTAGAGCATGTTTTTGCTCAAACTGTGCTTAATGCTTTATTGCATTTATTATGGTTTAAATTGTTCACTGATGTTACTAAGGCACTTTTTAGCCTTTACATACCATAATTTGATATTTAAACCACATATCAAGGTTTGGGTATTTCAATCTACCCCCCTTAAAAGAACTTCGTCCTCGAAGTTCACACTTTTCACACTCATTAGATTAGAACACAGTAATCACTTGGAAATGAACTTCCTTAACCAAACCACACTTTACATCACAACCTCGGACTTGATGGTCCGGGCAACACATTCACACCACACATAACATAACATATCCAAATGATAACCTCGGACTCTATGGTCCGGGTATCTTAACAACACTTACACATACATAACAACCCCTTTGACTCACTGGTCTTGGGTAACATAACAACATTTGGACACATAGGTCCTGGTAACATAACAGTCTTTAGACACCTAGGTCTATGTAACACCACACATTTAGACTCATAGGCCTTGATAGTATACACTTTAGGAAATCCAAGTCAAACAACATTCATTACACATACCACACAACATGTCAGAGCATGTATAACAATCAAAAATATCCTTGATATACACTGTGATCCCGCAGAACCCGGTCGCGATGGACACCTTCCGTCCCCGTGCCTTTGGGAGTTTAAAACAATCACTTAAATTTAAAATTTCTTTGTGAGGTTAAGTAAGAGAACTTTAATTACGTAAAGTATCCTCAACGTTTTATAAATACCAATTTAAAATCCTTTTGAAAACACACACAACTCCAAGTCCAACTTAAGCTCTTTGCTTCTTTTATTAGTGTGGTTATTCGTGACCACTTATAGGGAGTTTCAAGAGTCATCCAACCCTGATGTGATCAGCATCAGTGTTGAACTATCCTTCCACCCCAATTTGTGTTCGGCTTCCCTTGATCACATGCAAATCAAGTTCCACCTCCCACTTCATTTTCAAGCATCAAGTAAGTCACTCATTTCCAATTTTCTATCTTTCGAATCATTCTAGTCAGATCACAACATCTCCAAAGGATAGAACTCCGTCTATCAGTTACCTCCATTCACTTTTAATCCTGTTGCCTAGGGAATCTTATTCTCACTAGGTTCTATGTCGGTATCATGCCCTTTCATGCATCACTATAAAGTATATATATATTTTTATCCAAAATACTACACCTGGTTTTACATTTATACACTGTCGGGGCTTTGTTCCCCCGGGAGTTTATCTACTCCCCACACTTGTACAATCACACACAACTGTTAACAAACACACACACTTATCACAATGGTATTCGCATCATCCGTTGCGAATTACCACCAATTAATCCATGAATGAATGTGTATGTTTACGTAACACACACACACAATCATCAAAACAAACAATAATTTTTGCTATGCACAATATGAGTCACATACACTACTACGTACACTTGTACGGTAATATACACCATGGTTTTGCGCTCTACCCCCCTTAAAAGGGATTACGCCCACGTAATCAATCACTAACATTGCTTAAATGTTCTGCCGTCGTGAAGTGTTTTAACTTCCATGCGTCTATTACATAATGGATTCTGATTAGAGGATCTTAACCATATGGCGTTTAGTTCCTAAACCAAGAATTCTCATTGGAGTTTGTTTAAACTCTTAATTGGTTCGATTCTAGCCTGTTAGGCTTCTAGGCGTTAATAATTAGCCATCCACTCATATTCGTTATTCACGTTGTACATTTGAATCACTGGTTCACTAGTTTCTGCTGCGAAACTCTAATAACTGTGGAGCTTAATTGCTCCCTTTTTGTTATTCTTACTGTATTGTACATCCCCAATTGTCACCTTCATCTTGGTAACAATGGTTTCTCAACCGACGCACGGTATCTTTTACCCTGTGCGGATTCGGTGAGTTTCACAATTTTCCATCCACTTCCATGATAATTTACTGTGTATACAGCTATGTATTTCACACTGATTGACTTGTTCCCTTCCGACTTACTGTCGGTTGAGATTGAGCTACTACCTAGTGTAGTGCTCTCTCAGCTATTTACAACATTTGGGGTATATTCCGTACCGATATTTGGTAGTTAGTGCTACTGTAGTCACTTACTGTTAATCATGTCTTCACATTCGGTTTTGTACAAGTACTCTTTTATTGGTGCGGCCTGCATTTCCTATGCATCGGCCTTTATAACATTATTCCTCTATAATTAACATGTCTCCAATTCCTAGCTATCCCACTCGATCATTACTGCGCAAGTGCAATACCAAACACTCAGTCATACAGAGTGCAGAGGCGTAAACTCTCGACAGTAAATCCCTTATGCGATTGCAGTAGGAATTCACACTGAGTTCCTTATCACATAGTACCGACCATTGGCTTATTGCCCAGTCTGTGTATCATCACTTGTTTGCATGTCCACTGAGTTTAACTCATAACTGGTCTTATCTGTTACATTATCGTTTGACAACATTTATACAACGGTCGCTTGTTGCGCACCGTGCTCTTACTCCCTGTATAACACCAGCTTATATCGTATCTACTGTCACCTCAACTTCCACACATAAACTTACATTATTCACATTATGGTTCATCCCTCCTTTGGATGACTACTAAATGCTCCTTGAGCATCGATCATTTGAGTCACAAGCCGGCATTATTCAGCTCGGTGTTTCACCTTATACACATATACTAAGCTAATTACTCTCTTTCATTAATAACATCGTCCATCCTTAACTATTTCTTGAACTTGATTCACATAACTACCGCTCCTGCGGTGTCACAATATCGAGAGGTATCCCCACTCTCAATGCAGTGGTTCGTTTACCACTCTATTCACTTATACAACATAAACTTCTACCATCCATCGAATTTATATAACATATCTTACTTATGGCTTATGAGCCTTGTTTGCCTTGAGCTGGGCTCATTGTAGGCTGTCCACACATATGTACTTCTCTGTACTACATTACATGGTTTGAATATTATATTGGGCTCCATGACAAGGTCGTTGCATTCCGTTTCCTTTCATGGGATGCCCCTTAGGATTGTCAGTCCGTCTCCTGACAACTTATGTCTAAACTGGGTGTTAGTTTCAACCCCCGTGTTTTTGTCATGTTATTTTTTCGACAAATGTTGCTGCAAACACCCTTCAAGGTTTGCTCCTGGGTGTTGCTAAGTTATGCCATTACATCGGTTCACACTCATTGGTATACTCAGTTAGCCACGCCGTTTTGCGTTCTTAGCTGGCTTATTATCTCCTTCTGTGAAGATCAGCATTTCCTGGTAGTGTGGGTACTCATTCTGGGAGTTTCATCCCATTCATTGCACATTAATGTGTCCCCATTAGGCATCTGCCTTGCCATGCATAGGCTGAGTCTCCGTTCCAGCTATCATGTTTATCCCTGAGGATCCTTAAGATATATACGATGTCTTTACATAACAGTCAGTGCTCTTCGCACCTCCTGACTCTTAAAACATTTCCTTGAAAATGAATTCACTGACTCTTTTAGTCTAGTTAGCTCAACTGAGTCCCTTAACTTCAATCATTCCTTGTAATCTTTAGCTCTTGTTGATTTATACTGCTGGCCGTAGACGGAGTCGACTACTTCCCGTGTTTCGGACTCTACTCGTATACATATATGGGGTATCTTACTGATACATTGCTACTTACCCAACTAACCCATAAGTAGGTCTGTCAGGCCCACATGCTCCTATCGGAGTGCGGTCGTCCCACACACAGTTGGTACACTTGTAGTGTCCGTCACACGCCTAGGTGAAGTATTCTGTTGTCAACTCCCTTATATTGTCCCGTGACAATATTCATTCCCTGCTTCCCGAACTTAATCGAGGGAAAGTTTATCCATTGTTGTATCCTTGTCAACTGTCCTTGGTTTTACTGGTTTGGTTTAAAAGAAGGTTGGAAAGAAGTGTTGGTTTGAAAGAAAATCTGGTTTTGAAAAGAAAAGGGTTTGAATAAATCTGGGTTGAAAGAAAAATTTTCATGGTTTCACAACATCTTCTTACCTTAACCAAGTCTAGCTTCTTGCTGACTGGTGTACTTTCAATTACAGAGGTTAGGCTAACAGGCCCTTCCACTGTTATGACAATCACATTTAACTTTATTGTACTTTTCCAAGTACTTCGTAGTGGTTATAATTTTCCCGAACAGCCCTATTATAGCAGCACTTGCTATGGCAAGTGCGCCATGCTAACTGGCTATCAGTTTAACACATACCGGTTGTGGTATTGTTTTACCCGCACTGTCATCAGTGGCCTTGTTGGCCCTCACTGATCTTACTGTCTTGATAATAACTTGTCTAGGTGACTTCTCACTGTATTTACATAATAATCATTAACTAGGGTATTTCCCATTCTGGGAGACCCCCTTTTTTTTGTGTCGTATTCTCTTTATAGCCTGTTCCACGCACTTGTCGTGGTTACTGAGACTTGTCTCTTGTTGGGCACTACGTTGTAGTCCTTTGTCGGTTGGTATACCGTTGGTGTTATTATCAAACTGTGGTTCCGTAGACACTTGTCTCGGGTTTATTAATCCATTTTCTTGCCTGTTGCACGGTAGGTGCGTTGCAAGCTGGTTATTCTCGACTGCTCTGCATGTCGACCCAGGTTGCCGAAATTCTATTCTCCAATCCACAAGATCCTTCATTCATTGCTATGAAATGCGGTTAACATTATTCAGATGGAGACCGTCTCCGGGATTCCCAGTTTTCGGGATCTACCGTGTGACAGGTTCTCCGTACCCTAAAGGTATTTAATAACAGCCAGATCGGGTGTTCCCGAGTATGAGAGTGGACTTCCATCTCTCTGGCGTTCTTTCCCAAGTTATAAACAGGGACTGTGGAGGGCGGAAGGATATAGTAGGTTTCCAGTAGTCACTGGTAGTTCCTAACTAGCGTATCTCTCACGCTATCACTCAACCCTTAACCCAAAGTACTTAAATCCTAACTCGGTACTTCCTAAGCTCGGTAATTCAGTCATCAGCGATACTTCGCTCTGATACCACTTTTTGTAACACCCCATCCAACATTACATACTTACAATAAACTGCACGGAATTACAAACCTCATCACATACTTAACTCCCTGGTGTTACCGCCGTTAGCCACCCCGTGGCTACAAGGCTAATCCATATACATTGTACCGGTCTGATGGGCTAAATTCCCGAGCAACTATACATTATTATCCCTTTCCATTAACAACAACAATAATATCGCCTTATCACTATACCGAGTATTTATAACTGGTGCCGACAACAATCGGTCTTACTACACCTACTGTATATACACACTCAAATGAATACCCATGTACAACGACTACCCGTCCTACTCTCGAACGGCTTCCAGCACTTCGTACCTGAAATAAGAAAAGAAGAGAAAGGGTGGCCCCCAAGGGGCTCAGCACCTTTGCTGGTATGGTAATCCCGCAGCCCACATGCTACCGGGCCACGCACAACTACTTGTCGTCTTAGCATGCGGTTGATTATATTTAAATCATACATGTGACAACGAACACACATCACATAACCTTCGCCTCAACGGGCTCAACAAACGGATAATATATCCTTACTTAATAAGTCACTCATGGTATTCATCATCCCTAGAGTGTTCCTCCTCTGATGGAGCTACTTCCTTAACAGACGACACATACCCTTAAATCGGGTTACCCTTAAACGCCTCTTATCACAAACTGGGAATCATATCCATGATCCACATACTCCACGTTTTACAACATATCAACACTACATAACAACACTTACACTTTGCACGTTTCCACGTGCACCACATAACACCGCAATAGATATTGCATCACAACAAACACACAACATAACGGGAATGGTCCTCTTAGGAACCGACCCAAACATTGATAATACACTGGTGAGCCTAGAGAATGTTGCCAGTCTCATGATAAGCTCGTTACATAACTCGTTACCGTCTCGTTAAATGAACGGTTAACTTAACACAAGGTGCCCCGGATATAGTGATCCAAGCACACCGAAACAAACATAACAATAGTATGCCCCTGTGGCCCGACGTGAGTCAGTAATAGCCTTGGTTAAGCTAAAGGGAAGGTTGGGAACCAAATTGGAAAACAACCATAACATACAGAGAGGATCGAACCTGCTATGACAACGACCCCCATACTCACACGCGTGGCCGGAACAGACCGGACTCCTCACTCCCCCGTTAGCACTTATTAGAAGTTCAACTTTGAACTTTATTAAACAATCACAAACATTGGGTTAAGTCCTGTTAGACATACACAAGGGAAGAGAGAGTCATACATTCACATACAAACATCACACACAAACATCACTTAACCAACTCACGCATAGCCGTGGTTAGAACGTTCCTTAGGTCGGAAACGTTGTTACCGGATACCGTTCTCCTACGTTTACCTAATAATGGTTAACTAGCCCTCCAAGCGCATTCGAGGTTACCGGTATCGGCTCGAAAACATACAATAACAATAACAACTGTAAACTCGTTTCATGATTTATCTCATAACGTGGCAAACATACAGAAAAACACATTGGCATACAAGCCGGTGTAATCCGGTAGGACACAGGTTGCAAGAAAACCATACCTGTCACCGGAGTCCACTTATCCTGTCCATTTATGTTCCTCGAGCAATTCTCGAACAACTGTTAACATCACACTTGTTTTCATTAACATCGGGGTTTGCTTGATCATTTAATGTCAATGCTTAATTTTTCCCCGTTAACTTAGTTACATAACTTAACATTTTTAACTTGTTTTACTCTCACATTTTAATACAACTTTTAACCCACTTAGGTGTCATTAAACTCCCTAACATGTCCTTAACATCCTTATAACATCATTACCTACCAATCCCCATCATCACACATCATTTCATAACCTTAAACCATGTTTTTTGGTCCGACCGACCCACCGTCCGACCCACAGCTGGGTCGGTCCATTACAGAGCCCTTTTACTTCCTTATAAACATGCCCGTCCGACCCACGTCCGACTCACTCGACTGGGTCGGACCATGTGCGAACATTTTCTTCCTTTGAAACTTGACCGACCGACCCATGTCCGACCCACCCTTTTGGGTCGGACCATTACCGAACACATTCCTAACATCTAACAGAGGCTCGACCGACCCAAAACTGGGTCGGACCCCTGGGTCGGTCGCCTTCTAAACTTACCCAAACTCTGCCAAATCTTCACCAAACTTCTCCTAAGGCCTCTTAATGTTTCTAACATCATTTGGCACTTCAAACACACCCTTAAGATATTCTTAAACACTCACAAAACTATTTTTCCTAATTCCTTAAACCTTTACTTATATCTCCACAAAATTCCTAACACTTACAATGTTTTCTCCTTATGATTTCTAGGTGGCATTTCACCTATAATGACCACAATACCAAGGTGTTTCCTCTACACCTTATCATCACCTCTCGACTCCTTTTCTTACTAACTAAATCTCCTTTTTCACATCATACCTAAACATCACTTATTCCTTGAACACCAACCTTACCTAAACCTTAAACAACTTCTCCAAGACTTTAATACATTCACAAAACACCCATTGAATTCCTAGAACTTCCAAGACAACACCTAAATCCTTGCATCACTCCAAATCACCTTAACACATGTTTTCTTCTCAAGTAAACATTTATTCACCTTTAACACTTCCTAGTTCACCAAAACTCACTTAAAACACTTAGAACTTCTTACACATTTTCCCAAATTTGGCCATAGCTTCTCTTGTATTTACTCACATCCAAACACTTAGGTTTTTACCTTATTTCATTCAAAACACCTAAAATCCATCAAACACATTTTTATACACAAACTTCACACATTAAGCACTACATCACAATATAGTGCATAACTTAAATTGCTTGGCACTTAGGCCCTTAAATAACATGGCTCTTAGGCCCTTAAATTGCATAACCTTAAACACTGAATTTCCCACATAAATAATGCCTTTGACCTGCAAATACATACACCAAAACATATGTTCTTTTACTAGTCTCCTTGAGAACACTTTACTAGGTCACTCACCATTGGCTCCTTAGGTATTTTATCAAGCAAATCAAGCTCATTTTCCTAAGGCATTTAAACTACATTGAGATAGTTTGTTTACCTCTTTTTCCTCACAAACTTCTTTCTTGTTTCCTTGTGTAAAACCGGTGGGGTATTTGGTTGTTTGTCAACTTCTAAACATTATACAAACAACATAATGAGTATTCAAGCTTTAAGCTCCATCTCATTGTAAACCCTAGGTATACATTATTTCAAAGCATTAATGTAGTTGTTTTACCTTAATCTTTGGAGGGTGTTTGAATATCTATGAAGAGAGGACTCCACCTAGTCCTTGAAAGATTCAAATGGAGCTAGAACAAGGCAACACAAGGAGCTCCATTAATGAATATTTTCGGTCACACACAAAACATGGAGGAAACTTGATTTTTCTTAGAGATTCCTTACCTAGGAGCAAAGGAGATCAATAATGTGGAAAGACAAGCTCAAGCTCCATCAATGGTGGAACTCCATGGCACCGAAATGGTGATCTTCAAATTTTGAGAAGATAGAAATGAAGAGCTTGATGAGGGGAAGAGAATGGTGGTGTTTGTTTTTGATTTGGTTAAGTGAGCTAGGTTTTACATGTGGTCAAAGGTGGACTTCCATGGTGGTGGTGCTGTTTTAACGTGAGAACAGAGAAGAAGAGAAGTGTGGAGCCGTGTGAACAAGGGAGGAAATGAGAGAATGAGATAGAATTTGCTTTTAAGAGATATTTGTAACTTATAAAGCAAATAGTACTTTACTTAAAGTTTACTTTACTTATTTGATTTCTTTTACAACTTGGTGACTCACTACTACAAAACCGGCCACCATTATCCTAGGAGGTATACTAGTCTTTGTTGACCAATTTAATTACTTATAACATTATATGTTACAAACTAGCTTATAAAAGTTACTATTCACAAACTAAGGCACATAGAAGTGAAATTTTTGATTTCCCACTAATATGGCCACCCAAATGTGATACTATATAGTACACATGTTAATTAAAGAGTAATGATGGACATTTAGCCATTCAAAACTCATTTACAAGACAATTTTTCAAAAACGTGCTTTAAGACTCCTTAAAGCACATTTTGTGTTTTAACTTGTTTTCAAGCTTGGTTTTCTTTAGTAATTGATTTAATATGTTCATTAACATATAAATAAGGTATAGGTATGACCATTAGGTCTTATACACATTCATCCCAAGCTTAGAGCACATTTTTGCTCATATTGACTTTAAGGTATTTTCTTATGTCTTATTTGGTTTAACTGTCCACCAAAGTTTCTTAAGGACTTTTTAGCCTTATTAACATAATTAAATGTTATCAAGTCTTGGTAGGCTCTTTGGGTCCTAACCAAGTTCACTCATAGCTTAGAGCATGTTTTTGCTCAAACTGTGTCTTAATGCTTTATTGCATTTATTATGGTTTAAATTGTTCACTGATGTTACTAAGGCACTTTTTAGCCTTTACATACCATAATTTGATATTTAAACCACATATCAAGGTTTGGGGTATTTCAATCAAGAAAGAACAGCCTGAACCCGGAGTTCCACTCGTACAATCAAACTCATCATTCATTTTACTGATTGCTTATTTCAATTCTGATTTGCATTTATTCGATTCGGATTCAAAAACAATTCACAACCCCCCTGAATTTGCAGTTTTATTAGGATTTAGGATAGGACTTAGGCTTATTTATTCAAGTCCCACGGTTCGATACTTGGTTGCTTAACTTTCTATACTATAGTGACCGGGATTTTTGCAACCCGACAGACTTATTGATTTATTATTTTCTAGATTAATTGTTTAGTTTTAGTAGATCAATTACCCTGTTTGCAAAATGGCGCCGTTGCCGGGGACTTGACTTTGTCAAGTCCTTTGCCTTGGTTGTCAATTGTTTTTTTTTTATTTTATTTAATTTGTTTTGTGTAACTGTGCAGGTGTTTGGTGAATGCACGGTACTCGATCTCGAGGCCCACCAAGATTCAACTTAGACTTAGAGATCAACCGTACAGCTCGAAGAGCGAGAAGAGCACTCACCTTCGCCATGGCTGCTAACGGACTAGCCAATCCCAATGCCAATGCTGAGCAGTCCACTCTGGGAAGAATAAATCGCCCTCCAGCTGCTCCTAGAAGAGGACCTGTGACTCTACCTAACCTCACAGCGGAATTAACAGCAGAATGGCAAAAGCTGAAACCGAGCCATCAAACAAATGCTGTGAGAAATCATCCAGCAGGGACCTTCTCAGGCGCAGACCCGGCTGATGCACTCGACCATGTCCATCGGTTCTTAGTCCATTTGGATTCGCTGGGGATGTCTCAGGGGCTTGAGGAGTATGCTCGGCTGTGCTTATTTCAGCACAGTCTATCAGGGGAAGCCTCGAAGTGGTTCCACCGTCTACCACCAGGTATCATCACTACCTGGGAGCTGCTGACAGAGAGGTTCTATGAGAAGTATATCCCCATCTCCAGGACCAGGCAAATGATAGCTGATCTGACCGCTTTCAGACAGTCCGGCAACGAGACGATCTGTGAAGCTTGGGATAGGTTCAAGGAGCTGCTCCGCCAGTGCCCGCATCACGGTCAGAACATGACATCTTTGGCCCAGGGGTTCTTCCAAGGGCTGAGAGATGAGCACAGAGCCGAGGTCCGAGCTGCATTGGGTGGTAATTTGCTGGCTAAGAGTGGAGAGGAATTCATGTCAGCCATGGAGTCCTACTGCGAGGAGCTCCGTCAGTGGAGCAACAGTGGTGGTAGGGTCTTCACAGTTGGGCAGACCTCTTCTCGGGCTCCAGATCCTATGATGGAGCAGATTGCTGCTGAGCAGGCCCATCTGAGTACCACAGTGGGCAATATGGCGAAGATGCTCGAGAGGCTCACTATGGGACAGACATCTGTGCAAGCCGTCAAGCAGGTGTCTACTGGTCCGAATGAAGTATGCTGTTCTCAGTGTGGAGACAGCCATGACTACGAAGACTGCCCGATGGTTGCTGAGATGAGGCAGACTGAGGAGGCAAATGTAATTGGCCAGTACAACAGGCAGCCTTGGATGCAGAACCAGCATCCAAACCTGAGGTACGGTAATCCAAATAATGCCCTCAACTCACAGCAGATGCAGCCTCAGAGGGCAAGTCAGGGAGCACCACCCGGTTTTGTTAGGCCCCCATTCAATCAGTTTAGGCCACAACAGTCTCCAGCTCAGCCATCGTCACTGAGCTCGAATAATGCTAATTTAAGGGAGATGATGGATAAACTGATGGCCTCTCAAGAGCAACAAACAGTGATAAATCAGAACCTGGCAGCTGGCCAGCAGAAGCTTGAGAACGCCATGGTTGAGATGCAAGGAACGATGAGTCAGTTGACTCAGTTCCTCCTACAGCAAGACCGTCTGGCTCACTGCCTTCCCAAACAGACCCCAATCCTAAAGCTCAGTTGAAGGCAGTGACGGTCTCAGAAACCGTGGTAGTAGAGGATTGCTCAGATACAGAAGAGGTGGCAGCAGTTACTTTACGAAGTGGGAAGCAATTAATCAATAGAAAACAAGTGGCTGAGGATCAAGCTGATGAGGAGACCGGTCGCCCTTCTTCTAGCACTGGTGCACCATCAGGGCCCTCAGCCCCTCCTGAGGTAGTTTTTGAGGAGACCCAGGCTCCTATTTCTTCCCCTTCTATTTTGAATGCTAAAAACTCCAAGGGTAAGGCGGTTCCTAAGGACCTTCCTTTCCCTAATAGATTAAAAGAAAAGAACTTGATGATCAATTTGGGAAATTTCTGAGTGTATTTTCAAAGCTTACTATTAACATTCCTTTAATTGATGCTATCAAGCAGATGCCTAACTATGCTCGCTTTGTGAAGGATTTAATTCTAACAAGCGAAGGTTCAAGGAAAAGGAGATTGTTCAGCTGACAGAGACATGCTCTGCAGCTATCCAGCAGAAGCTCCCTCCGAAGTGTGGAGACCCAGGCCAGCCATCATCCCTTGCACCATTGGAGACATGGACTGTGGGTACGGACTCTGCGACCTTGCGGGAGCAAGCATAAATTTGATGCCATATTCGATGTTTAGGAAGCTTCATGCTGGTGAGCTTATCCCTATTAATTTTATTTGCAATGGCTGATCGTTCCTCAATCAAACGTCGTGGTATGGTTGAGAACGTTGTGGTAGGTGTTGGTAACTTCTTCTTCCCTGCTGATTTTGTTATTTTGGATATGGATGAGGATGTTGAAGTACCATTAATTTTGGGTAGACCATTCCTGCGAACTGCTAAAACTGTCATTGATGTTGACAAAGGAAAAATCACCCTGAAATTTAATAATGAGGAGCTTAGTTTTGATATCACCAAAATGATGAGAACGAATGCTTCTTCTCATGCTGTACTTTCTATTGATGTCGACTACACTGATGATTATGATACATTTGTCGCTGAAAGTACTAATGACTCTTCCTTCCTGTTTGAGAATTCTGATCTGTTAGAACAGGTGTTATGCCATTCGATTGAGGATGATAATGAGAGCACTGAGGTAGCTACTGTTGTCCAGCAGCTTAACCAGGGACGAACCTATTTTCGCCCTCATGCTCCTCCTGTGGAGCCACTGGACAGGCCTACTCAGAGGCTCATTCCTTCAGTAGAGAAACCCCCTACCCTTGAATTAAAAACTCTCCCTTCAAATCTTAAATATGCTTTCTTGGCAGAGGGTAGCGCCCTGCCGGTTATTATTTCTTCTTCTTTGTCTGTTTCGCAGGAAAGCAGACTTCTGGAGGTATTGAGAAGGCACAAGGGAGCGTTGGGGTGGTCAGTGGCAGACATAAAAGGGATCAGTCCAGGGTTCTGCACTCATCGGATCTACATGGAAGACAGTATCAAACCAGTGAGGCAACCCCAAAGGAGATTGAATCCCAACCTGAAGGAAGTAGTGAAGGCTGAGGTTTTAAAGCTGCTGGATGCGGGCATCATCTACCCCATCTCTGACAGCCGCTGGGTTTCTCCTGTGCAAGTCGTTCCCAAGAAGGGAGGAATTGTGGCGGTACCCAATGATAAGGGAGAGCTGGTGCCTCAAAGACAGACCACTGGCTGGAGGATGTGCATAGACTACAGGCGGTTGAACGAGGCCACGAGAAAGGACCATTTCCCGCTGCCGTTCATCGACCAGATGTTGGAGAGGCTGGCTGGGCAGGAGTACTACTGTTTCCTTGATGGATACAGCGGGTACTTCCAGATCCCCATTGCGCCAGAGGATCAAGAGAAGACCACCTTCACCTGCCCTTATGGCACGTTTGCCTATAGGAGGATGCCATTTGGTCTCTGCAACGCACCAGCCACCTTCCAGCGGTGCATGATGGCCATTTTCAGCGAATTCATTGAGAAAAGCATAGAAGTCTTCATGGACGACTTCTCAGTGTATGGCCAGAATTTTGATGTGTGTCTGGATCAGCTGGATCAGATACTAAGCAGATGTGAGGAGACCCACCTGGTTTTAAATTGGGAGAAGTGCCATTTTATGGTGCATGAGGGTATAGTGCTTGGGCACAGGGTCTCCAAAGACGGCATCCAGGTGGATAAGGCAAAAGTGGAAGTCATTGAGGGGTTACCTCCTCCCACTTCAGTCAGAGGAGTCAGATCTTTTCTGGGTCACGCGGGGCGGGGTTCTATCGAAGGTTCATCCAGGACTTTTCAAAAATCGCGAAGCCCTTGTCTGATCTCCTGCAGAAGGATGTAAAATTTCATTTTTCAGAAGAATGCTTGAAGGCTTTTCAGACCATCAAGGATAAACTCATCTCTGCCCCCATTGTGGTTCCCCCTGACTGGACCCTTCCTTTTGAGGTAATGACTGATGCTAGCGACTTCGCTGTAGGTGCTGCTCTCTGTCAAAGGAAGGATAAGATTTTGAGGGTCATCACATATGCCAGTAAAACTCTGACGGAGCCTCAAAAGAATTATACTACCACTGAGAAGGAACTACTTGCTGTGGTGTTCGCTCTGGACAAGTTCAGACCTTATCTGCTGGGGAGTAAGGTAATTGCCCACACCGACCACTCCGCCTTGAAGTATTTGTTTCAAAAGAATGATTCCAAGCCCAGACTATTGAGATGGATCCTGCTTCTCCAAGAGTTTGACTTGGAAGTGGTTGATAAACAAGGGAAGCAGAATGGGGTTGCAGACCATTTATCAAGGCTTGAGACTCCAGATGACGGGGTCCCCATAAATGAGTTCTTTCCCGACGAAACGGTCTTTGTAATTGGGAAAGTCAAAGAGCCATGGTACGCTGACTTGGCTAACTATCTTGCCTCTGGGTTGGTTCCCCATGATCTAAGCTACAACCAGAGGAAGAAGTTTCTGTCTGAGACCCGTCATTATGTTTGGGAGGACCCCTATCTCTTCAGAGTATGTGCCGATGGTCTAATCAGAAGATGCCTCCCTGATGAAGAGGTGAACAGTGTGATAGAGTTCTGCCATTCTCGAGAGGCAGGTGGTCACCACGGTCCTACTAGGACTGCTGCTAAAGTTTTAGAGTGTGGTTTTTACTGGCCCACTCTACACAAGGATGTCCACCGCTTCTGTACTCACTGTGATAACTGCCAGAGAATGGGGAACACTTCAAGAAGGCATGAGATGCCGCAGAAGGGAATCCTAGAAGTGGAATTATTTGATGTCTGGGGTATTGACTTCACCGGCCCATTTCCCTCTTCTCACGGAAACCACTACATCCTTGTTGCTGTAGATTATGTTTCCAAATGGGTCGAAGCAATCCCCTGCCCTTCTGCTGATGCTAAAACTGTGGTAAAATTCTTGAAGAAGAACATCTTTACCAGATTTGGAGTGCCAAGAGCTATCATCAGTGACGGAGGTTCTCATTTCTGCAACAAAGCTTTTAATTCGCTGATGACTAAGTACGGGGTGACTCATAAGGTAGCTTTGCCTTATCACCCCCAAACTAATGGGCAAGCAGAAGTGAGCAACCGAGAGCTCAAATGGATTCTTCAGAAGACAGTCAATTCCTCCAGGAAGGATTGGTCTGTCAAGCTTGATGATGCTCTATGGGCCTATAGAACCGCATTTAAAACTCCCATTGGGATGTCCCCCTTCAAGCTGGTATACGGGAAGGCTTGTCATCCCAGTTGAGCTAGAGCACAGAGCCTATTGGGCTTTAAAGGCTCTTAACTTTGATTTACATGACGCTGGAGAGAAGAGGCGATTTCAGCTTTCTGAGTTGGAGGAACTGAGGGACCAGGCGTACGAAAGCTCTAAGATCTACAAAGAGCGCACCAAAAAGATCCACGACCGGATGATTCAAAAGAGAGACTTCAAAGTGGGGGATCTGGTGCTGCTCTTTAACTCTAGACTACGTCTCTTCCCTGGGAAGCTAAAATCACACTGGGCAGGCCCCTTCAGAGTTGTAGGAGTTACATCGTATGGAGCATACGAGCTGGAAAATAAGGCTGGAGAAACATTTAAGGTAAATGGTGCTCGTTTAAAAAGCTATCTTGGTACTGATCTTAATCTTTTTCCCTTGCAGGCAATATTCTTTGTGGAGAGTGAACCCAAGCCTACATCGAAGATAAATTCTCAAGAGACGAGTTCAAACGTGAAAAAGAAATTCTCTTGGCGAATGCGAAAAGAACTGAGAAGGCTGAAGGAATTCACTGTAAGCTGTTGTGGAGTTGCTCATCACACCTCTTCTGATTGATCAAGCAGGAATTGTCTAGCTAAAGACATTAAAGAAGAGCAGCTGACTGGGAGGCAACCCAGTGTTTTCGGTACCTTAATCTTGTGTTTTTATGTTGTTTTTAGTTTTGCTTTAGGATAATGTCTTTGCTGCAGTGAATTGAGCTCGAAAAGAAACAAAGAGGTGCATTTTTGGGGATGTCCGAACTTCAGTCCGAACATTGAAGTTCGGACTCAGTTCGAGAGATAGAGACCTGCGCAAACCAGTATGTCCGAACTTCAGTCCGAAGATTGAAGTTCGGACTCAGTTCGAGAGTCCGAGGGCTGTGCAAGAGGCTATGTCCGAACTTCAGTCCGGACATTGAAGTTCGGACTCAACACGGAAATCTAGCGGAAGGCAAACACGGGATGTCCGAACTTCGGTCCGAGCATCGAAGTTCGGACACAATACGAAGCTTATCTCAGGTATGAACGTCCGAACTTCTGTCCGAACATCGAAGTTCGGACAGCTCGAAAAGTTCGGAATTAAAGAGGGCGCGCGGACATTAAAAATACCCAAACTCCATCTTCTTCCTCTCGACACGCGGCGCCCCCATTCTTCCTCCTCTCCAATCTTCCATAACTCCCTCAAAACTCCACCAAATCATCCATTCTTAGTATCAATCTGTTCATCTTTCGATTCTCTACTACTCTAGGCCTGAAAATCGAGCAGAAACCCTCACAAAACTGCCCGATTTTGGAGCATTCCTGTTCGAACCCTAACTTCCGAATTGGGGGTTTTTGAGTTCGATTTGTGCAAATTTGTGCTGTTCTACTCTCTCCTAAGCATTCATTCTACTCAACAAGGTAATTTTTCTACATTTCTACTTCGTTTAATGGATTTGTGACAAGAATTGAAAACAGAGGTATGTCTAGTCGAGAATAGGATGTTATTTTTGACGATTTCTGCGATTCACTTGCATACATGGGATTAATCTTCTACTGTGATGTAACTTGCTGGCTAGAACTGTCAAAACGTGCATTATTGTGATTCCATTGAAGACGTTTGAGGGTGGTTTTGTTGTGCATGGCTAAATCTGGATTAGTAACTATCTTTTTCTGCTGTGCTGAGGTTGAAATGTTAGTAGAAGTGGCTGAACCGTATTATTAGGATGATATCTTGAATCTGTGGATTTTGTATGACTGAGACTATGTTTGACTGAACTGCTGTTACAGCCGATTGGAATTGATGTATCTTTGTCGGTTAAGTCTCTGCTGGTCATTAGATGTTGAGGTTTCTCATTGCAAATTGAAAGGTTGATTGACCATTGTTGTGGAGATTGATGAATTTTTAGGGGACACTCTGTCAAATTTTGGATAAATTCAGTGCATGTTAGACTATTCCATTGCTTTCCTTTATTTGACATTGTCACCCTTGTTGAGCAGATGCTGAGCCGAATCACAGGCCGAGGCAAAAGGGCTGCAAGAGCTGGTGCAAGCTCCAGCCGTCGAGGTCTGGAGCCGGAATTCAGAAATGATGAAGCCCGGGTGTGGTTTGAGAAGGAGGTAGACATAATTGCTGAGCGCTGTGTGGTGCGGGAACTGGAGCAGCAGCTGGGACTGCGGGCTTTATTGGACCCATTTGGCTGGGGCAAGATCTTGGACATGGGAGGCCCCTACTCTGAGAGGATTGTGCGCTTGTTCTATGCCAATGCGATCTACCAGCATGGTCAGATCACGTCCCTTGTAGATGGAGACAGAGTAACAGTCTCCACGATGGAGATTGCTCAATATATGGAGATTCCTTATCCTGCCCCAGACCGCCCTGAGCACCTCAACCCTGTTGATTTCAAGAACGCAGCTATCCACCACTACACCCCTCTTATGGTTCAGGGGCCTCGACGACGCAGGGGGATGACCCATCAAAGCAGGTCGTCCCTGCTGATGCGCTTCAGAGCCCGCAGGAGAGAGTTCTGCTCGCACTACTGGCTGCAAACATTGTCCCACGTCAGAGCTCCGACCTCAACCAAACAGACTTTCTACTTCTTCAGGCGGTGCTGAATCCGTCGTTTGCTGGGGCTGTTGAGGTTACATATTTGCCTTGGGTCATCCTCGAGCACATGCAGCATATCCTGGAGCACAGGGATCGCCACAAGTTAGGCTACCCAGTTATGCTCTGCCACATCCTTAGAGGCAGATGGTTACCATTCCGTCTGCGGGACTGCACGCTGCGCGGTCCCCTATTGATGTGGGAGCTCTCAAGAAGATGTGGTTTGAACTGAGAGATGGGGTGTGGAGGAAGAAGGCAGCAGCGCGACCGCAGAAGCGCCAGAGAGAGGCCGGTGAGGGACCATCAGAGCCCGCCCATGCTGCTACACCTGATGAGGAGGAGGCTATCTTGCACTGCCGGCCCCTGGGAGCGAGTACGTCACTCGCTATGAGTTTGCTCAGCTGGAGTCTCGTTTCGAGGACATGGATCGGCGCTATCAGGCGGAGATCGAGACTCTGCAGCAGCAGGCCCGTCGCTCTCAGGATGACTATCAGGCTCTGCTCGATCAGTTCCAGCAGTGGCAGGCGTACTATCCGCCTCCACAGTGATTGGGATGCTGCTTGCTGTTTTTGTTTAGAAGCCATTCTTGGACTTCTTTCTGGATTTGTTTTAGTTGTGTTGAACTGATTACTTTTATTTCGATTGGGTTGTAATTTTTCTTTTGATTTTGTTTATTTGAATCTTAACTCTGAATATTGGCTGTCACTAATCGATGCTTCTAGCACACTTTTATGTTTTGTTTGAATGTGTGCAAGTGTACCTTATTGGGCTGACTCCATGCCGGACCCTAGCTTCAAGCGAGTGTGAGGAAACATTCTCCCCTGCGAGGACACTAAGTGTGAGGGAAGAATCACTTCCTCAAAGCATCACAAAAGAAATCAGGGGAGTTTTTAGTTTCTTTTTCTTTTTGGTTACTGTTCGGCCTGTGCTTTAAATTGTGAATAACTTTGTCACTGTTCAATTCACCCTTGTGAGTCTGACACATTTAGTCCGATCTCCTTCTTGTGATTAATTTCTGAACAATGCGGACATTGCTCTTCATTAAGTGTGAGGAAGGGGGAGATCTTTCTGAATGTGTCAGTCATTTTTCCCTTACTTAATTTTTGTTTGGTTTTGGGCTATGTGGGGGTAATTCCCTTAGAGTGCTTCTTAGTGTTGAATACTTGGGTGGATCTTTAGTTGTGGAGTTGAGTCCGGTACTGACCTTTAGAGTTGGTTTGCTCAAAAATTGTGTGCTCTCTTATCATATTTTCAAATGGCTGAATTTTGTTAAATATCTGTGAACAAGTTGGTTGTGAAGTTAGAACTGGTTTAACTTGGAACCCTGGGAATGATGAGAATGTCTGGAATGAAGGATAAAGGCAAGGTACTCCTCTGATCTAAGTTTCTTTTTCTGAACCAAAAACAGGCCTCTTCCATCCGGTTATTAAGTCCTAGGGGTGTTTCATCACCCATTTACCTAAGGTCGTCTGATCTGGGATAAAAGACCCAATACCGTTACAAGGATGGAGAGAAAAGTCTGGGGGATGAATTATGTGCGAAAAATTGATATATATGCAAGAAAAACAAAGGAAGTTCTTTAAAGTCTTATGTTTATGATAATTCCTTAAAATTAGATCATGAGTACGTGGTGTTGAAAGGTTCTGCGGAATATGGCATAACTTCACACCCCTTGTCATCCACGGGTTTGAGAAGAGAAAAGTTTGGAAGGTTCTGGGTTACTCTACGTTTTGACTTCATGATTTAGCTTCTTCATAGTCTTTTGTTTTAAAAAAAGCGTACTTCATTGTTTGAGACATGCAGTTAAGAGCAGATCGATTCTTGGGTGATTATTGTGTCTTAAGCTCCTTATTTTATGCAATCCCAAGGTTTGACCCTGAGGCATTCTGAGACATTTTACTCCTGCTTTGCTTGAGGACAAGCAAAGGTTAAGTGTGAGGAGGTTTGATGAGTGTGAAATATGAATGGTTCTAATGGTCTTTAATGTCTAATTTGTATACGCGAATTGATACTATTCCACACTTATCTTGCGTTTTTCTGTGGTTTGTTGTTTGTTAAGGCTTGATACACTTTTTCTATGTTAAATGCAGAGAAAAGCCAAGGAAACACTAGATTAACTCACAAGGGAGGTAATGCAACAAACGGGGGTCGAATCAGAGTCAAAATGAAGAAGTTAGAGGATTTTTAAGGTGTGTCCGAGCTTGTGTCCGAACTTCCAAGTTCGGACGCAAGTCGAGAGTTTGTATGCTGCGCCTGATGAGGTGTCCGAACTTCGGTCCGAACATCGAAGTTCGGACATAGTTGAGAAAAGCCGGAGGTCTGAAGTACGGAGCATGTCCGAACTTGTGTCCGAACATCAAAGTTCGGACACAGGTCGTAACTTTCTGAATTGAATCGCTCAAAGCATTGTGTCCGAACTTTTAAGTTCGGACCAATGTTCGGACGGCACGAAAATTACAGCACAAACTCGGCGTTTTGAAGGGAAAAGAGAGAGAAAGGTCTATTTAAATGACCTAATCAGAGGGAGAAGGCATTCACGCATCATCGATCATTACAACACTCCCTTCCACACTGATAAACGAGGTTCTCTCCAATCATCCACGCCAATTGCATCGGTTCGCCTTCATCCACATTCACCAATCATTCCATCATCGTTCTGGAGGAGCATCGACAGAGGGAAGTGCGACTATCATCTTCAACCTTGCACCTGCATCCACCGATTCTGGATAGTCAATCAACAAAAGGGTTTTTCTTCCTTTAGATAGTTTCTATGTTGATTGTATTTATCTTTTCATTGGCAATGTCTGGCTAGTAGGGATTTAACTCTGGGGTAGGGTTGTTCAAGATGGATTCAATGTAGTTAAGAATTCTGCAATTTGATTATGAGGCTGTAACGGATTGTTTTCAGGTTAATGACTATCAATTTTCTTCTCTATTAATTTCGCGAGTTATAGAGTTGTTCTGCGAAACCTATTAAGATCAGACAAGGTGATTAGTAGGGAGTTCGAATTAACCTGGGAATTTGGGGAAGGATTAGTCGGATAGATAATCTTTCCTACAAACGCTAACAATTCTTTGTGCTTATTCCGCCTGTATATGTTTTTGCCAACTGCTAGATTAGAGTTGACATGTCCTGATAGGTGAGCTCTTCAATGAACTAGGATTTAGCATTGAAGAGATAGAAAGAATTGGCCTTTCCGTTCTCATAATTAAGTTGTAGAAGTTACTAGATTTAATCAAGAAAGAACAACCTGAACCCGGAGTTCCACTCGTACAATCAAACTCATCATTCATTTTACTGATTGCTTATTTCAATTCTGATTTGCATTTATTCGATTCGGATTCAAAAACAATTCACAACCCCCCTGAATTTGCAGTTTTATTAGGATTTAGGATAGGACTTAGGCTTATTTATTCAAGTCCCACGGTTCGATACTTGGTTGCTTAACTTTCTATACTATAGTGACCGGGATTTTTGCAACCCGACAGACTTATTGATTTATTTTCTAGATTAATTGTTTAGTTTTAGTAGATCAATTATCTGTTTGCACCCCCACCGCCAGTCAGTTGCCACAAGGGCGAGGTAAACAGACCTCCGCTGTCAGTTGCCACAAAGGGCGAGGTAAACAGACCTCCGCTGTCAGTTGCCACAAGGGCGAGGTATAGCAGACCTCCGCTGCCACCGACCCGTTCTCAGTCATCGGTGAAAGTGTGTGCACCACTTAGTATAAATAATCCATACTCAGTACCAAGATTAACATTTCCCATATTCCCATTAGATTATTAACTGCACAAGAGCAATACCAAAACACTTAGTCCTACAGAGTGCAGAGGCGTAAACCCTCAACAATTAATACCCAATAGAAAGAATCCATTCCCAATTAGGCTGATCAAACTCGACTCATGGATGAAACAATACCCATAGTCCAAAGGAAGAAATTACCAATACCAGATACTTTCCTATATTCCTAGTTACCCCCCCACTAGATCATTAACTGCACTCAGTGCAATACAAAACACTCAGTCCTACAGAGTGCAGAAGCGTAAACCCTAGGCAGTTAAATCTAGTGAAACAACTAGATAGGAGGAACCAATAACCAAGGAAGTTTCATATACAGGCTCAGTTAGTCACAGCAAGCTCAGTTAGTCACCCAAACAGTTTCCCTTTTGAAATCCATTCAAGATCAGTTGGTGTTCCAAAACATTCCATAAAGTCCATCAGCAAAAGTATCGAGTACGAGAAATCGTACAGAACATTCCATAGGTCCAAAACACACCACAAGCTGAGTACGAGAAACCGTACAAAACATTCTATAAAGTCCAAAACACAACAGCTGAGTACGAGAAATCGTACAAAACATTCTATAAAGTCCAAAACACAACAAGCTGAGTACGAGAAATCGTACCTGGGTAACGTTGTAGCAGTTCTAATCTACTTGCGCAAACAATCAACAGTACTCTGAAGAATATTAAAGATAACTTACTATCAATAACCCGTACCCTAAGCAAAACTTAAATGAATTCTTCTCTCTTATCTCCAAATCTCAATTATCTTATAAGCCCTCGCTTAAATGTTATGTATAACCTTGACTTATTTTAGAAGGTTGTATAGCCCAGGTTGTAGGATCAAGGAATGTATTTTATTAACACTTGTTAATTGTTCCACCCTTATCCACTTTACCCATACCTAACCATAATTCTCACATTAAAGACCTTTATAACATAAGTGCATTATTCGTTATTCAATCAATCTTAGAATTTCAATAACAATTCTTAAGCTCAATACTTTTATTCTTACTTTAGGACATACATCGTGTTATGACCAATTATGGGTTATCTTAGAATACTATACTATTATTTCACAATTTATTGACTATGTATCTTTATCAATATCTACTAGATAATCCCTTATAACTAAGTCTTCCCCTTAACTTAATTCAGATCTACATCCCGTATACTGAAATCGTAGTGTTGTGTAGATACAATTTATTATAAACTAAATCGAGTCACTAAACTCAATTATCATATCCTTAGTTCAGAATGACTTTTTATTACATCCAGCTAATAATCTTGACATAAGATGTTAAATTACTTTTCATCCTGAAACAACTATATTATAGTTAACTTAGACTTATCGAACTCCTACATTTAGTATTCACAAGGTACATTATTTGCTTAATTATTACCTATATAATAAGGTGTTTTAAGATAACCTTTTTATGTATCCTTACTTACATTTTATTTCCCAAGTATTAATTTTTACACACATTCTCTCCATAGAGTATGTATAATCCTTTGTACTAAATTTTAATAAACTTATGCCTTAAATACATTTATATTACTTACAAGACCAAAGGTTTCAAAGAAACAACTTAATAAATTAATTCCTTTATTGTATTTAGGATGGACAATATATCTACATAAAGTAGAATTATCCAAGAATTAAATTCTGGTTCGTAAGTGGAATTGTTAATTATTTAATAAGATAATCTATTATGAAAAATCCCCATACCTTATATTCAAATGACACATTAATATTTCCCGTGTCAAAAGGTAAATCCTTATAGCCTCTTATGTAACTTAGTTCCTCTAAATAAAGGTTCAAAGGTTTATGTATCTAATTTCTATTTATAAACCTTTTAGTAAATCTTTAACTATTATGTACAACACTTATTTATAAACTCACATCTTGAATATTAGTAATAAATGTATTTTATATGGCTAACTAATTCTAAGAAACTTAAGGATTATTATTTAGAGTAATTCCTAATCATAGTTTAATATAGTCTTATACCATAATCCTTTTAATGATTTTGTCTCAAATATTAAGTTATTACTCAATACTATAAATATTAAGAAATGATTAAATCTAGACTTATTTATCCTCTTCACATTTAGATGTAAAAGTAACTCATTTACTTTATTATTGTTTATATAATATGAACATTTAAATGTAAAAGCATTTCATTCATTTTATTATCAATTATATAATAAGATCTATTTGTGTAACACTTTATGTAAACTAATTACGAATATTCCTAAATTTCAACTTATTAATTCTTAACCCAATTATAGATTTACATTGTGGACATTGACTAAATATATACATGTATTTTAATACTGTTTATACTTAGAAATTCAAGGGTAACTACAACCTCAATTCATAACCATAAATTAATACCACCTCATATAGTATTCTATTACTAGTATTATGTAGAGGTTTTATTTTAACTCATTAATTCCTTCATATTATATTTTCTATAAGGTATTTTATTTCTTTTACTTATTTATTTATCGTATATATATATATCCTTACTATGATATTCTCACAAGGAATGTTATTTCCTTTATCTATTTTTATTGTATTAATATACATATATATATATATCCACATATATCAAGATTTATCCAGAACATTCTTTAAGAAATTATATTGTATTTAATTATATTTAATATTTTTTAGACATATCCTCAACTGATTTATGGTTTATAAAATAGAGTATTTTCCCTTAGTTTAGTTAAACATATTAGCTTCCATATTATATATAATAAATAAAATGTAGTTTAGTTAAATTCCTTGATTTAATATAAGTTTCTATTTATTTCTCTCATATTATAAATATAATATATATATATATATAAATATATGTAACAATTTTTACTTCACTTAAAGTAATACCCAAAAATATTTATAAACATACTGTATTAAATGTTAATTAGTCTTATTATATTTTCCCCAACCTATAAGTTCATTAATCAACTATACTGTAATTTTTGATTACATTAAAAACTATATATTATAAGTTATTCTTATGAAAAACTCACAAACACAATTTTTAAAAACTTTTCCCGTTGCCCAAAATTCCCAAACTTAATATACAGTAACTATAACATTTTAGACATATTATAAATTTTTATTTCATAAAATTTTTTTTTATTAGCCAAATAATTCCAGAAAACCCGTAACTTGTAAAAATCATAACTTATGTTTAAAACACTCCAAAACCATAATAATTTACATCAATATAAACTGGATAAAATAAGGAACCTATGGTTAAAATTTCAAGTCAAAATACCTTCGGGAAGGCCATTAACTAAAATTAACAAGTTAGATATTTACTGATTTTTTTTATAGAAACTTAACAACTTATTATTACCAGATCTAATCTTGGCCGTCCAATCTCTTAAAACGAGATCGGACGGCCCCTGTGTTGCGAGTTCATCAGCGAACTCAGTGAGCAGATCGAGTACTAATTCGCGAATATCTCCTAATCTACAGAACAAAATCGAGTGATTTTTGTTTCTATGGATTCGTAATCAAATTTCGGTTCTATTGGTATCAATTTCCCCAATTATAATGCAGATTTCATCAAGATTCGAATTCGATTTGGAAGCTAGGGTTTATCTCGGTACAGAATACAAATCGGATACAAATCATCCAAATTCTCCTAACCTAACACGAAATTGACTAAATTGGCACATGGATTAGGTCGAAATCATGACTAAGAACAACAATATCGGAGCAATTTGATCGGAGACTCACCGGATTGTGCGAATTGGATGAATTCCGATTCGGAAAAACTGGAAAAACTCGAACTTTAGACAGTTCGGGGTGCCAACTTTGAGGATCTATAACTAGCAGTACAGGACGGGTTAGATAATGAGTAAGGGCTCATTGGAAAGAAGAATTGTATATCTACACAATGATAGCAAGCACTAATCCTAACTCGCATCACACAGAAAGAAATCGAAGTCACAAAACACGAGTTTACCTCTCTGTTTCGGTATTATTTTATGTGCTGGCAAGACCAAAACTTTAGGCCTCTATATCTCCCAACTGGTTACGAATTGGACTTGGGCATAAACATGAAAGTTGTAGATGGATTAGAGATCTACACAACGAGCTATAGAAATCGAAATTTGGTTGAAAGACGAGGAAGTTATGGCAAGACGAACTTTACCTGAAATCGGATGAAACTGGAAACTGGGTTGCGAACTCGAAAGTTGACAACTTTGGATCAACTTTCCCGTCGATGTAGAATGAGTTAGGGCTTGTATGAGTTACGGTTGTAAGAGGGAATTACGGAGAAGAGAGTGGTGAAGACGGCATGGAAATATATTGAGTAATGTGAAAGTTATAGCCGTCTAAAGTTAGGGCTAGGAAGTGAAATCGGTTACGAAAATCAGGGAAGGAAATCGGCTAAGTGTGGGCGACCCACTACAGAGTGACACGTGGCACTTCTTAAAATTTTGATTCAAAACTTCAATCTAGCATAACTTTGGCTAGGATGATCCGTTTTTGACGTTCTTTTTATCGATCTTCATGGTTTTTCATAACCTATTTATTGGTATAGGTTTCATGGCCTGGTTTGACCATTCTCAAAAAGTCAACTCTAGCAAGGCTTAATAAGCTTTAAGGTTTCTAGAATTTTATATTGACTTTTATATTTCAAAACAATGTTCCAACACTTCCCAAAATCTTTATAATATATATGGAGTGTTTAATAATTTTCCCAAGATTTATTGACTTATAAATCTTATTATTATATTCATAATACTATATAATAATGTATAATAATTAGGGTTAAATAGAAGAAAACCCCTAAATAAATTTCACAACCCATATAATAATTTAATATTCATAATTCCATATAATAATTTAATATTCATAATTCCATATAATAATTTAATACTTAATAGTATTATTAAAGGTTTAATAAAAGAAATCCCCTAAATTAATTTAAATTAATTTAGGGGTATTTCACGGATTCACCAATCCATCCACGACCACTTCACCACGCGCCATCTCATTTCTCTTCTCCCGCCTTCTCCATTTTATTTATTTTACAGTCCACCAAATTCTCTCTAGCCCTACGTACACAAAATAGCAGAGTGAGACGGAGTGATTACGGATGATTTCTATTACTCTCGTCTCTATCTATCTATTTAATATGTTAGGCTAGTTTACGTTTACTCTGGGAATAGTTATTATGTATCTGTATTAATTATGCAATATTTCTACTGGTTTATTTATATACAGTTTGTTACGTTTTAAAAGTCATCTCGCCTTTTTAATAGATCTCGCGAATTTATTAAATTGCTCTACTAAGTCTATTTTGATCAGACCAGGTGATAAATAGACAGGTTAATTAAGGCGTAAAACTGGAGGAAACTTGTTATGATTTAATAAGTTAGTATTCAGTTGCAAATGTAATTCCTCAAATACTCCTCTGCCGTTCGCAGGCTTTTGCTTGAACCTTGATTAGAACCTTGCATTACAGGTGAACGAGTTCTTATGAGGCTATGACTTAGTCCTTAAGATAATTACAGGACCTTGCCAAATTATTAAACCAGTAGAGATAGCTTAATTATGCAGATTTATTAACGTGACCCAGAGTTCCATTTTATTTATCTGTCAACTTAGTTTATTTTATTCCTTCTTTTTATTTATTTTACAAGTCAATTAATCCTACCCCCCTTTTGTGACACGCTTAGGTACTATAATATATATATTAGTCCCACGGTTCGACATCCGGTGCTTACATTTTCACTATACTACTGCGACCGGGATTTATTTGCAGCCCGACGTTATTTTGGGTTTTAATTTCTTTCTTTTATGTTAATTACACCTGTTCTAACCACTCATTTATAACAGTCTGCAGTTGCCATGGGTGCTGCTCCTACGTGAATGAAGGGAGGAAGAAGATGGTGGAACCGTGTGAAGAAGAGAAATGAAGAGAGAGAAGAAGAAAGGTGGCTAATATAAGATATTTGCTTTAATAAAGCAAATAGTACTTATCTCTTATTTCTCTTCTTTCTTTCCTCCTTATTTGACTACTTATGGTGACTCACCCTCCCTTAGAAAAACCGGCCCCCTATCTTAAATAAGGCTAGTCATGGTCTTTGTTGACCAATTAATTAGCTTATATTGATTAAAACTTAAACTAGTCACTATTTGGCACTATTCACTGATTAGTGCACATATTTCTGAAATTTTTGATTTCCCATTGATTTAGACCTCCTAATGTGATATTAATTAGTACACATGTTGATTAAAGAGTAATGATGGACATTTAGCCACTCAAAACTCAATTCTAAGACAATTTCTCAAAAATGTGCTTTAAGACTTCTTAAAGCACATTTTGTGTTTTAGCTTGTTTTCAAGCTTGGTTTTCTTTGGTAATTGGTTTAAAATGACCATTAGAATATTACTAAGGTCTTATCATGATATTTGGGTACTCACCCAAGTCTCTCCAAGCTTAGAGCACATTTTTGCCCCAATTGCCCTTAAGGCATTTTCTTGTGTTTTCCTTGGTTTAAATTGTCTACCAATCTTTCTAAGGCATATTTTAGCCTTTCTACATCATGATTTGATGTTTACTTAGCATACTTAGGTTTGGGGTATTTCAGCAGTTCACACTCCGAGTATGTAACTCAACACATCCAGCATAATATAGTCAGTCACATAACAATCACATAATGACAATTCCCCAAAGATGGCTTACCCCAAATTTTAATGCGCTTTTAATCCAATTCTTATCTTATTTCGCAAAAACAGCTCTGATACCACCTTGTAACACCCTGGATTTTACCTCATATGAAAGTACATGACGATACGAAACCAACGCCACAGACGGATTCAAAAACGGACTTCAAATGAGTCCTAAAACTGAAAATGAAGTTTTGTCCGAACTTTGGTCCGGACATGTAAGTTCGGACCAATGCCGAGACTTACACCCCATACCCGTCCTCGCATGCTGTCCGAACATGTAAGTTCGGACAGATGTTCAGACACCATTGAAGTTGCGAAAATAAAAGAACTTTCGGGGCCTGTCCGAACATGGATGTCCGGATGGACGTTCGGACAGGTCCAATTCTACAAAAATACATTGAAAACATCCTTGTGAATTGTACTATAATTATATCATTGTAATTGCATCTGATGAAGAAATTTTATAAGCAAAGGTGTCAAGAGTTTAACATCAAAAACCACAGCGAAAATATAAAACAATCCAGAGTGCTACCGCCACACTCAATCCTTGAGTGCTCAGGCTAATGATCCAACAAAACAATAAAAACAGCCAAGTGAACTTGTAACTTTCAAAATATGCGGAAGCTCCAATATTTCAACCCAACGATGGTAATGTAATCATAATAAACCCAAGCATTGTATTTCAAACACTGCAACTCAGAATATTCCATCTCAAAACATTGTAACCCAACTTAAAGTCTCAGAAACAATTTCAGATTTCCTAATCTATGTGATAGCGCGTTTCCCAGCCCCAACTTCAGCAACCATTACCTGCGATCAGAAAATAATATACAGAAACACGAAGGGATCGCGAAAATCAGTGAAACTGAGTAAATTCCATCTCATCACGTAAAATACATTTTGAAAACAATCTCTTGTGTATTGATTAAACCGTAAACATACAAAATTGGCAACCACAAACCAAATCCATTTTCCAACAACACAACCACAAAACCAATAGGGAGTCTTCAACAGGAGTAATCACCAAAGCAAACCAAGCAGACACAAACGGGACTGAGATACCAAATACCCTCACTCTAAGTCCTTAAGTGTGCACACCCCTATGAATCATCAGTCCATAGAGTAGATCATAGAGCTTAACTGCAGTCATTGTATGCAGCACAAAATATATTTAAGTCAGTGTAAATAATTCATGCTCACGGTGCAGAGAACCAACATGGTGGATCAGGGAGCACCAAGAACTCCAACATGGTGAATCAGGGAGCACCAAGAACTCCAAGTAATTAAAATCCAGTGAAGAACTCCCAAAACAAAACCAATACCAATTTCCAGAATTCCATAACTTTGCACCACGTGAAGAAATCACAATCTCATTTGACCAAATCTCCATCAGAGTTTCTCAAAATACATTCTTGTGATGGAAAACAATCCACATCAAAATCAGACAATGAGCACAGAATTTACCTGATTATTCCTAAACTCAGGAAGACAACTCAACAAAATCTCCAGAAGCTCGCCATCGATACCGATGTCTAAATTAATAACAATTCACAATCAAAATCTACTAACTGTAATCAAATAATTTAATAAATAATCTAAGTCGAAGACTTTACCCGCTGTTATTCTAATCGGCACCAGGGAAGAGATTCGACGACAGCAAAAGAAGAACGTGAATAGGAGTTTTGAAGAAGAGAAGTGTAATGGTGAGGCGTTGGAGAGGAAGGGATGATGGAAAGATCGTGATTTAAATAGAATCAAATTGTAAAATAAAGGAACGTTATTAATTAAATAAAAAGTAATCAATTCTGAAGGAGGAGAAAATAATTAATATTGTAATTAATTCAAAGAGAATCCAAATAGTTAGAGCCAGATAAAACGAAATCAGTTTTAGAAAAGAAAGGACAAATAATTATCGTCCGCAAGTAGTTAGGAAAAATGATTAAACATTTAGTGTTATAAATAATTTGAAAGGCAAAATAAATAATTATATTGTAAGTAACTTAGAGGACTAGATTCAACCGATTAGAAATAAAAAAAAAGGTAATTATTGTTTTGAATTTAAATGAGGAAGAGATAAAGATGAGCACAAATATCTAAGGAGAGGATAAAATATTTATTTTGATATAAGAGGAAATAGAAAAAAATAAATCATTGACTCCAACAAAAAGGGAAGTTGTTATGCTAGTGAGAACTAGATTAACAATAATTAAATAAATCGGAGGAAACAAGGATCTTACCAACCTATAATAAATGTAGAAGTAGTTAAAACAGGAATTGAACTCATAGGATTAGAAAGACGTTGTAACGTCTATAGAATGTTGAGATAATGATTTAAATAGTAATGTTGGAGAGGATAAAGAAGTTTATAATCAATTTAGGAAGAGAAAGGAAAATAGAATAAGATATGTTTTTGACTTCCCCGACCATTAATATACTAACCTCGGACTTAGCATTATTACAAATTGTTCTAACATAACAATTAACTTACTTACGTCGACTATAATTATATTATCCTAAACTCAAAATTTGTGGGTATTTCACTTAACTTACACTTAATCACCCTCCTAATGGTCATTAAAAGTCACCAAACATGTCTTAACATCATATATTATCATTAACATTCAAATCCCCACCTTGGAATGAAATGCTTAAAACACTCTCTGGCACATTTTTAGGGTGGTCCGGGTTTGTGTCCGAGTTTACAAACCCGGACCATACCGTCGCAATACTTTCTGCCTCTTTTTCACCTGGTCCGGGTTTGAGTCCGAGTTTACAAACCGGACCACATACAGATTAAAGTCTCGGGTGTGTTTTTGGGGTGGTCCGGGTTTAGGTACCGATTTGCAAACCCGGACAACTCCCATTTTACTCCAGAATGTTGTTTTTCAGCCACTTTTCAACCTCTAATCCAAACCTAATCTTCTCTTAATCTTCCCACATAATTTCTAACATGTTTTAACGCTAATTGGCACCTCAAACCACCCTAATCCCTTGTCTAAATCATCACCCAATTCTTGATTATATTCACCCAATTTTCCACACTTATCTCACCTAGAACTTGCACTTTGTTTCCTAGGTTCCTAATTACATTTTTGTTCATTATCTTCACTCCTTCCAGTTAGCTCACAACCCATATACTCCTTGTATTCTTCTTACACCATTTACTCCAATTCTAGCCCTAAGATGTATATTTACTTCAGTTGGTTTCTAACAACACCTATTTAGTTCTAAACTCTTTCCCTTCACAAACACTTAAAACACCTAGTGTTCTACATGAATTTTGACAGAGGTTCCCCCATATTTCTATCATCCTCACACACCTTGTCAAGCACACTTGCATTAATCCAACCACCACACTCATTCTAGACACTTAGAACACATCCATTCCAGCACTTTCACAATAATAACCACAATGTGCATAAACCTTAAAAGCTTGGCTCTTGGCCCTTAAACAACATTAATTTAAACACTGAATTTCCTCATATTATTAGCAACACCTGCACTACACTCAACATTTATCACATTTATTTGCTCAAACACAAATACATTCATAAAACATACATTAGTTTAAGGTAAGTTGTTTACCTTGAGTTTTCTTTCAAGACTTTCCTCCTCCTCTCTTCTCTCTTGTTTCACAACCGGTTACAGTGGGTTTAAATGCTAATCTAGTGACCAAACCCAATAGAATAGTAATGAATATTAAGAGGTTAAACAAACTCTTAACTAACCCTAGAATCAAGAAATGTCTAGGTATAGAAATGAAGAGGATTACCTTCTTTACTCCAATGGAGTACTTGGCAATCAAAAATAGCAACTTCCAACACTTTGAAATTTCACACGGCTGCTACAAGGATGAAACGTGGAGTTCAAAACTGAGAGAAAATGAAAATGGAGAAAACAAGGGGAAAAGAGGTGCCTTTGATGATTTTCTTACCTTAGGACCAACAAGGAATGGTCTAGCTTCAAAAGGAGGTGGTCTTTAGCTCAAAATGAGCTACAGCCATGGAGTTGAAGTTTGGAGTTTGGAGCTTTTAAAGGGTGGAAAAGATGCTCCAAGGTGAGAGGAATATTGTGGTGTATTTATTTTGTGATTTTAAGCTTGTAATTGGTAGAACAAGGAAGTTGAAGGTGGAGCTCGTGAGGGTTTACTGGAATCGCCATATGAGGAAGAAGAAGAATAGAGAGGCGCTGGGAAGAAGAAGAGGAATATGACAGAGAGGAGAGAAATGAGAAGAGAATAGTAAAAGTGCTTTTTTGTCTTTTGTGAGTAGGAGTGAATTAATGGGTAAGAGAGGAAGACAAAAATGTGAGGGACTCAAATAAGTCCAGATTTTTACCCAAATATAAATAAGGGGCAGTTTGGTCACTTAGCAATTAACACCCATAAATCCGAACTGTTACTATTCACCAGTCCGGGACCCGTTTTCCAGATTTTTCATTTTATTAATTTAATGGTTCTAGACCTTCATTAATGTTTAATTATATTTATATAATGAACTTTAATTTTTACGAGTCCATTAAACCCGTTTAAAATCACATTTTCCGGTTTCCTCAAAAAACGTGCTTTAAGCTTGTTTTGCGTTTTTAATCCACAATTTGGATCCGTTTCCTTCGGGAATTTTCCCACATGTTCTTAGTGACTAATAAGTCTTAGGAATCCATTTGGGACCCTTATTTAAGATTATATAATTCCTATGGTTTTATAGCACGTGTTTTCACGTTTTATGACTTTTGCGCCTTTCTTTTTCTTTTTAGTTTTATTTCTTCGCCAATATTTTTAAGGACTTAATTAGCCTTAAAATATCACAATTACATAATTAATTAACATATTAAGGTTGTGGTATTTCATTACTTCTATATAAACCCACGCTCATTCTTCATCAATTCAGACAATCGATCACAACTCAACGCTCACCAAAATTCACTCTCACTCCATCCAAATTCCATTCTCCATCCATACATCCACATCTCCACTTCATTTCCATCATTTCCCATCACCAAATAAGCCTAACTCTTCCATTTCCAGAAAACCAGACGAAGAAGACGATCTGCACAAAACCAGGTCGTGTCCGCGTTTGTGTTCGCACAACCCCCACACGGACAGGAGTTGTCCGCATTTGTGTCCGCGTGGCCCCACCCGGACATGACCAACTTGTACCTATTTTGTTTGTTTTCTTCGTTCTACCTATCTATCATCGTTTGAGGTCGGCATAATCACGGAGACAAGCCCGGAAGCGAAACAACTCTCCCAAAAATAGAGTTCTTTCTTTCCTCAAACTTTACACTGTTTTAATGTCCATCTTTAATCTATTTATTTCTGTCAATGTCTGAGTAAGTTTATATTTTTGCTTAGGATGGGTGTTGACCCCAAATAATTCAGACTTACTTATAATATCGAGTTTGCTTATAAATATTTGTTTTGTCTCTCTAAATTATTAAATGCTTAAGAACTGATCATTTTTACGCATTTACGGTTTCTCTTATTTCAATGATTTTGTAAATTTGATAATAGACCACAGAGAGAGACAAACGTTAGATATTATCTCCTTAATTTGCTGATAAAATCCATCGCTGTTATAAAAAGAATTTTTGCTTAATGCTAATTAATGATTTAGACTTTTTCTGCTAGTAAAAAGTTTATTGAATTAATTAAGAGTTGACCTTTTCTATGCTTTAGGAATGCCACGAGATTAATTCTTAAATAGACAAATAGAGCAAATTAAGATTATAATTAAAGTCTGAAGTATATTTGGGCAATTTCACCTTCTTAGCACATTTTCCATCCATTTGATACACAACTGTTTTATTAAAGCTTTTAATTGTTTTTATCTATCCAACCCAAAAATACCAAGATTTCCACTAGCTAAACCCCCTTTTATTTACTGTTTATCAAATACCAAAACTAGGAAAATTGAACAATTTCCTTGAGGATACGACACTTGTTGTACTACTCTGAAATACCCCGAACATAAATATGGTGATTAAATTATTTTAATATGGTATTTAAGGGCCTAATAGTGCCTAAGTAATTTTGGTACGGAAAATAAATCCAAAAGAAATAGAGAAACACTGAAAACCCGAAAAACGCTAAATAAGCGTTAAATAACCATAGGAGGTATGAGACCTCGGTTAGCGTATTATATGGATTCCTAGGGCTTAATAAGACCACAATATTATATGGGAACAACTCCCGAAGAAAACGGAACCAAATAATGTATTAAACCGCTAATAGAGCTTTAGCGCACGTTTTTCGAGAAAACCCAAAAACATGATTTTAAGTGGTCAAACGAAACCGTAAAAATTATAGTTCGTTAAATAACTATAATTAAACATGAATGGAAGCTTGATAACCAATAAAATTAAAGAAACAAGAAAAATTCCGGAAAACGGGCCCGGTTAGTGAATAGTGCTAAACCGGGTAAAAACGAGTGTTTTCTATAAAAGACAAAAAATGCTCCAGCATGTGTGAACAGTGGGGGCCGGTTTATAATATAAGTCAGCCTCTCTCTCTCACACACACTATGTTAGTAAAGAAATAAAGAAAAGAAAAGAAAGAGAAAAGCAAAAAAAAGTAGAAAGAAAAAGTACAAATCACTTTAATACTCTCTCTCTCCTATTCCTATCCTCTCACCCACGTTTCCCCCCCCCCCCCCCACCAGACTTCTCCTTCCTCTTTGCTCTGTTGGGAACGATTTTTGGAGCTCCACAAAGCTTCCATGGCTTCTTCATCTTCCCAAGCTTGCCCAAGCTCCATTAAAACTCCAACCTCAAAAACAATTACATATTTGTGATCTCCTCATCATCCTCTACACTTATATCTTTTCAAAATCTCAAAAAGAAGAAGTTGACCTCCATGGGTTTTGGGCATTTGAAGAGAAAAGGGCACCACCTTGTAGCTTGGAGCCTCCTCTTTCTTCTAAGGTAAAAAGTTCCAAAGAAAATTCATTTTTCTTCACCTTTCTCCCTTGACCCATTTTTTGCTCTTTGTAACACCTTGTTTTCTTCTTACTTTGGAGCATTGTTTCAACCCTCCAATGGTGGAGTAATCCTATTCTTGATTCAAGGGTGAGAACCCCTCTCAAAAATCTCCAAAGGTAAAACCCTAACTTGTGCTCTAAGCCCTTTTATTGAATTGGAATTCTTTAAGGGTTTAGAAGAATAATTAAAATGCATTTTTGTTTTTCTTGGGACACTTCATAGGAAACCGCCCCGGTAATTCCTACAATAATTACCCATGGAGAAATCACCCGAATTTCTCATGGAAAAACAACGATCAAACCCAAGGGGGGCAGAACAACAGTTCCAATACCTGTCAGGGAAATAGACACCAACCAAACTCTAATATGGGTTATAGAGCACAAGGAGCCCCTCCAGGTTTCCACCAACAACAACAACCATCCTCATCCTCTGCTGATCCAAATGAGGAATTCAGAAACCTAATGAAGGGATTTGTGACTTCAAACCCACCAGACTCATGGATCAAGAAGCCACTAACAGGAGAGTTGAAGCCCAGATACAACAAACCAACAACAGCTAGAGCAAATCAGCTAGCAGCTTGCAAAGGCCACCTGGCACCTTCCCTAGTCAGCCAAATCCAAATCCAAGAGAACATGCCAAAGTAGTGACTTTGAGAAGTGGGAGGCCGCTCAACTCATCCCTTTCCTGAGATGAATTTGATAATCAAGAACAACAAGCTCACAAGCCTCAAGAAGATCAAGAAGAAGAAGAACAAGAAGATGCTGAAGAAGCCCCTCCTCCTCCGAAAAATATTTCCAAGGAGAAGGAGCCTCCTAAATCTACTCCTTCCTCTCTAACTAAGATTCTTCCCCCACTTCCTTTTCCTAACAGAATAAGAAAGAAAAATTTAGATGAACAGTTTGGAAAGTTTCTAACCCATTTCAAGAAACTAATGATTAATATTCTTTTGCATATGCTTTGAAACAAATGCCGATATACGCAAAGTTCATGAAGGATATCATCACAAAAAAAGATCGTTGCAGGAAGTGGAAACTGTGCACCTTACGCGGGAAGTGTCAGCAGTGCTTCTAAAACCTCTCTCCAAAACTTGGAGATCCAGGTTTGCCAATTATTCCATGTTCCATTGATAATTTTGATTAAGGTAGTGGGCTATGTGACCTAGGAGCTAGTATAAATTTAATGCCACTCTCAACTTTCAACAAACTTAATATTGGTGAATGCATGCCTACTTCTATTCAATTACAATTAGCAGATAGGTCTTTAGTATTCCCAAAAGGGATAATAGAAGACTTGATTGTTACTGTAGGAACTTTTGTGTTCCCCGCTGATTTTATTGTGATTGACATGGAAGATGACACTAGGGTGCCCTTAATCTTAGGACGACCTTTCATGAGAACTGCTAGAGCATCAATCGATGTTGAAAAAGGAAAGATCATTTTAAGACTGCATAACGAAACTTTAGAATACGATATGTCCAAAGTCATAAAGAAACCCGCACATATAGAACCCACCTTTTCCATAGACATCGTCGACTCTATTGTGCATGATAATTCCTCTACTATTATTGGTAATGATGCTCTCGAAAATGCTTTAGTTGAATCCTCTGATAACCAACCAATACACCCTGACACAATTGAGATGGTAGCAGCTCTAGATAAAAGAAAATCATATGCTAAGCCACGCTCCACCACCAGAACCATTAGAGCATTCTACTCAAAAGATACCACCATCAATTGAACAACCCCCTCTCGTAGAAATGAAACCATTACCTTCACACCTGAAGTATGTCTATCTTTCTGATCTTTGTACTTGTAACACCCCTAATCCTAAACCTGTAATAACGTCGCAAGTCGTAGCATAATAAATATAAATTCGCAGCGGAAAATAAAACTATCTATCCTTGGTGTTACACGCCGTTACTCACCCTTGTGAGTAACAAGGCATCCTTACTCCATCCAACACTTAAACTCCTCACGCTGTGATGAACAGATACTGAGCACTCTAATTATTACAGACCAAATCCAAACTAAATGAGCAACTAATGAATACAACAATCTCCTTAATACAATATATAACAAAACTTAAAGAGTTCTTTATTAAACCATCAGCTACCCTGTGCCCCGCACTCCGGCTTGTGTCTTCTTCAGTAACCTGAAATGTTTTGCCCATTGAAGGGATCAACAATCGAAATGCTGGTATGCTAAATGTAGTCCTAAGTCATCTAGATTCCTTAAGTCGTTTTAGCCATCTTGATATTAGATTCTTTACAAGATATACCGGTTTACAGTAATAATAGAAATAACTGTAAATGTCAAACAATCACATAACAGTTCACCTGCAAACATCAATGCATAATAATAACAACAATCAATATTCAAACACCAATAATCCATAACAGTAATCAACAAGATACGCGTATTAAACTGTACTTGTTAGTTGGCCACCTGGCCCTTGTCCTTTAAACCAATCACTTAACCTTTTCCAATTAATTCCACCTCAGGCGTCATGTTAAGACAACCCTTAATAACTTATCAATGGACAGTAGTCCCCTGGGTTCCAATGGAACCGTTACCAGCTGACCTTATGGCCCTGGATGATGACCGATCCGGTCGAACCTGTGCACCAACGGTAGTGCCCTCCGCCATCGTCGAATGTGGACAATGGATTCCCTTGAGTGACTCCCCATTGAAGTCTCTCGTAGTGATCACGATGCGCAACCAGAAAGTTGAAACAGTCTGGATTCCTCTCTTTATAAGTTAGCCCTTTAGTCAATGATACAATATCCAATCCTTGAAGACTATAACAGTTGACCATCAATTAGGTTCAATAATACCTAAAGGTCAGTTAGTCTTGTTCTAGTTTAGATGTCTAAACTTCCAGTCATAAACATTCGCGTAAAATAGAACGCAGTTGTGTTGAGCAATACAATATATAAGACAATATACATAAATCACAGATATCGCTCTTTACAATTAAACACACAACGTCTGGACCTTTATTAATTCCTAGCTTGACAATTCAGACCACACAATTAACATACCGTTTACCAGGATAACAGTTAGCTTGACAATTCACGCTCTAGTAATTCCTTCCCGTACGATGTTATATATACATGCAATACCGGGTAATATTAATACAACTATTCACCAAATATTACAGTACTGTCACCGTAGAGTTTATTCTCGTAGTATACTAACTCTGTATGTTCTTTATTTCCCCCTGTTATTTTACAGTGGATCTTGGTAGTTCAACAGTTCATTATTTTATGTAACAACACATGTGATACTCCCTCCGTCCCACCTTGACCGTCCTATTACTATTTGGACATGTCGTTTGACTTCAATTTTTAACATATAAGATAAATTAATTTTAAAAATTTAAGTTTTGCATATGATTTCTTACATGATAAACTATATAATACAAAATTTAGTTTTATAAAATTATTTTACCTTATATGTTTAATATTGAGGTGGAAAAACGTGTCAAAAAGCAAACAGGACACTTATGACGGGACGGAGGTAGTAATGAATTTCTACCTTCTAATATATTCTATTTCTGTAATTATATACCCATAATTATTTCCACCTATTCCATATATCAATATGATCTGGTTATTTTTATTATAATCACAATTATTTATAAACTTATATAATACTCCATAATGTATCATAATACATAGTTTTAATTCCTTTCTTTATTAAGTTACAAAACTAACCTTATAAATTCGGTGATTACATAATGAACGTGTTATCTTTTATAAATTACCAAACAACCATATAACTTTTATAATTCACTACATATCCATATTAACTTTCGGTATTTATATTTTATACCTAATAACTTTCGTAAATTACAATATGGCCACATATGATTTCGGTTTTAATATATATCTTTCCTTTATTCACAATGTAACCCCAAAACTTTATATAAGTTACATATTAACTTATAAACTATAGTTTTAATATTTAATTTTTCTTAAATACCGAAAAGGCCCTTATAATTTTGCAAATTATGAATTCGCCCTTAACCAATTCGGTTTTGTAATTAAACTTTCTTAAATTATATATTCACCCCAAAACTTATATAAACTTAATTTTTATGTCATAAATCATTTTAACCCAAAGTTTTTGGTCAACACTTTGACCAAGACTTAATTTCATAATAGTACTATACTTTAATATACCCATAAATTCAAGTGTACTCTCAGTTATACTCCTCAACTTTCCATTAATTACAAAATAGTCCCAAAACTTTATAAAATGTTATTTTAACACTTAAACACTTATTAAATTCACCAAAATTCATAATATTAATTCCTACCTTATATTATAATATAAATATACCAAACAACTCCTTCAACTCTCGGCATTAATATTAGTACCCTATACTTTTCAAAATTTACATTTTAGCCACATAACTTATTAAACTAGCCATTTAAATACTTGTAGCTATTTTAATACACTCAAAATTATAATATAATCTAATATACTTATATGTTTTGAAAATCACCAAATACCCCATTTTATTTTCGGCTTAAACAAATAACTACCATATAGTTTGTAAACTTGATTTATACTTTATAATAGTATATATAAATGTATATAAGCCATATAACACTTCTAAAAAATTATGCTAATGACTTAGAATGATTATAAACTCAAAATAGAACATTTAACTCTTAGATATTTCGGCCTATATGCATCATAATTAAATTTTTGTGACACAATAAATACCTTAAGGTAATAATCTTACCTTATATGTTATAAATTATTTTCTAGACATTATAACCCAATATTTTCAGCCTTAATATTACTAAGGCTTAAACATAATTTTATACCAAAGTTTGAAGCTTAAATCAAACTTAAACTTAATAACCTTTAATTATAGAAACTTACTCCTTAAATCAAGACAATTCTTGTACTTGATTTCTCCTTGAATTCCAAGCTCTTCAAATGCTACCTTGATGAAGAGAACTCAGCCTCCTTGTATATTTAGAAGATCCATTGTTAGACTTCTAACAAGGATTTATAAATAAGATTTGGAGTAATTTTACAAGAGTTTACCTTAGGTATTTAACAAGGTATTTTTGGTACACCTTGGGATGATTGTAGATCCAAGTTTCCTTCATGAGATAATGAAGAGAATATAGATTTAGAAGCCATGAATTTCAGAAATGATTTAAGTATTTTTGCTAGGATTTTCAACATGAAAATATACCTTAACTTGATCTTGTTGTTCCTTGTGTTGTTGTTGAATCTAGGTACCTCCTAGGAACACTTATGCTTGGCGAAAATAGCAAGGGTTGCTAGGATGATTTCTTGCTTCAAGACTTAGTAGAATTAACTAGGAATTTACATAGAAATGGTGTTAGAACTTAATACACCATTAATGGAGCTTTGAAGCTCTAAGGAATTAACTAACAAATGAAGAAGAAAAGAGAGAGTTGGAGAAGCTTACCAATTCGGTGGATGAAGGCAAATGAGAAAGCTCACGTAGGAAGATAAGGGAAGGCAAGTTGAAAGGATTTTTCTTTTGCTAAATTAATGTCAAATTTGACTAGTCTTTCCATTAGTTTATTCCTTGATGTTTGGCTCAATAAATGCCCTTATTTCATGCTAGACTTTCGGCTGGTTGCTAAGGAATAATGAAGGCTTTGTTTGATAATTGAAACTAGAAGACAAAGAGCAAGGTAGGTAGGTATTTCTTTCTTTGATTTTCTAAGATGACTTACATGCTACTCTTGTCTCAATTCCTCCTTGTTTATACGGTAATGTGAGTGTACATAGACAGCTGATTTCTTTGGCAATTGAAGACATTAGAACATGGCTAGGTAGGTAGGTATTCTACTTTGATTTTTATAAGGCAATCAAGCCTCATTTTCCTACACAAAATCGGCAATGGTGTGTTGTATGGGACAATTGATTTTGTAGTATTAGGCATGGGAATATACATAGTTAGGTGGCTGTTTTATTGACTAAGTAGACAGCAATCAATCCCTCATTTTCATGATCAAAATCGGCAGCCACAAGAGAGTAACATGGGCTGTTTTATTGTTACTTGCACATGGTATAAAGTTAGATCTAGTTTTATTTTTTTGTGTATTTAATTTCCATAGCTTTTTCCCTAACTTATTCTTGTTGTTTTGTTGCAGGAAATCGGTGACAAGGAGCTCCATTGACTGAGTATATTTGACACATTATCATATGGCATATGCTAGACGAGTCACCATTCCATAAGACAATTTACAAACTATAAACTAGCCTAAAATCACCTTAAATGGCGCCCAACATGGAGGTCAATGGAATTGATTTTTGATTTGATTCCTGTAACACTATATTGTATTAAGACCATATTATAACATGTTATAAGTCACAACATTTAATTGGTATATTATACCAAGGTAAAAGATGAAAGTTTAAGGTAAAAATGCTGATTTAGGTACCTTTTGATGATAAAATCGGCCCTGGTTGTGCTATGTGATTATCAATGGCTTTAATTTATTTAGATGGTAAATATATCCCCTTTTAATATTATCAACTCGTGGCTCCTGAAAAACTTCAAGGTAACGGCGTAGAACGCATTTTTGTGACACCCGAAGGTGCGTTTTTGTGCTTTAAGAATTTTCTGGAAAATAAGTAGTTGCTATGAGTTCCAAGTGTTTATTAACATTGTTTATAGTCAATAATAATATTTTAGGTGTTACATTGAGTTATATGGGGTTATATAAACTCATAACTCAATTTCCCGGGCTATCGGGACACTCCCAGGGCAAAATAGGAGCGTTAAGAAATTCGTCCGAGCACTTTGATTTTTGAGGAAGTAGCTCGAGCATTCTCTTTATAATGTTGAATAATGATGTTAGGAACTCTAAGAATGATTTATATAGGACTTTATGCCACTATGGCACTTCTACGGGGCATCCCCGGGGGTTTATGGGGTCCTCATCAGGAACCTCCGAGCGCTTTGCGTTTAATTGAAATTCTACAGTGAGGACTTCATCTTATATATTTAATAAAGTGTTATGGTGCATTGGAAAGAAGTGTAATGCTTTACACCTTCCTAGAAAGTATTTCCGGGACTTTAGGGCCCTAAGGGAACTCCCGAGCATTTTGTATTTTACACCGTTTTAGATGAGGTCCTGTATTTTAAAGGTCATATAATGATCCTAGGTTACCTTCATATGAGGTTTATAGCTTATATAACTTGTTTAGCTTAAGGTCCGGCTTTAACGCTCATTTTTGACCTTAAGGAGTTTTGGTGCGTTTTAACGCCTAAGTGTTTATATACTTTCTTTAGGGTTTAATAATCCCCTAAATAATACTTAGTTATCATTATTTAATTATTTAATGTTAGGGGTATTTCAGTACTCTACCTATTATTATTTCTTCATCCCTAACGAGTACACAGGAGGAATGTCTTGTGAAGATCCTTCAGAACCATAAGAAGGCGATAGGATGGTCCATCTCGGATATCAAAGGTATCAACCCCATTTCTGCACACATCACATATACATGGAAGATACCTATAAGCCTTTAGTCCAACCACATAGAAGGCTCAATCCCAACATGAAAGACGTAGTAGTAAAGAAAAAGGTGCTCAAACTGCTTGACATCGGAATCATCTACTCCATCTCTGACAGCAAATGGGTGAGACCGTTCAAGTTGTCCCAAAAAAAGGAGGTCTCACTGTGGTCCCCAACGACAAGGGTGATCTAATCCCCTAGAGAACCACAACGGGCTGGAGAGTCTGCATCGACTATAGGAAACTAAACAGTGTGTCACACGGAAGGACCACTTTCCTTTACCTTTCATTGATCAGATGCTGGAAAGATTGGCTGGGCAAGATTATTACTGCTTCCTGGACGGCTATTTAGGATATTTTCAAATACCCATTGCTTTAGAAGACCAAGAAAAGACCACATTCACATGCCCATACGGGACATTTGCATATAATCCGATGCCTTTTGGTCTATGCAATGCCACAGCCACATTTCAAAGATGCATGATGTCAATCTTCAGCGAATATCTTGAGAAGAGCATCGAGGTCTTCATGGACGACTTCTCTGTCTTCGGTCTCACATTCGAATCCTGTTTAAACAATCTGGACGCCATCCTTGCCCGGTGTGAAGAAACAAACCTTGTGCTTAACTGGGAAAAATGCCATTTCATGGTTAAAGATGGATTAGTTCTTGGGCACAATATATCTTCAAAAGGCATTGAAGTTGACAAAGCCAAGGTCGAAGTCATTGAAAAATTACCACCACCTACGACGGTGAAAGACATCAGAAGCTTCCTTGGCCATGCTGGGTTCTATAGAAGATTTATCAAGGATTTTTCCAAGATTTCGAAGCCTCTATGAGACCTCCTAGCTAAAGACGTCAAGTTCAATTTCACGGACAAATGCCTACAAGCCTTCAAACACACTGAAAGATTGCCTCATCTCCGCCCCCATCGTGATATCACCACACTGGAGCCTTCCATTTGAAATTATGTGTGACGCCAGCGACTACGAGTGGGGGCCGCTTTATGTCAAAAGAAGGAGAAGATCTTGAGAACCATCTACTATGCAAGTAGAACCCTCAACGATGCTCAGAAGAATTATGCAACTACTGAGAAGGAACTTCTAGCAATAGTCTTTGCTCTGGATAAATTTCGATCATATCTCTTGGGAAGCAAAGTAATAATTCAACCGATCATTCCACTCTGAAGTATCTATTCGCAAAAGAAGATGTCAAACCTCGACTCCTCCGGAGGATACTCCTACTACAAGAATTTGATATTGAAATCAGAGACAAGCCAGAAGTGCAAAATGTTAGTTGCAGACCACCTATCTCGCATAGAGGCACCAAGTGATGGCACATCCATCAATGAATTCTTCCCAGATGAGTGCATTTTTATGATTGGTGACACTGGTGATCCATGGTACGCTGACATGGCCAACTACCTAGCACGAGGAGTAATACCACACGGGCTAACCTACCAACAGAGGAAGAAGTTCTTTTCAAATGTAAAACATTCCTACTGGGAGGACCCTCTCCTTTTCAAGGTCTGTGCATACGGCATGGTGAGAAGATGTGTGCCCTGAAACAAAATCCAAAGCATTCTACGACATTGTCACTCTCTTGAAGCCGGAGGACATCATGGGCCAGCACGAACAGCAGCTAAGGTACTTCAATCAGGTTTCTTCTGGAAAACCCTGCATAGAGACTGTCATTCCTTTGTCGCTTCCTGCGATGAGTGCCAAAGACTTGGGAACACCATCCAGAAAACATGAGATGCCTCTCAACATTATGGGGCCGTTCGCCCGTCACTTCAAAAAGCTACTCTGAGTAGCTTTTTTATTAATCTACTACCCCTAGTTAACCTATTGTAACTTGACACATCTGCATTGGTTTAAATTTAACAAATAATCAACTGACATGTGGCAAGCAAAAAGTAAAAAAGTGAGATTAATGTTGTAAAGGCCATGAGAGAACCGGGCCTATACTTGAGGTAGAACCATTCGACATGTGGGGAATTGACTTCATGGGACCCTTTCCTTCGTCTTGCTCAAACCTCTTCATCTTGGTAGCAGTCGACTATGTGACTAAGTGGGTGGAAACTATCGCCTCTCCCACAAATGATGCAAAGGTAGTGCTTAAGTTCTTGAAGAAGAACATATTTACAAGATTCGGAGTCCCACGTGCTATAATGAGTGATGGAGGATCCCACTTCTGTAATAAGCAGTTCACAGCCTTAATGACAAAATACGGAGTAAGACACAAGGTAGTCTTACCTTATCAACCTCAAACAAATGGCCAGGCTGAGGTCTCTAACCGAGAATTGAAGTGGATCCTGCAAAAGACAGTTAATTCTTCAAGAAAAGACTGGTCCTTGAAGCTGGATGATGCACTCTGGGCATAAAGAACAACCTACAAGACACCCATCGAATGTCCCCATATCGATTGGTCTTCGGAAAAGCTTGTCATTTACCGGTCAAGCTCGTGCACAAATCTTTCTGGGTCGTGAAAGCCTTAAACTTTGATCTACTGCGAGCAGGAGACAAACGGAAATTTCAGCTTACCGAGTTACAAGAGTTTCGAGAGGATGCTTGTGAAAATAACCGTATCTACAAAGAGAAAACCAAGAAGTGGCATGACAAGATGATCCTTAAACGGGAGTTCCATATGGGAGATTTGGTTCTACAGTACAATTCCAAGTTGAAGTTGTTCCCTGGTAAACTAAAATCCCATTGGGCTGGACCCTTTACTGTCTCCAAGGTCACCCCATATGGATCAGTTGAGTTGGTAGATTCTAAAGGACAAACTTTCATGGTAAATGGGTCAAGACTAAAGCATTACCAGGGTGGTAATCTCGAGAATTTGATGCTCATGCAATAATTCTACCAGATCCTCAGATTTAAGTACGCTTCAAAGCGTCTAGCCAAAGACGTTAAAGAAGGGCAGCTTCCCGGGAGGCAACCCGGATGAAATTTTCTTTCATTTGTTTGTATTTTCTTTTAATTTTCAGGTTCTCTTTAAATTTTGTTTTTGCTAAACTCTTACCCTGTTTGTAGTATGGTGTTCTTCTAATGTCTTATGCAGGTGCAACTTCATGTCTACACCGCAACCAAGCTACGCTACTTGAGGCTGAAGCTCAAGTGTGGGGGAACTCCTTTAACGCAAGCAAAAATAATCTCAGGGGAGTACTAGTTTCTTTAAATTTTGCTTTTACTATGCTAAATTCGGTTGTGGATAGCTCCTGTGCTCAAATGTTTATTTGTGACCTTTGTGTTTCTCTATTTTCCTACTTACCGAAAAGGTCTTCTGAAACCTTCCCTTGTTTTTTCTGGTAAACAATGAGGACATTGTTCTTTAAGTGTGGGGGAGTGCCCTTTTCGGCGACATTTTGTGCTTAAAATGTTTAATCTCTCTGCTTATCTTGCGTTTGTCCCAAATTTAAATTATGGACCCTGCTAATGTGGGTTGTTCTCTTTAAGAACAAATACTGTTATGAATTATGGGATAAATGGTACAAAATTTTTGAATTTTGATTGTTTTTTAGGAGCATTTTTTATGCGGTGTGACCAAATGATCTGCAATGGTTGGATTTTTATTGCTCAGAGGTTCTTTCTGTCTTCTCTCTTAGGGATTGCTAAGGGGTGTTTCTCTGTCTAAAAAATATAATAAAAATAATAAACAAGGGACTTGCGAGACGCCATTGGTAACCAACAAGAGAGTTGAGTGTTCTTAAAAACAAAGGCTTTATGCCTACATATTATCTTCTCATCTCTTATGCAAAAGTGAAACAAATGCATAAATCTATTTTTCCTTTTGTTTTCTCCTCAATGCCCATTCTTGAGAGAAGTTGGTCGTGGTAAAAGTTCTCAAAGTCACCTAAACTGAGAAGCATTGAAACACCTTGGATAATACCCAAAAAGTCTATATTTTGTTTTTACCCTAAGCACACCTGTGCCACCAGCAGTTGATGGATCACACTCCTTAAAAAGTTTAAGATCATGAACTGTTCACCTCCTTATCCTACCCTTCATAATAATTTTTGTTAGTATTGAGCAATCCCTACTTGCTTGGGTACATGGTTTTGCTTGAGGACAAGCAAAAAGGTAAGTGTGGGGGTGTGATAAGTTTCCAAATGAGCATGTTTTATTGTTGTATTTCATATGTTATATTAGCACTTTTCTTGCTCATTTCTTCACATTGGTTAGTTTTCCTCTAGTTTATGTTTTATTGGTTATCTTACAGATTTATTGGTTAAACATGAGGAAAACCAAGCTAGGAGCAAAATAGACGAAAAGACAAACGCATAGGCGTAAACGGATCTGAAAACGGAGCTCAAACGAAGAATCTGGAGCCTGTCGAAGTTTGTAGAACAAGATGAGACGAAATACATGTGTCCGCGTAGCCCTACCCGGACGCAAATCCGGGCAGGAAGCAAGAGATCGCATCCGTACACGGACTCAAACTCGGACACGCGTCCGTACGCGGACTCAATGAAATACCCCAAACCTAAGTATGTTAAGTAAACATCAATATATGATGTAGTAAGGCTAAAATATGCATTAGAGAGATTGGTAGACAATTTAAACCAAGGAAAACACAAGAAAATGCCTTAAGGGCAATTTGGGCAAAAACGTGCTCTAAGCTTGGAGTGACTTTGATTAGCACCCAAATACAATTATAAGACCTTAGTAATATGTCAATGGACATTTTAAATCAATTACCAAAGAAAACCAAGCTCAAAAACAAGCTTAAACACACAATGTGCTTTAAGACTCCTTAAAGCACCTTTTTGAGAAATTGTCTTAGAATTGAGTTTTGAGTGGCTAGATGCCCATTATTACCCTTAATCAACATGTGTACTAATTAGTATCACATTAGGAAGCCTAAATCAATGGGAAACCAAAAATTTCACGAATATGTGCACTAATTAGTGAATAGTGCCAAATAGTGCCCAAATTAAGCTTAAGTCAACATAAGTCAATAAGATGGTCAACCAAGACCATAAATATCTTGATTATAAGGGGGTGGCCGATTTTGAGGTGGGGAGTCACCACATGACAAAGCAATTAAAGGAAAAGAAGAGGAAAAGAGAGAATAGTACTATTTGCTTTATAAAAGCAAAATACCTTATATTAGCCTACCTCTCTCCTCTCTTCTTCATATCTCTTCTTCTTCCATGGTTTTCTTCTTCTCTCTCTCTGTTCTAAACCGTTCCCAAGCAGCTCCATTGTTTCTTCACCTTGCTTTTTCCATAACTTGCTCATTTTAGCTCCAAATCAAAAAGTGAGCATAGATTACTCTTAGTTAGAGCAAGCTCTTTCATTCTATCTTTTCAAATCCTTCAAAGCTCTATTTCGGTGCCAAGGGAAAACTCCATTGATGGAGGAAAATCAAGTTTGTAGAGTGCATTAGCTTCTCCATTCTCTTAAGGTAAAGAATATGAAAGAAAAACCATGTTTCCACCACTTCCTCTTCATGGCCGAAAATTACTACTCATGGGGCTTCATTTTATCCATTGTTCTAGCTTGATTCTATTCTACAAGGGCTAGAGGAGGTCCTTCTTGATTCATATCCAAGCCTACCTTAAGACTTCAAGGTAAAATATTCATATAAGACCTTAAAACACATTTTTGACCTAGGTTTTCATTCCTTAAGGTTAGTGTATTGTTTAGCACTCATGTGAGTCATTGAATATTGATTAGAACATTGGAAAAGGAATTTAATGGGTGGCCAAGATTCATTCAAGAAGAAGGTCTAAGGAGGAAGTTAAGATAAGCTTGGAAAAACAAGGTAAAATGCTTACCTAATGGTGGTTTAAGTTTTAAGGGGTGGTATTTAGATGAGTACTAATGTAACTTAAAGCTTACATTATGTAATGGGTTATATAACCTAGGAAAAAATTTAAACAAGCTTATGAACTTGTGACTAAGGAGCCAATGGGAATGAGTTAATAAGATAAGTTTAACGTGGATTTTAAGAGCATTATAACTACTATGAGACTGATGGGTGTATTTGCAGGTTGAAAGCTTTTATATGTGGGAAATTAAATGTTTAAATTCATGTCATTTAAGGGCCTAAGAGCCATGTCATTTAAGGCCTAAGAGCCATGTCATTTAAGAGCCTTAGTGCTATGCAATTTAAGATTATTGCACTATATTGAGTTATTATGAATTAGTTGATTTGGATGAGAAAATATGATGAGAAGGACTTGATGTATGTGAGATGGTTGAATGAGGAAAACATGATTGCATGATTGGGCGATAATATACTAGAGAAAAATGGCGAAATTTGAGTAGGAAACTAAGCGTTTAAGGTGTTCTAAGGAGATTTTATGACTAAGGATGTTCTAGTGATAACTAAGGGTTATTTTGGTGAAAATGGATAAAGCATGGAGTTCTTGAGTACTAGGAAGACCTAGGAATGTATAAGAGGGACAAGGGGTTATAATGGTGAGTTTTATGCACCAAAACCATGGTTAAGGAAGCTAGGAAACTTGTACAAAGTTTGAAGGAAAAAAAAAATAAGTATAATGACTTTAAGGATGTAAGCATGTGCTAGATTATATATGGCTTTGAGAAGTTTGAGTAAAGCAAATGGGTGTGCAAAATTATGCTTGAGGAGTAGTTAAGATGGTGGTGAAGAAACATAATGATTAGTTTAGGTCTTAGGCAAAGTCACTAGAGGGAAGTGTAAGGAAGCAAGTGTTAAGTGTAAGAATTTTTGTAAGAAATTGAGTGTCAAGTTTGGTGATTTTTGAGGTAGGTTAGTGCATGTTTTAAGGTGTTTAAACATGTAGGAAACATGTGGAATGATTGTGGAATGAGAAGGAAAAGATTGGGGTGAATTTGGAGTTCAAAATGAGGAGAAAAGCACTTTGGAAATAGGTTCTGCTGTGGACCGCCCCTAGGGACCGCCCCTGTGGGGAGGTCCAGGCAAATCGTGCAGGAAATTAGCTTCTGGTTGGGACCGCCCCTGGGGACCGCCCCAGAGGGGCGGTCCAGTGTTGAGAAAGAGAAAAAAATTGTTTTGGCTTCTAATGATGGGGGTTTGAATGGTAATGGTTTTAGATGATGTATAGGCCTTGTTTGGTGACTTGTAAAGGCCTTAAGAGGTGTAAACAAGTGTTACGAATTCCTAGTAAGAATTGAGAAAGTAGCTAAGGAGGTTTTAGTGGATGTTTAAAGGTGAGTTTAAGTGCCTAAATGGTATTAGGACATATGGGGGAACTTGTGGAGAAGTTTGGAGTCAAATGGGAATCTAAAAACAAAGGTCTGGAGCAGACCGGCCTTGAGGATCGGACCTGCAAGGTCGGTCGAGCCCCGTTTACACTACCGAAAGAGTCTCTGGAATGGACCGACCTTGGGGACCGGACTTGCAAGGTCGGTCGGGGTAAAATTTTCAAACGGTAATAAGTTCTGGAATGGACCGACCTTGGATAAGGTCGGTCGGTAGGGTCGGTCGACCCTTAAGTTGTAAAAAAAAAAAGAAAGAAACCCTAAGAAAGTTTAGAGGTATTAGTGGTACCCCATTAAGAGGGCAATGATGAATAGAGGTATAAATACCTAAGGGATTAAGATAAGTATAAACTTAAAAGTTTAAGGTTAGGTTGTAAGAATATGTTGTAAAACTTATGAGGTGTTAGTGGGGAATCATTATGGGTTAAGTAAGTTAAATAAGTTGAATTAAGTTAAGTGATTAACAACCTAAAACTGAATGAATGTTTTAGGGCTTGAGTATTTGGACTCTGGAAGAGAAAGCAACCGAACGACCCACGGTGAACGGTACAGTTCTTCTTGTGACCTGCTTGCTAACGAGGTGTCCCTCGGCTTGTGTGCTATCTGTTTTTGTGTGCTCACTAACAAGATAAAGCATGCAACCGGAACATTATGTTTATTGTATTGTTGTGTGATGTTTGAAAACTAACACAACTTACCGTGAGGACTTACTAACCAACGTTTAGTAAGGAATTGAGTGAGACTAAGGAACGCTCCCTAATATTAGTTTGTTATAAACTGAAAGAGGTTAACCAACAAACATTGTCTTGAGACTTCTACTAACTGGAACATAAGGGGGGAGTGAGGAACCTGGGACTGACTCCGGTCATGCATGCTAAGGAATAAGGGGGTCGGTATCTAAAGCAGATCCGACTTCCGCTTAAGGACTTGTCTTCGGACTTGTTGCCTAGGGTCGGTTGCCGGCTCAGCTACATTGGACATACAGTCCAAGGTAGGAGGCATTAAGATGGTGCAGTAGGATCACCTAAATCCTAAATTATAAGATAAGTTGTTTATTCAACCAATGGAGTTAATAGCTCATTGGCTAGGGTTGCTTTTGCCCGACAAAAATACACATTGAGGTAAAATACAATCATTACTATTTAAAGAGTGGTTTGTATTCTAAGATTAATATAAGGTTTGAGATAAGTTGCAACCATTCCTATTTAAAGGATGGTTTGTATTATAAGACTGAGGTAAGCTACATCCATTCCTTTTAAAAGGATGGTTGTTTTCTATGACTAAGATAAGACTAAGATTGAGGTAAGATAAGGATGGACTAAGATTAAGAGGAAACGTAACTTAAGGAGTGAAGTAATTGACTCACTAATTAGGGGACGCATTTAAGTCATTCATTGTGTTTGAACTTTGATTGTTCATAATTGGTTTGTTGTTTATTGCACCTTCTTATTGTTGTGCATCTAATCAACCTCCATGCTATCGACAATTAGTCGTCGTAGCCACGTTAGCTTGGGGGCCATGAGAGGATCGTACAAGCATTCGTGCTGACCCCCTTTGGGGGCTGTTTTTACTACACAGGTGAACGTCAGGAGGCGGCCGTCACGAGAGTAAGATGGGGTACAAGTGTTACGGGTTAAGTGTGGCCTACTAGTGGTGCATGTACACTCGTATGTCATTTTGAGTTAGTAAGATGTATAGGATGTGAGGGGATTGTAAGAAGGATATGTATTTGGTTAAGATTGGTATGTACTAATGTTCGGTATATTCTGTAGTCAGACCATGGCAAGGTCCTGGAATGTATTTGAATCCGCTGCAGAGTTGTATATATGGTGATAAGTTTGTGATAACCACGATTGGATCGAGATGGGGTGTTACAAAAAGTGGTATCAGAGCGTAGTTACGCTCTGAAGACAAGAAATACCGAACTTAGGTGAATATTGAGGTTGAGTTTGAGTTATGGGTTAAGGGTTGAGTGATAGAGTGAGAGGTGCGTTAGTCAGGACTTCCCGGTTTTACCGGATATCCATAGTACCTAGACCCGCCCTCCACAACCCTAACCCTGAATATGGGGAACAAACGCCAGAGAGAAGAAAGCCTTCTCTTACTGGGGAAAAACCCGATCTGGCAGTTGGTTAACAGTAAGCAATACGAGAAACATCTTGTTAAACAACAGTTTATGAGAACTTGAATTTTAACTGGGGCGCATCGGTGAAACAGGCGCTACCAAGGGAATTCTACCAGTAAGGGAACGGAAATTACCGGCAACATGGGTCGACATGCTACGCAGTCGAGTTACCCCACCATACCAATGATAAGAAAAGCACTAATGGTGCAATGGGTAAGAAAGATAAGTGACGTGAGTACCGGACAGTGGTCCGAATAAGCATAGCAGTGGGATAATATAAAGCTTAAGGGATAAGATTACTCGAAAGTCTAGTTAAGAACGGGAACTCCAAACCCCATACAATGAAGAAGGTTGCAAACCTGGCCGACATAACGTAGACGACGGTAGAAACTCATACAACTATACACCAGAATAGGACTACGATGTAGTGCCTAAAGGAGGATCATTACTTAGTAACCACGACAAAATGTGTGGGAACGGGAGCGAGGATTAAGACATAAGAAAATAATAAGGGGTTCCCTCAGAAAGAGGAACGCCCGGATAAGTGACAGTACGGTCAAAACAACAGGAAACTGCCGGATGGCTAGTTATCCAAAACGGAAGAACATCGAAGGATTCCCGAGGACTATCAAAGATATAAAAGATCAGGTGGAAGTACCACTACCGACGCACACAGTACCGGTAACCCATCTTGCATGGCGCACTTGCCATAGCAAGTGCTACCACGATTAAATAGTACGGAAAGTCATCATGGCGAGGTAATAGAACGCTACAGTTGTAGTACACACTAATACTGGATTGTAAATCTATAAGAACTGAGAATGAGACCTTGGAAGGCCTGGCGGCCTGACCATGATGAGATGAGCGGATACACCAGTCAGCAGGGAGTTGAACTTGGACAGAATACTAAACGATATAAATATTAGCAACGGTACAACCTACTACAACAACAACTGACAGTGCGGTAAGAACATCAATCCCAAACCCCGAGAGGAAAACGTAAGAGATCGCTCAGTAATGCGAGCAAAGCACTACGCAAGTGATAACGTACAAGGAATGCATTACGGAATACAATGGAGACCGTCGACATAAAAACTTTCAACAAGAATGGGATAAGACTCCCAGATTGATCACTAAGAATACCAGTAATGAGCATTCTTCAATGAAGATGTTAGAAAACCCAGAAAACAAGGATAAAAGAAATGAACATAAGCTATAACCTACTAAGGATTAAAGACGTACAACCCTGGAAAAGAAAAGCTCAGAGGACTACCCCCACAGGGCGGGCATGGTCGAGCCTGAAAAACTGATGAATGACAGTTAATACTGTTCGTCTAACTCATTAACACCCAAGTATGATTGATCATCAACGGGTGGCGTAGTCAACGGAAGTTGAACGAAGCGTTGAGATGGAAGTATAAGATGACAGGATGATATCCAACTTGGACACCGTAAGGCAAACACCTAATACGAACCTAACCTTGATTACTAAAAGACATAAGTCTAGTAAAATGACAGTATTTTAGAGGACACTAAGTAACCTCTGATCACCTGAATAAACTTCCATAGCAGGAAGCAGGATGCAGCGACTTACCATGAAACCCAATACTACTTTAGTATGTAACCTAACTATGGATAGTGTTCAAGGAAACAAAAATCTATAAGGATGACCTACAGATGAATAAGAGTACAAGTAATGGACTAAGGCATTAAGCACTAAGAGCCTACGAGCCAAGGATGTTAACCACATCAGAGCTGAGGCGCAGTAAGTTGTAAGAGAGCTTATTTAAGCCACGAAGGAACTACAATTCGTAGATATGAGCAGTTACCAAACCTATAACTTAGATTATGGAAAATATTGCCAGGAAAAGGCCCAATGAGAATAATGAGATAGTACATTGGCAGGGGCGGAGAACGAACCATGCCTTTTAGGGTGGGGATACCTCTCCTTGTTGTGAGGCCAAGAGTGGGAATAAACCCCTCAAAAAGGGCTTTCACTTATTGGAGAAATAAAACGTTGGTTAGAGAATGGAAACTGTAAACCTAGAAATTACCTTAGAACATACCAGATACACTTGAGTAATAAGGAAGGCTGCAGAGAAAGACCTCATATCCAACACCCAGGATTTAAGAATCAGTAATCATCAGAGATAAACATGGTGAGTGCACAGAATGGCACGTCAAGACCAACGCTCAGAAGAGCTTGTGAGTAAACGGATGACTTCTTCAGTAACCGGTAAAATTACATGGTAGATAACATCATAAAAGGATGAAAGAATGTGAGAAAAAATTAGCCTACTTATGAACCTGAGATTGAAGCAGAACACCTTCGTATTAAGAGATAACCATTTTACAGCACGGTATGACAACCGCCAAACACCGAAATTAGAAACTCCCAATGTGTTTACACCAAGAAGGGATTGAATATAAGATAAGATGTTAGAGTAAATGAGTAAGTAGTTGCACCATCAATGGGCAACATGGTAAAGGCCAGCTACCACGGTAGTAGTGGTCGTGAGTACAATATTTATATAAGGGGATTAAGTCATGGTGCGCGGTAAAGCGACCGTTATGTATAAGCCGTCAAATATTGACATTGAGGCAATTAAATTTATAAGCTAAGACCGATATAAGTAAGGAAATAAGATGGTAGACGAACTGTGCATTGATGCCAGTAGTCTGGACCTGGTTATGTAAGATTTCACAGGAAGCACACTACCCATTCCTTAAGGAACTGGAAGTGCATTCCTAGTAGAACAAATATGAGAAAGAAGATAAGAGACTCTATGGAAAGAGACCTCAGTCACTAAGAGACCGAGTCAGTACGGGATACAGAAAGAACTAGAGCATACAATACCCAAGAACATAGTAAATGGATTTTCCTTGATTAAGTTCAAGAAGAACAATAAGTGTTATTATGGAACGATGAAAGAGGAGATCGACAACAGAATACTTCATAGTTAGCAATGGTTAAACGTGTGACGGACACTACGAGTTTACTAGAACGAGATGTGGGACGACTGCACCCCACAGGGGCTTGCAGGCCTGACAGGCTCATCTATGAGTTAGTCGGGTAAGTAGTAATGTACCAGTAAGGTACCCCATGCATGTAGACGAGTGGTGTAAGGAACACGGGAAGTAGTCGACTCCGTACCACGGACAACGACGCAAGATCAGACAAGAGCAGCTACTACCACAAACAGTCGAAGAGAAGAATTCAGTTGCATCAACAACACAAAGGAATCAGAGAACAAATAATTAAGGACTATGAAGTGCGAAGAGCACGGATTGATAAGCACAGACATTGGACATGTCTTAAAGTGTTAAGGATAAGGCTGTAAAGCGCAATAAGCACTAAACAGTAGTTTCAGATTAAGGGTCATCCTCAGACCAAAGGTTAGTTGGAGAGAACAATTTAGACATTCGAGAAAACACTAAGAGTATGAACATAAGATCTTCAAGGAAAATGGATAGACGAGTTACAACTCATTAAGGCCGTGTATATAAAAAGATAACACGTGTCCACTAAGAGACCAATATTCCTAAACTGTAAGGAGGCAAAAGGATATACAATTCTACGATTAACGATTAAAAGGCAGTTAAGCCTAAGATTATCAGAGTCGCGCAGCAGAAGCTAGCTGACCACTACCTTTGAGGTTAGACCAAACTAAGTTAAGAATATGGTATCAGTACCGTTAAGAATCCTCGATGCAGAGACTAAGTCATTAGCATAGTTATGACCCTCTGATCGAATCGTAAGTGAGATAGATGACATGGAAGCTAGAATGCCTGGTGAGAATTAGACATCTTGAACTTATGTTCAAGGATGATATAATGTTGATTACGTGGGCGTAATCCATTTTAAGGGGGGCAGAGCGAAAACCGCTGAGCGTATGTTTGTGTACTGAGTACATAAACTACGGTGTGCATAGCACAAAAGAATTTGAGAATATGTTTTGCATAAACATTTTGAGATAAATTATGGTTATTGCGCACAGAAGATGTGAATACCATACATATTAAGTACCTATCTTGTTAACTCGGGTGTGAGTACAAGTTTAGAGAATTAAGGAAGAGGATTAAGGAGACTTAAGGAATATGGAATATATGAGGTATGAGTCGATATGAGACTATGTGTGAGATAAGAATAAGATAACACTATGGGATACTGTCGATATGAGTATGAGGAAGAAGATAGTAATGCTATGAGATATAAGATGGTGAGAATTGGTATGAGACGGTTATAGAACTTAGTAGGAATTTAAGTCTTGAGGTAATTACTAATAGATCATCGGGAATGTTCGATGGACTGAGTCCACACTTTGGAGATGTATTGATTACGATTAGAAAGACTAAAAAGATAGAAAATTGGAAATGAGTGAATTATTTGATGTTTGAAAATGACATGGGTGGAGGAACTTGATTTTCTAGGGATCAAGGGAAACCGAACACAAATTGGGGTGGAAGGATAGTTCTACACTAATGCTGATCACATCAGGATTGGATGATTCCTGAAACTCCCTACCAGTGGTCACAATTAAATCACGCTAAGATGGAGGCGTTAGTATAAAACGAAATTGGAGTTGATTGTATTTTTAATTAGAGGAATTATTCCTCACATGACCTCGTAAAAAGGATTACCTTTTACTGAGTCTCGCCCATGAAGTCCAAGACGCACGAGCCTTTGTCTTCGGACCGGTGACATGGGGAGAGCAGAGTGTTTTGTATTCTGTCCCATGGTGACGAGGACGAACGAGCCATTGTCTACGGACCGGTGACATGGGAGAATACGTTGGAAAATTATGTGATTGCTTTAATCATCAAAAGAAACAAAGAAATTTTGAGTGCTATACATGCTTAAGCATGTGTGTGATATTTAAGTAAAAGCATATGGCGCATCTAATGATCCAATGAGTTTAATTATACATAAGTATGATCTATATGATCTATGGAATGAGGTAAGACATGTATTCTAATAAGATAAGGTGCATGGGAACTTTGGGGACAAAGTTCTTTTAAGGGGGGTAGATTGAAATACCCCAAACCTAAGTATGTTAAGTAAACATCAATATATAATGTATTAAGGCTAAAATATGCCTTAGAGAGATTGGTAGACAATTTAAACCAAGGAAAACACAAGAAAATGCCTTAAGGGTAATTTGGGCAAAATGTGCTCTAAGCTTGGAGTGACTTTGATTAGCACCCAAATACCATTATAAGACCTTAGTAATATGTCAATGGACATTTTAAATCAATTACCAAAGAAACCAAGCTCAAAAACAAGCTTAAACACAAAATGTGCTTTAAGACTCCTTAAAGCACCTTTTTGAGAAATTGTCTTAGAATTGAGTTTTGAGTGGCTAGATGCCCATGATTACACCTTAATCAACATGTGTACTAATTAGTATCACATTAGGAAGCCTAAATCAATGGGAAACCAAAATTTCACGAATATGTGCACTAATTAGTGAATAGAGCCCAAATTAAGCTTAAGTCAACATAAGTCAATAAGATGGTCAACCAAGACCATAAATATCTTGATTATAAGGGGGTGGCCGGTTTTTGAGGTGGGGAGTCACCACATGACAAAGCAATTAAAGGAAAAGAAGAGAAAAAGAGAGAATAGTACTATTTGCTTTATAAAAGCAAAATACCTTATATTAGCCTACCTCTCTCCTCTCTTCTTCATTTCTCTTCTTCTTCCACGGTTTTCTTCTTCTTCTCTCTGTTCTAAACCGTTCCCAAGCAGCTCCAGTGTTTCCTCACCTTGCTTTGTCCATAACTTGCTCATTTTAGCTCCAAATCAAAAAGTGAGCATAGATTACTCTTAGTTAGAGCAAGCTCTTTCATTCTATCTTTTCAAATCCTTCAAAGCACCATTTCGGTGCCAAGGGAAAACTCCATTGATGGAGGAAAATCAGTTTGAAGAGTGCATTAGCTTCTCCATTCTCTTAAGGTAAAGAATATGTAAGAAAAACCATGTTTCCACCACTTCTTCTTCATGGCCGAAAATTACTACTCATGGGCTTCATTTTATCCATTGTTCTAGCTTGATTCTATTCTCCAAGGGCTAGAGGAGGTCCTTCTTGATTCATATCCCCCTACCTTAAGACTTCAAGGTAAAATATTCATTATAAGACCTTAAAACACATTTTTGACCTAGGTTTTCATTCCTTAAGGTTAGTGTATTGTTAGCACTCATGTGAGTTATTGAATATTGATTAGAAATTGGCAAAGGAAATTTAATGGGTGGCCGAGATTCAATCAAGAAGAAGGTCTAAGGAGGAAGTTAAGATAAGCTTGGAAAAACAAGGTAAAATGCTTACCTAATGGTGGTTTAAGTTTTAAGGGGTGGTATTTAGATGAGTACTAATGTAGCTTAAAGCTTACATTATGTAATGGGTTATATAACCTAGGAAAAAGAATTTAAACAAGCTTATGAACTTGTGACTAAGGAGCTAATGGGAATTAGTTAATAAGATAAGTTTAAGGTGGATTTTAAGAGCATTATAACTACTATGAGATTGATGGGTGTATTTGCAGGTTGAAAGCTTTTATATGTGGGAAATTCAGTGTTTAAATTCATGTTATTTAAGGGCCTAAGAGCCATGTCATTTAAGGGCCTAAGAGCCATGTCATTTAAGAGCCTTAGTGCTATGCAATTTAAGATTATTGCACTATATTGAGTTATATGAATTAGTTGATTTGGATGAGAAATATGATGAGAAAGGACTTGATGTATGTGAGATGGTTGAATGAGGAAAACAATGCATTTGGGCATGATAATATACTAGAGAAACTATGGCGAAATTTGAGTAGGAAACTAAGCGTTTAAGGTGTTCTAAGGAGATTTTATGACTAAGGATGTTCTAGTGATAACTAAGGGTTATTTTGGTGAAAATGGATAAACCATGGAGTTCTTGAGTAGTACTAGGAAGACCTAGGATGTGTATAAGAGGACAATGGTTATATGGTGAGTTTTATGCACCAAAACCATGTTAAGGAAGCTAGGAAACTTGTACAAAGTTGAAGGAAAAAAAAGGTATAATGACTTATAAGGATGTAAGCATGGCTAGATTATATATGGCTTTGAGAAGTTTGAGTAAAGCAAATGGGTGTGCAAAATGATGCTTGAGGAGTAGTTAAGATGGTGGTGAAGAAACATAATGATTAGTTTAGGTCTTAGGCAAAGTCACTAGAGGGAGTGTAAGGAAGCAAGTGTTAAGTGTAAGAATTTTTGTAAGAAATTGAGTGTCAAGTTTGGTGATTTTTGAGGTAGGTTTAGTGCATGTTTTAAGGTGTTTAAACATGTAGGAAACATGTGGAATGATTGTGGAATGAGTGGGAAAAGATTGGGGTGAATTTGGAGTTCAAAATGAGGAGAAAAGCACTTTGGAAATATGTTCTGTTGTGGACCGCCCCTATGGACTGCCCCTGTGGGGAGGTCCAGGCAAATCGTGCAGGAAATTAGCTTCTGGTTGGGACCGCCCCAGAGGGCGGTCCAGTGCAGAGAAGAGAAAAAAATTTGTTTTGGCTTCTAATGATGGGGGTTTGAATGGTAATGGTTTTAGATGATGTATAGGCCTTGTTTGGTGACTTGTAAAGGCCTTAAGAGGTGTAAACAAGTGTTACGAATTCCTAGTAAGAATTGAGAAAGTAGCTAAGGAGGTTTTAGTGGATGTTTAAAGGTGAGTTTAAGTGCCTAAATGGTATTAGGACACATGGGGGAACTTGTGGAGAAGTTTGGAGTCAAATGGGAATCTAAAACAAAGGTCTGGAGCAGACCGACCTTGGGGACCGAACCTGCAAGGTCGGTCGAGCCCAGTTTACACTACCGGAAAGAGTCTCTGGAATGGACCAACCTTGGGGACCGGACTTACAAGGTCGGTCATGTCTAAAATTTTGTACGGGGAAAACTCTCGGGATGGACCGACCTTGGGGACCGGACTTGCAAGGTCGGTCGGGGTAAAATTTTCAAACGGCAATAAGTTCTGGAATGGACCGACCTTGGATAAGGTCGGTCGGTAGGGTCGGTCGACCCTTAAGTTGTAAAAAAAAAGAAAAAGAAACCCTAAGAAAGTTTAGAGGTATTAGTGGTACCCCATTAAGAGGGCAATGATGAATAGAGGTATAAAGACCTAAGGGATTAAGATAAGTATAAACTTAAAAGTTTAAGGTTAGGTTAAGAATAAGTTGTAAAACTTATGAGGTGTTAGGTGGGGAATCATTATGGGTTAAGTAAGTTAAATAAGTTGAATTAAGTTAAGTGATTAACAACCTAAAACTGAATGAATGTTTTAGGGCTTGAGTATTTGGACTCTGGAAGAGAGTAAGCAACCGAACGACCCACGGTGACGGTACAGTTCTTCTTGTGACCTGCTTGCTAACGAGGTGTCCCTCGGCTTGTGTGCTATTTATTTTTGTGTGCTCACTAAACAAGATAAAGCATGCAACCGGAACATTATGTTTATTGTATTGTTATGTGATGTTTGAAAACTAACACAACTTACCGTGAGAACTTACTAACCAATGTTTACTAAGGAATTGAGTGAGACTAAGGAACGCTCCCTAATATTAGTTTGTTATAAACCGAAAGAGGTTAACCAACAAACATTGTCTTGAGACTTCTACTAACTGGAACTTAAGGGGGGAGTGAGGAACCCGAGACTGACTTCGGTCATGCATGCTAAGGAATAAGGGGGTCGGTATCTAAAGTAGATCCGACTTCCGCTTAAGGACTTGTCTTCGGACTTGTTGCCTAGGGTCGGTTGCCGGCTCAGCTACATTGGACATACAGTCCAAGGTAGGAGGCATTAAGATGGTGCGGTAGGATCACCTAAATCCTAAATTATAAGATAAGTTGTTTATTCAACCAATGGAGTTAATAGCTCATTGGCTAGGGTTGCTTTTGACCCCAAAAATAAAGGATGGTTTGTATTATAAGACTGAGGTAAGCTACATCCATTCCTTTTTAAAGGATGGTTGTTTTCTAAGACTAAGATAAGACTAAGATTGAGGTAAGATAAGGATGGACTAAGATTAAGAGGAAACGTAACTTAAGGAGTGAAGTAATTGACTCACTAATTAGGGGAACGCATTTAAGTCGTTCATTGTGTTTGAACTTTGATTGTTCATAATTGGTTTGTTGTTTATTGCACCTTCTATTATGTTGTGCATCTAATCAACCTCCATGCTATCGACAATTAGTCGCCGTAGCCACGTTAGCTTGGGGGCCATGAGAGGATCGTACCAGCATTCGTGCTGACCCCCTTTGGGGGCTGTTTTTACTACACAGGTGAACGTCAGGAGGCGGCCGTCACGAGAGTAAGATGGGGTACAAGCGTTACGGTTTAAGTGTTGCCTACGAGTGGTGCATGTACACTCGTATGGCATTTTGAGTTAGTAAGATGTATAGGATGTGAGGGGATTGTAGAAGGATATGTATTTGGTTAAGATTGGTATGTACTAATGTTCGGTATATTCTGTAGTCAGACCGTGGCAAGGTCCTGGAATGTATTTGAATCCGCTACAGAGTTGTATATATGGTGATAAGTTTGTGATAACCACGATTGGATCGAGATGGGCTGTTACACTCAAACTCGAACACAATCAAATCTCGCTAGCACATTTGTGTCCTTACGCGGACAGAAACGCGGACGTCTCACGTCCTGATGAGCCCTATCCGGACACAAATCCGGACACGTGTAAATGACTGCATCAAATCCAGAAATCACGTGACTGATAGATCTGCACCGCCTTCGCTTTTTTCCCTCATTTCCGGCGCCTACAAACATATCGATCTACCCCATCAGCAATATCAGGCGCCGCACTCCTTAATTTCTTCACGCCTGCTCCAGCCTTGTCTTCTTCCTCCTCTTTACTTCTATAAAAACCCACGCTCATTCTTCATCAATTCAGACAATCGATCACAACTCAACGCTCACCAAAATTCACTCTCACTCCATCCAAATTCCATTCTACATCCATACATCCACATCTCCACTTCATTTCCATCATTTCCCATCACCAAATAAGCCTAACTCTTCCATTTTCCAGAAAACCAGACGAAGAAGACGATCTGCACAAACCAGGCCGTGTCCGCGTTTGTGTCCGCACAGCTCCCACACGAACAGGAGTTGTCCGCGTTTGTCTCCGCGTGGCCCCACCCGGACAGGACCAACTTGTACCTGTTATCTTCGTTTTCTTCGTTCTACCTATCTATCATCGTTTTGAGGTCGACATAATCAAGGAGACAAGCCCGGAAGCGAAACAACTCTCCCCAAAATAGAGTTCTTTCTTTCCTCAAACTTTACTCTGTTTTAATGTCTATCTTTGCTCTATTTTTTTTCTGTCAATGTCTGAGTAAGTTTATATTTGTGCTTAGGATGGGTGTTTGACCCCAAATTGTAACGCCCCTATTAATCATAAATACAGCGGAAATAAAACTCTAAGGCGATTACAGACCATCGGGTTCCAAACACCCGGCACCAAACCTCACCAATTACAACTTACAATTTACAAAAGCTACGGTCTGAACTCGAGAAAAACTTAACACAACATAATAGAAATTAAACACATTAACTCCCCACAAAACCTAGTCCCATCCCAAACGCTCATTCTCTTCGTGGCCACCTGTAAATCAATTCGTACCTGCAAGATGAAACCAAGCAGCCCACCCCGAGAGGGTGAGTCAGTTCCCTGGAATGGAACTGGTACAATTCTCCAAAAAAATTTATAAAACATAACTCTTCAAAATAAACAGTAACATGAACAAAACCAAACTCTTAAAAGTAAAACAGAGACAAAGCACTTCCCAAACAATCAAGTTTAAAGAGAAAGGAAAACAAGACAAAGATAAAGAACTTCCAAACCAAGTCATCCACTTAAGTAGTCACACCACATAGTTAGCAAGCATCCATTGTTGATGTTAGAACCAATTCCCGTTAGGAGTAGAAAAACCCAGATAGCCACAAAGGACTAGGAATGATAAAGTAGATCCAAGAACCAAGAACTCGAGAGTGGAATAATTCAACTGGAGAGATGGCCCACACCGCCAATCACGTCCTTTTAGGACAGGGGATATACAGCCCCTCACTGTTTATCACGTCCACTAAGGACAGGGGATATACAGCCCCTCACTGTTCATCATGTCCACTAAGGACAGGGGATATACAGCCCCTCACTGTTCATCATGTCCACTAAGGACAGGGGATATACAGCCCCTCACTGTTCATCATGTCCACTAAGGACAGGGGATATAAACCCCTCACTGTCAAATATCAATGCCCCTATGGGCGAGGGATATACAGCCCCCTACTGTTACCATTAAAGACGCGCGCACGTCGAAGGAAAGATTTCCAAGATTGACCTTTTCCAAATCCCCACTAGATCACCAACTACCCAGAGCAATACCAAAACACTCAGTCCTACAGAGTGCAGAAGCGTAAACCCTAAGCAGTCAATGTCTAACGGGACACCAAATAGAAGGAACCAATACCATGTAAGTTTCATACTCAAGGCTCAGTTAGTCACACAAGCTGAGTTAGTCACACAACCAATTCCTTTTTAGAAATTCCTCTTAAAGTCAGTTAGCGTTTTCCAAAACATCCCACAAGTCAATCATCAAAAATATCGGAGTACGAGAAATCGTACAAAACATTCCATAAGGTCCAAAACACAACAAGCTGAGTACGAGAAATCGTACAAAACATTCCATAAAGTCCAAAACACAACAAGCTGAGTACGAGAAATCGTACAAAACATTCCATAAAGTCCAAAACACGTCAAGCTGAGTACGAGAAATCGTACAAAACATTCCATAAAGTCCAAAACACGTCAAGCTGAGTACGAGAAATCGTACCTGGGTAACGCTGTAGCAGTTCTAATCAACTTGCGCAAACAATCAACAGTACTCTGAAGAATATTAAAGATAATCTACCATCAATCACTTGTAGCCTATGTTACGCTTAAATAAACTCCTTACTCTTATTTCAAAGTCTCAATTATCTTTTAAGCCCTCACTTAAATGTTATGTATAATCTTTGTGTTATCTAAGAACGTTGTATAGCCCAAGGTGGTAAGATCAAGGAATGTATTCAATCAACATTGGCTAATTGTCCACTCCTATCCACTTTATTCATACTTAACCACAATCCTCACATTCAAGACTTTTGAGACCTCTATATCATAAATGTGTTTATGTTATATAATTAAATCTAAGAATTTCGACAATAATCTTAAGCTCAATACCTCTATTCTTAATTTAAAATAAACATTGTATTATGACCTATGATGGACTCATCTCAGAATACTATATTATTATCTCAAATGTAAAGATTATGTATTTAAACAATTTCTACTAGACAACCCATTATGATTAAGTCTTTCCTTAACTTAATTAAGACCTACATCTTGTATATTGGAATCATAGTGTTGTAGACACATTTTATTATAACTTAATCGAATTACTAAACTCATTTATCTTATCTTTAGTTCAGAATAACTTTAATTACAACCATCTAAAAATCTTGTCATAAGATGTTAAATTACTTTTCATCTTGAAATAACCATATTATAATTAACTTAGACTCATAGAACTCTTACATTTAGTATCCACAGGGTATATTATTTACTTTATCATAACTATATAATAAGGTGTTTTAAGATAACCTTTTATGTATCCTTACTTACATTTAATTTCCTAAATGTTCTATTTTTACACACATTCCCTCCATAGGCTATGTATAAACCTTTTATACTAAACTTCACTAAACTTAAGTCTTAAATACGTTTTAAATTGTTTACAAAACCTAAAGGTTTCAAAGGTATAACTAATAAATTAATTTCCTTTATTGTATTTAGGATGGACAATATATCTACATAAGGTAGAATTTATCAAAGAATTAAATTATGGATCGTAAGTGAAACTGTTAACTATTTAATAAGAAACATATTCTGAGAAATCCCCATACCTTATATTCAAATGACACATTAATTTTTCCAGTGTCAAAAGGTAAATCAATATAATCTCTTATGTAACCTAGTTTCATCTAATTAAAGGTTCAATGATTTTAAGTATCAAATTTCTATTTGCAAACCTTTTGTAAATCTTTAACTATTATGTACATCACTTATTTATAAACTCACATCCTGAATATTGATAATGAATGTATTTTATATGGCTTAACTAATTCCAAGAAACTTAAGGATTATTATTTAGATTAATCTCCTAATCATAGTTTAATATAGTTTTATATCATAGTCCTTTTAATGATTTATCTTAAAATATTAAGTTATTACTCAATACTATAAATATTAAGAAATAATTAAATCTAGACTTATTTATCCTCTTCACATGTAGATGTAAAAGTAACTCATTTATTTTACTATTGTTTATATAATAAGAACATTTAAATGTAAAAGTATTTCATTCATTTTATTATCAATTAAATAATAAGATCTATTTGTGTAACACTTTATGTAAACTAATTACAAATATTCCTAAATTTCAACTTATTAATTTCTTAACCCAATTATAGATTTACATTGTGGTCATTGACTAAGTATATACGTATATTTAAATACTGTTTATATAAATCTTAGAAATTCAAAGATAACTAAAAACTCAACCTATAACCATAAATTAATACCACCTCATATAATACTCTTTTATTAGTATCATGTAGAGGTTTAGTTTAACTCATTAATTCCTTCATATCCTATTTTCTATAAGGTATTTTATTCCTTTTATTTATTTATTTATCGTATATATATATATATATATATCCTTCCTATTATATTTCTCACAAGGAATGTTATTTCCTTTATCTATTTTATTGTATTTATATACATATATATATATATATATATCCACATATATCAAGATTTATCCAGAACATTCTTTAAGAAATTCTATTGTATTTAATTATATATCTTTTAGACATATCCACAACTGATTTATGGTTTATAAAATAAAATATTTCCCTTAGTTTTAGTTAAACATATTAGCTTCCATATTATATATAATAAATAAAATGTAGTTTAGTTAAATTCCTTGATTTAATATAAGTTTCTATTTATTTCTCTCATATAAATATATATATATATAATATATGTAACAATTTTTACCTCACTTAAAGTTAATACCCAAAATATTTATAAACATACTGTATAAATGTTAATTGGTCCTATTATATTTTCCCCAACCTATAAAATTCATTAATCAACTATACTTTAATTTTTGATTACATTAAAAACCATATATTATAGGTTATTCTTATGGAAAACTCACAAACACAATTTTTAAAACCTTTTCCCGTTGCCCAAAAATTCCCAAACTTAATATACAGTAACTATAACATTTTAGACATATTATAAAAATTTTTATTTAATAAAAATATCTTTTTAATTTAGCCAAATAATTCCAGAAAACCCGAAAATTGCAAAAATCATAACTTATGTTTAAAAACTCCAAAACCATAATAATTTACATCAAAATAAACTATATTAAATAAGGAATCTATGGTTAACATTTCAAGTCAAAATACCTTCGGGAAGGTATTTAAACTAATTCAACAAGTTAGGGTTATTTACTGAAATTTATAAAAACTTAATCTGAAACGTTTTAATCTCAGCCGTCCAAATCTCTTAACTAGGATCCGACGGATACTGAACGCCCAGTTCTTCCCCGATTTCCCCTTGATACCCGAGTACTAATTCACGTTTTTCTCACAATCTATAGAACCAAATCGAGTGATTCTTGTTTCTATGGATTCGTAATCAAATTTCGGTTCTATTGGTACCGGTTTCCCCAATTATAATGCAGTATTCATCGAATTCGATTCTGGGTTTATATTCGAATAGAGTTCTAAGGGTTTCGAATTCGATTCTTACAAATTCACTCAATCTATTGCGTAATTGATACAATTGAAACGTGTTTTTGACCGATAATGTAACCTAGTTTAGCATGGTAGAAGGAATTTGAAGGAAACTTACAAGAGTTGTGCGAATTGAGTGATTCGGATTCGAAAATCTGGAAAAGTTCGAACAATTGAAGTTTCGAGGATATTTGAGATTAGAAGTTTTAGTTCTAGATAGAATTACTAATTTAGATCTTGGGCTCATCGATTAGAAAGAAGAACATAGCCCTACACAATGATAGCAAGAACTAATCCTAACTCGTATCACACAGAAAGAAAATCGAAGTCGAAAATCACGAGTTTTACCCTCTCTGTTTCTGTATATTTTTATGTGGCTGGCAAACCGAAACTTTAGACCCTTTCCCTCCCAATCCGTTGAGATTTAGCTTAGACCATAAACACGAAAGTTTTTAGAAGAATTAGAGCTCTTAAAACGAGCTAAAGAACATGGAATTTGGATGAGTAACGAAGAAGTTATGGCTGATTGAAGTTACCTGTTTCGAAGAGAAATCTGGAATTGGCAGTTTCAGTTTCGCAGGGTGGCTACTTTGACTCGATTTTCCGGTTGATTAAGAAAGAGTTAGGGTTTGTATGAGTTATAGTTGTTTAGAGGGAATGTAGAGAAGACACAAAGAAGACGGCATTGAAAAATATGAAGAGATGAAAAGATATAGCCGTCTAATTAGGGCTAGGAAGTGAAATCGTTACGAAAATCAGGGAAGGAAATCGGCTAAGTGTGGGCGACCCATTACAGAGTGACACGTGGCACTTCTTAAAATTTTGATTCAAAACTTCAATCTAGCATAACTTTGGCTAGGATGATCCGTTTTTGACGTTCTTTTTATCAATCTTCATGGTTTTTCATAACCTATTTATTGGTATAGGTTTCATGGCCTGGTTTGACCATTCTCAAAAGTCAACTCTAGCAAGGCTTAATAAGCTTTAAGGTTTCTAGAGTTTTATATTGACTTTTATGTTTCAAAACAATGTTCCAACACTTCCTAAAATCTTTATAATATATTTGGAGTGTTTAGAAATTTCCCCAAGATTTATTGACTTATAAATCTTACTATTAAATTCATAATACTATACAATAATATATAATAATTAGGAGAAAACCCCTAAATAAATTTCACAACCCCTTATATTAATTTAATATTCATAATTCCATATAATAATTTAAATATTCATAATTCCATATAATATTTAATATTCATAATTCCATATAATAATTTAATACTCATAATTCATATAATAATTTAATACTTATAGTATTATTAAAGGTTTAATACAAGAAATCCCCTAAATTAATTTAGGGGTATTTCACAAATAATTCAGACTTACTTATAATATCGATTTGCTTATAAGTATTTGTTTTTTATCTCTAAATTATTAAATGCTTAAGAACTAATCATTTTACGCATTTAGGTTTCTCTTATTTCAATGTAACACCCCATCCAACAACAAATACATAACAACAATCTGCAGCGGAATACACAACTCATCAATTAACTCAACTCGCTGGTGTTACACGCCGTTAACCACCCACGTGGCTAACAAGGCTAATACGCATACATTGTACCGGTCTGATGGGCTAAATTCCCGAGCGACTACACATTACTATCCCTTTCCATTAACACAACACAACGCACTCCTTCCAACTATACCGAGTATTTATAAACTGATGCCGACAACAAATTCGGTCTTACTACACCTACTGTATACATACACTTAAATGATTACCCATGTACGACGACTACCCGTCCTACTCTCGAACGGCTTCCAGCACTTCGTACCTGAAATAGGAAAAAGAGAAAGGGTGGCCCCCAAGGGGCTCAGCACCTTTGCTGGTATGGTAATCCCGCAGCCCACATGCTACCGGGCCACGCACAACTAATTGTCGTCTTAGCATGCGGTTGATTATAGTTAAATCATGCATGCAACTGTAAACATACAACACATAATCATTTCGCCTCAACGGGCTCAACAAACGGATAATATATCCTTACTTAATAAGTCACTCATGGTGTTCTTTATTCCTAGAGTGTTCCTCCTCTAATGGAGCTACTTCCTTAATAGACGACACTACCCTTAAATCGGGTTATCTCTAAACGCCTCTTTTCTCAAACTGGATTCATATCCATGATCCCATACTCCACATTATATAACATATAACATACACTACATAACAACACATAACAACACTTTGCACGTTTCCACGTGCACAACATAACACCGCAATAGATATTGCATCACAACAAAATACATAACTTAACGGGAATGGTTCTCTTAGGAACCGACCCAAACATTGTTTATACACTGGTGAGCCTAGAGAATGTTGTCAGTCTCATGATAAGCTCGTTATACAATAACAACAACACTCATTACCGTCCTAATAGTTGGACGAGTAACTTAAGTTAAGGCGGTTCGGGTTTGGAGGCCCGAACACACCACACACACATGTTCCCCCTAAACTGATCATAAGTCAGAATAGCTAAGCTTGGAATAAGCTAATGGGAGATCATAACCCGTGAGGGAAACAACCACAACAAAGAGAAGGGTAAGGCTACAAAGGATACCCTCTCCCAAACAACGCGCGACCGGCCAAACCGGATTCCTCACCACTGTTAGTACATACTTACTTTAGATATTAGTTAGAACCCCACTATGGAGTCTATCATAACTACTCACATACAGAATTACAACTGGGTTAAACACACAAGGGAGATCCCTACATTCACAAACACATATCACACAATTAACACACGCATAGCCGTGGTTAGAACGTCCCATGGTTCGGGTCGTTTACTCCGAATACCGAACTCTCATGTGATCCTAGACTCAGATAACTAAGGTTAACACTTCCGAGGTTAAATGGTATCGGAGTTGTACACGCCACATAATGAATTACTGTAAACTCATTACATGTTAATCTTACAACGTGGCAAACATACAGAAAAACACATTGGCATACAAGCCGGTGTAATCCGGTAGGACACAGGTTGCGAGAAAACCATACCTGTCACCGGAGTCCACTTTACCACGTCCACTTATGTTCCTCGAGCAATTCTCGATCAACTGTTAACATCACATGTGTTTTTATTAACATCGGGGTTTGCTTGATTATTTACTGTCTAATGCTTAACTTTCCCCGTTAACTTAGTTACATAACTTTACATTTTAACTTGTTTTACTTTTACATTTTGATACAACTTTTCACCCACTTATTGCCATTTAAACTCACCTAACATGTCCTCAACACCTTATAACATCATTACCTATCAATCCCCATCATTACATATCATTTCATAACCTTAAACCATGTTTTTGGTCCGACCGGACTTGCCGACCGGACTTACCAAGTCCGGTCGATTCCAGAACACATTTCCGTCAAAATTTTCTACTCCGACCGAACCTTGTAAGTCCGGTCCTATGTCCGGTCCATTCCAGAAACTAATTCCCACAGGGTTAACTGGGCCGACCGAACTTGCAAGTCCGGTCGCAAGTCCGGTCTGCCCCAGATCTTTGTTTTCCTTTTTACATTCAACTCCAAACTTCACCCCATATATCCTAGTATACCCTAACCTCATTTGGGCACTTCAAACACACCTTTATCCATGTGCTAAACTCTTTAAATCACTCACCAAAACCATTTTATCATTCACAAACTTCTTACAAAGTTCCTAGCACTTGGGATGTTTTCTCCTTATGATTTATAAGTGGTAGTTCACCAATAATGACCACTACACCAAGGTGTTTCCTCTACACCTTAACATCATCTCTCAAATTCTTTTCTTACTAACTAAATCTCCTTTTCACATCTTACTAATCAACACTTATTCCTTGGATATCAACATTACCTAAACCTTAAACAAACTCCTCCAAGACTTAATACATCCTCAAAACACACATTGAATTCCTAGAACTTCCAAGATAACACCTAAATCCTTGCATCACTCTAAATCACCTTAACACATGTTTTCTTCTCAAGTAAACATTTATTCACCTTTAACACTTCCTAGTTCACAAAACTCACTTAAAACACTTAGAACTTCTTACACATTTCCCCAAATTTGGCCATAGCTTCTCTTGTATTTACTCACATCCAAACACTTAGGTTTTTACCTTATTTCATTCAAGAACACCTAAAATCCATCAAGAACATTTTTACACACAAACTTCACACATTAGCACTACATCACAATATAGTGCATAACTTAAATTGCTTGGCACTTAGGCCCTTAAATAACATGGCTCTTAGGCCCTTAAATTGCATAAACCTTAAACACTGAATTTCCCACATAAGTAATGCCTTTGACCTGCAAATACACCCAACAATACATATGCCCTTAATAAACTCCTTGAGAGCATTTACTAGCTCATTCACCATTGGCTCCTTAGGTATTTTATTAAGCAAATCAAGCTCATTTTCCTAAGGCATTTAAACCACATTAAGATAGCATATTTACCTCTTTTTCCTCCCAAATTTCTTTCTTGTTTCCTTACAAAACCGGTAAGGCATTTGGTTCCTTGCCAACTACTAAACATTATACAAACAACATAATGAGTATTCAAGCTTTAAGCTCCATCTCATTGTAAACCCTAGGTTTACATTATTTCAAAACATTAATGTAGTTGTTTTACCTTAATCTTTGAAGGGTGTTTGAATATCTATGAAGAGAGACTCCACCTAGTCCTTGAAAGATTCAAATGGAGCTAGAACAAAGCACACAAGGGCTCCATCAATGAATATTTTCGGTCACACACAAAACATGGAGGAAACTTGATTTTTCTTTGAGATTTCTTACCTAGGAGCAAAGGAGATCAATAATATGTGGAAAGACAAGCTCAAGCTCCATCAATGGTGGAACTCCATGGCACCGAAATGGTGATCCTGAAATTTTGAGAAGATAGGCATGAAGAGCTTGATGAGAGGAAGAGATGGTGTGTTTGTTTTTGATTTGGTTAAGTGAGCTAGGTTTTACAAGAGTTCAAAGGTGGACTTCCATGGTGGTGGTGCTGTATCACCGAGAGAGAACAGAAGAAGAGAGGAAGAGAATTGGAACCGTGTGAAATGGAGAAGGAATGAGAGAAATGAGATAAGTTTGCTTTTTAGAAGATATTTGTGTTTATAAAGCAAATAGTAACTATATTAGTCATCTTTATTTCTTTAACAAGTTAACAAGTGAGTGGTGAGTCACCACACTTAAGAAAACCGGCCCCTTTATTACATAAGGGTATTATAGTCTTTGTTGGTCAATTTAATTACTTATAACATTATATGTTACAAACTAGCTTAATAAAAATCACTATTCACAAAACAAGGCACATAGAAGTGAAATTTTTGATTTCCCATTGATATAGACTTCCAAATGTGATACTATATAGTACACATGTATATTTAAGAGTAATGATGGACATTTAGCCACTCAAAACTCATTTATAAGACAATTTTTCAAAAACGTGCTTTAAGACTCCTTAAAGCACATTTTGTGTTTTTAACTTGTTTTCAAGCTTGGTTTTCTTTCGTAATTGATTTAATATGTTCATTAACATATAAATAAGGTATAGGTATGACCATTAGGTCTTATACAAATTTTCCCAAGCTTAGAGCACATTTTTGCTCATATTGACTTTAAGGTATTTTCTTGTGTTTTATTTGGTTTAACTGCCCACCAAGGTTTCCTAAGGACTTATTTAGCCTTATTAAATCATAATTGAATATTATTAAGTCTTGGTAGGCTCTTTGGGTCCTAACCAAGTTCACTCATAGCTTAGAGCATGTTTTTGCTCAAACTGTATCTTAGCTTTTTATTGCATTTTACTATGGTTTAATTGTTTACTGATGTTTCTAAGGCACTTTTTAGCCTTTACATACCATAGTTTGATATTTAAACCACATATCAAGGTTTGGGGTATTTCAATCTACCCCCCTTAAAAGAACTTCGTCCTCGAAGTTCACACTTTCCACACATCATTAGATTAACACAGGAATCACTTGGAAATAACTTCCATAACCAAACACACTTTACATCACAACCTCGGACTTAATGGTCCGGGCAACACATTCACATCCACACATAACATAACATATCCACATGATAACCTCGGACTCTATGGTCCGGGTATCTTAACAACACTTACACATACATAACAACCCCTTGGACTCACTGGTCTCGGTAACATCACAACATTTGGACACATAGGTCCCCATAACATAACAGTCTTCAGACACTTAGGTCTATGTAACACAACATTTAGACTCATAGGTCTCAATAGCATACACTTTAGGAGATCAAGTCAAAATAACATTTATTACACATACCACACAACATGTCATAGCATGTAAACAATCAAAAATATCTTTTACATACACACTGTGATCCCGCAGAACCCGGTCGCGATGGACACCTTCCGTCCCCGTGCCTTTGGGAGATTAAAACAATCACTTAAGTTTAAAATTTCCTTGTGAGGTTAAGTAAGAGAACTTTAATTATGTAAGTATCTATCAACGTTTTATAAATACCAATTGAAAATCCTTTTGAAAACACACACAACTCCAAGTCCAACTTAAGCTCTTTGCTTCTTTTATTAGCGTGGTTATTTGTGACCACTTATAGGGAGCTTCAAGAGTCATCCAACCCTGATATGATCAGCATCAGTGTAGAACTATCCTTCCACTCCAATTTGTGTTCGGCTTCCCTTGATCACATGCAAATCAAGTTCCACCTCCCACTTCATTTTCAAGCATCAAGTAAATCACTCATTTCCAATTTTCTATCCTTTAAATCATTCTAATCATGATCATACATCTCCAAGGATAGAACTCCGTCTATCAGTTACTTCCATTCACTTTATGTTGTTACCTAGGGAATCTTATTCTCACTAGGTTCTATGTCAGTTTCGTATTCTTTTCATGAATCACTATATAGTATATATATACATATATATATTTTATCAAAATACAACACACCATTTCACATTTATACACTGTCGGGGCTTTTGTTCCCCCGGGAGTTTCTCTACTCCCCACACTTGTACTATCACACACAACTGTTAACAAATACACACACTTATCACAATGGTATTCGCATCTTCTGTGCGCAATTACCACAATTAAACCATGAATGAATGTGTATGTTTATGTAACACACACACCAATCATCAAAACAATAATTTTGTGCTATGCACAATATAAGTCACATACACTACGTACTCTTGTACGGTAATATACACTAAGTGGTTTTGCGCTCTACCCCCCCTAAAAGGGATTACACCCACGTAATCAATCACTAAACATCGGTTTTAAGGTTCTACCGTCGTGAAGTGTTTTAACTTCCACGCGGTCTATTACACAATGGATTCTGATTAGAGGATCTTAACCATATTGGCGGTTTAGTTCCTAAACAAGAATTCTCATTGGAGTTTGTTTAAACTCTCAGTTGGTTTCGATTCTGGCCTGTTAGGCTTCTAGGCGTTAATAATTAGCCATTCACTCATGTTCACCATGTACATTCAACACTTGAATCACTGGCTCATTAGTTTCTGCTGCGAAAGTCTAATAACTGTAGAGATTATTGCCCCTTTTGTTATTCTTACTGTATTGTACATTCCCAATTGTCACCTTCATCTTGGTAACAATGGTTTCTCAACCGACGCGTGGTATCTCTTACCGTTAGCGAATTCGGTGAGTTATACACTTTCTATCCACTTCCATAACAATTTACTGTGTATACCACTATGTATTTCACAATGATTGACTTGTTCCCTTCCGACTTACTGTCGGTTGAGATTGAGCTACTACCTAGTGTGTAGTGCTCTCTCACTATTTACAACATTTGGGGTATATTCTATACCGATATTGGCAGTTAGTGCTACTGTAGTCACTTACTGTTAATCATGTCTCCACATTTGGTTTTGTACAAGTACTCTTTTATTGGCGGCCTTGCATTTCCTATGCATCGGCCATTATACATTATTGCTTCACAATTAACATGTTTCCAATTCCTAGCTATCTCACTCGTTCATTACTGCGCAAGTGCAATGCCAAAACACTCAGTCATACAGAGTGCAGAGGCGTAAACTCTTGACAATAAATCCCTTATGCGATTCGCCATGGAATTCACACTGAGTTCCTCATCACACAGTACCTACCACTGGTTTATTGCTCAGTTTGTTTAACATCACTTATCTTGCATCTCCACTGAGTTTAACTCATAACTGGTCTTATCTGTTACATTATCGTTTAACAACATTTATACAACGGTCGCTTGTTGCGCACCGTGCTCTTACTCCCTGTATAACATCAGCTTATATCGTATCTACTGTCACCTCAACTTCCACACATAAACTTACATTATTCACATTATGGTTCATCCTCTTTGGATGACTACTAATGCTCCTTGAGCATCGATCATTCGAGTCACAGCCGGCATTATTCAGCTCGGTGTTTCACTTTATACACACACACTACTAAGCTAACTGCTCTCTTCCAATAATAACATCGTCCATCCTTACACATATTTCTTGAACTTGATTCACACAACTACCGCTCCAGCGGTTCACAACATCGAGAGGTTTCCCCACTCTTTAAGCAGTGGTTCGTTCTCCACTCTATTCACTTGTATAACATAAAGTCCTGCAATCGATCAAACTTACATAACATATCTTGCTTGTGGCTTATAAGCCTTACTGTCTTGAGCTGCGCTCGTTGTAGCTGTCCACATTCATTATTTCTGTGCAATATTACATGTTTTCCTTCATGGGATGCCCCTTAGGATTTTCAGTCCGTCTCCTGACAACTTATGTCTAAACTGGGTGTAATTCCAACCCTTGTGTTTCTGTCATGCATTTCATTCAACATTGTTGATGCGAACACCCTTCAAGGATTTCTCCTGGGTGTTGCTAAGTTATGCCATTACATTTGGTTCACACTTATTGGTATATTCTGTTAGCCACGCCGTTTGCGTTCTTAACTGGTTTATTATCTCCTCCTGTGAAGATCAACCTTTCCTGGTAGTGTAGGTACTCGATCTGGGAGTTCATCCCGTTCATTGCACGTTAATGTCCACATTAGGCATCTGCCTTGCCATGCACAGGCTGGGTCTCGTTCCAGCTATCATGTTTATCCCTGAGGATCCTTAAGACATATGTGATGTCTTTACATAACATTTGTGCCCTTCGCACTTCCTAACTTTTAAACATTTCCTTGAGAGGAATTCACTAATCCTTTTAGTCTCGTTAACTTAACTGAGTTCCTTAGCTTCAACTATTCTTATAATCCTTAGCTCTTGTTTGATTTATACTGCTGACCGTAGACGGAGTCGACTACTTCCCGTGTTTCGGACTCCACTCGTATACATATGTGGGGTACCATACTGATACATTGCTACTTACCCAACTAACCCATAAGTAGGTCTGTCAGGCCCACAAGCTCCTATCGGAGTGCGGTCGTCCCACAATTCAGTTGGTACACTCGTAGTGTCCGTCACACGCCTAGGTGAAGTATTCTGTTGTCAACTCCCTTATATTGTCCCGTGACAATATTCATTCCTCTTCCCGATCTTAATCGAGGAAAGTTCATCCACTGTTGTATCTTATCATCTAGTGCCCTTGGTTTTACGGAAGTTTGGTCTTAAAGAAGGTTGGAAAGAAAGTGTTGGTTTGAAAGAAAATTTGGTTTGAAAAGAAAAGGGGGTTGACTAATCTGGGTTGAAAGAGAAATTTTCATGGTTTCACACATCTTCTTGCCTTAACCAAGTCTAGCTTCTTGCTGACTGGGTATACTTCCAATTACAAAGGTCAGGCTGTTAAGCCCTTCCATGGTTAATGTTCACACTTAACTTCGTGGTACTTTACTAAGTACTTGTAGTGGTATAAATTTCCCGAACAGCCCTGTTATAGCAGCACTTGCTATGGCAAGTGCGCCATGCTAACTGGCTATCGGTTTAAACACATACCAGTTGTGGTATCGTTTTACCCATATTGTCATCAGTGGCCTTGTTGGCCCTTACTGATCTCACTGCCTTGATAATAACCCTCTGGGTAACTCCTCACTGTATTCATATGGTAATTATCAACTGGGGTGTCTCCCACTCTTGGAGTCCCCTTTTACTTAGTATCGTATCCTCTTATAGCCCGTTCCACGTATTTATCGTGGTTACTGAGACTTGTCTCTTGTTTGGGCACCACGTTGTAGTTCCTTTGTCGGTTGGTATACCGTTGGTGTATCACTAACAACTGTGGTCCGTAGACACTGTCTCGGGTTCATTAATCCACTTCTTGCCTGTTGCACGGTTGGTGCATTGCAAGTTGGTTATTCTCGACTGCTCTGCATGTCGACCCAGGTTGCCGGAAATTCTATTCTCTTATGCACAAAATTCTTCATCCTTCGCTATTCATACGGTTAACAACTGTTCAGATAGGAAACCGTCTCCGGGATTCCCAGTTTTCGGGATCTACCGTATGACAGGTTCTCCGTACCTTTAAAGGTACTAATAACAGCCAGATCGGGTTTCCCGAGTAAGAGAGGGACTTCATCTCTCTGGCGTTCTTTCCCTAGTTATAAAATAGGGATTGTGGAGGGTAGGAAGGATACTGTAGGTTTCCAGTATTCACTGGTAGTTCCTAACTAGCGTATCTCTCACGCTATCACTCAACCCTTAACCCAAAGTACTTAAATCCTAACTCGGTACTTCCTAAGCTCGGTAATTCAGTCATCAGAGCGATACTTCGCTCTGATACCACTTTTTGTAACACCCCATCCAACAACAAATACATAACAACAATCTGCAGCGGAATACACAACTCATCATTAACTCAACTCGCTGGTGTTACACGCCGTTAACCACCCACGTGGCTAACAAGGCTAATACGCATACATTGTACCGGTATGATGGGCTAAATTCCCGAGCGACTACACATTACTATCCTTTCCATTAACAACAACACAACACACTCCTTCCAACTATACCGAGTATTTATAAACTGATGCCGACAACAATTCGGTCTTACTACACCTACTGTATACATACACTTAAATGATTACCCATGTACGACGACTACCCGTTATACTCTCGAACGGCTTCCAGCACTTCGTACCTGAAATAGGAAAAGAAGAGAAAGGTGGCCCCAAGGGGCTCAGCACCTTTGCTGGTATGGTAATCCCGCAGCCCACATGCTACCGGGCCACGCACAACTAATTGTCGTCTTAGCATGTGTTGATTATAGTTAAATCATGCATGCAACTGTAAACATACAACACATAATCATTTCGCCTCAACGGGCTCAACAAAAGGATAATATATCCTTACTTAATAAGTCACTCATGGTGTTCTTTATTCCTAGAGTGTTCCTCCTCTAATGGAGCTACTTCCTTAATAGACGACACTTACCCTTAAATCGGGTTATCTCTAAACGCCTCTTTCTCAAACTGGGATTCATATCCATGATCCACATACTCCACATATTAACATATAACATACACTACATAACAACACATAACAACACTTTGCACGTTCCACGTGCACAACATAACACCGCAATAGATATTGCATCACAACAAAAACATAACATAACGGAATGGTTCTCTTAGGAACCGACCCAAACATTGTTTATACACTGGTGAGCCTAGAGAATGTTGCCAGTCTCATGATAAGCTCGTTATACAATAACAACAACACTCATTACCGTCCTAATAGTTGGACGAGTAACTTAAGTTAAGGCGGTTCGGGTTTGGAGGCCCGAACACACCACACAAAACACATGTTCCCCCTAAACTGATCATAAGTCAGAATAGCTAAGCTTTGGAATAAGCTAATGGGAGATCATAACCCGTGAGGGAAACAACCACAACAAAGAGAAGGGTAAGGCTACAAAGGATACCCTCTCCCAAACAACGCGCGACCGGCCAAACCGGATTCCTCACCACTGTTAGTACATACTTACTTTAGATATTAGTTAGAACCCCACTATGGAGTCTATCATAACTACTCACCATACAGAATTACAACTGGGTTAAACACACAAGGGAGATCCCTACATTCACAAACACATATCACACAATTAACACACGCATAGCCGTGGTTAGAACGTCCCATGGTTCGGGTCGTTTACTCCGAATACCGAACTCTCATGTGATCCTAGACTCAGATAACTAGGTTAACACTTCCGAGGTTAAATGGTATCGGAGTTGTACACGCCACATAAATGAATTACTGTAAACTCATTACATGTTTAATTACAACGTGGCAAACATACAGAAAAACACATTGGCATACAAGCCGGTGTAATCCGGTAGGACACAGGTTGCGAGAAAAACCATACCTGTCACTGGAGTCCACTTTACCACGTCCACTTATGTTCCTCGAGCAATTCTTGATCAACTGTTAACATCACATGTGTTTTTATTAACATCGGGTTGCTTGATTATTTACTGTCTAATGCTTAACTTTCCCCGTTAACTTAGTTACATAACTTTACATTTAACTTGTGTTACTTTTACATTTTGATACAACTTTTCACCCACTTAATTGCCATTTAAACTCACCTAACATGTCCTCAACAACCTTATAACATCATTACCTATCAATCCCCATCATTACATATCATTTCATAACCTAAACCATGTTTTTGGTCCGACTGGACTTGCCGACCGACTTACCCAAGTCCGGTCGATTCCAGAACACATTTCCGTCAAAATTTTCTACTCCGACCGACCTTGTAAGTCCGGTCCTATGTCCGGTCCATTCTAGAAACTAATTCCCACAGGGTTAACTGGGCCCGACCGAACTTGCAAGTCCGGTCGCAAGTCCGGTCTGCCCCAGATCTTTGTTTCCTTTTTACATTCAACTCCAAACTTCACCCCATATATCCTAGTATACCCTAACCTCATTTGGGCACTTCAAACACACCTTTATCCATGTGCTAAACTCTTTAAATCACTCACCAAAACCATTTTATCATTCACAAACTTCTTACAAAGTTCCTAGCACTTGGGATGTTTTCTCATGATTTATAAGTGGTAGTTCACCAATAATGACCACTACACCAAGGTGTTTCCTCTACACCTAACATCATCTCTCAAACTTCTTTTCTTACTAACTAAATCTCCTTTTTCACATCTTACTTAATCAACACTTATTCCTTGGATATCAACATTACCTAAACCTTAAACAAACTCCTCCAAGACTTAAATACATCCTCAAAACACACATTGAATTCCTAGAACTTCCAAGATAACACCTAAATCCTTGCATCACTCTAAATCACCTTAACACATGTTTTCTTCTCAAGTAAAACATTTATTCACCTTTAACACTTCCTAGTTCACCAAAACTCACTTAAAACACTTAGAACTTCTTACACATTTCCCCAAATTTGGCCATAGCTTCTCTTGTATTTACTCACATCCAAACACTTAGGTTTTTACCTTATTTCATTCAAGAACACCTAAAATCCATCAAGAACATTTTACACACAAACTTCACACTTAAGCACTACATCACAATATAGTGCATAACTTAAATTGCTTGGCACTTAGGCCCTTAAATAACATGGCTCTTAGGCCCTTAAGTTGCATAAACCTTAAACACTGAATTTCCCACATAAGTAATGCCTTTGACCTGCAAATACACCCAACAATACATATGCCCTTAATAAACTCCTTGAGAGCATTTACTAGCTCATTCACCATTGGCTCCTTAGGTATTTTATTAAGCAAATCAAGCTCATTTTCCTAAGGCATTAAACCACATTAAGATAGCATATTTACCTCTTTTTCCTCCCAAATTTCTTCTTGTTTCCTTACAAAACCGGTAAGGCATTTGGTTCCTTGCCAACTACTAAACATTATACAAACAACATAATGAGTATTCAAGCTTTAAGCTCCATCTCATTGTAAACCCTAGGTTTACATTATTTCAAAACATTAATGTAGTTGTTTTACCTTAATCTTTGAAGGGTGTTTGAATATCTATGAAGAGAGGACTCCACCTAGTCCTTGAAAGATTCAAATGGAGCTAGAACAAAGCACACACAAGGGGCTCCATCAATGAATATTTTCGGTCACACACAAAACATGGAGGAAACTTGATTTTTCTTTGAGATTCCTTACCTAGGAGCAAAGGAGATCAATAATATGTGGAAAGACAAGCTCAAGCTCCATCAATGGTGGAACTCCATGGCACCGAAATGGTGATCCTGAAATTTTGAGAAGATAGGAATGAAGAGCTTGATGAGAGGAAGATAATGGTGGTGTTTGTTTTTGATTTGGTTAAGTGAGCTAGGTTTTACAAGAGTTCAAAGGTGGACTTCCATGGTGGTGGTGCTGTATCACCGAGAGAGAACAAGAAGAAGAGAGGAAGAAGAAGTTGGAACCGTGTGAAATGGAGAAGGAATGAGAGAAATGAGATAAGTTTGCTTTTTAGAAGATATTTGTGTTTATAAAGCAAATAGTAACTATATTAGTCATCTTTATTTCTTTAACAAAGTTAACAAGTGAGTGGTGAGTCACCACACTTAAGAAAACCGGCCCCCTTTATTACATAAGGTATTATAGTCTTTGTTGGTCAATTTAATTACTTATAACATTATATGTACAAACTAGCTTATAAAAATCACTATTCACAAAAAAGGCACATAGAAGTGAAATTTTTGATTTCCCATTGATATAGACTTCCAAATGTGATACTATATAGTACACATGTATATTAAGAGTAATGATGGACATTTAGCCACTCAAAACTCATTTATAAGACAAATTTCAAAAACGTGCTTTAAGACTCCTTAAAGCACATTTTGTGTTTTAACTTGTTTTCAAGCTTGGTTTTCTTTAGTAATTGCTTTAATATGTTCATTAACATATAAATAAGGTATAGGTATGACCATTAGGTCTTATACAAATTTATCCCAAGCTTAGAGCACATTTTTGCTCATATTGACTTTAAGGTATTTTCTTTGTGTTTATTTGGTTTAACTGCCCACCAAGGTTTCCTAAGGACTTATTTAGCCTTATTAAATCATAATTGAATATTATTAAGTCTTGGTAGGCTCTTTGGGTCCTAACCAAGTTCACTCATAGCTTAGAGCATGTTTTTGATCAAACTGTATCTTAGCGTTTTATGCATTTTACTATGGTTTAATTGTTTACTGATGTTTCTAAGGCACTTTTTAGCCTTTACATACCATAGTTTGATATTTAAACCACATATCAAGGTTTGGGGTATTTTCAATCTACCCCCCTTAAAAGAACTTCGTCCTCGAAGTTCACACTTTCCACACATCATTAGATTAGAACACAGGAATCACTTGGAAATAGACTTCCATAACCAAACACACTTTACATCACAACCTCGGACTTAATGGTCGGGCAACACATTCACATCCACACATAACATAACATATCCACATGATAACCTCGGACTCTATGGTCCGGGTATCTTAACAACACTTTGTAATACCCAACCCGAAATCCAATAAACTGAACGGCGATCACTCCCAAATAAAATACAACTGCAGCGGAAATAAATATAATAACTGGGCGGTATTACAATGCCGTTGGCCACCCTTGTGACCAACAAGGCTAAGTCCAAATACAATCCTCAAATGTCACGGTCTGGAATACAGATACAACCCGAGATACTAGGAATCAATCTCAAAGTGAAATACTGAAATAAAATAATTAACTAATAGTAGACTCCCAAAGCTTGGTCTACCCCACCTACACTTAGTGTGGTGATCTTCTTAAACTTCAGGTACCTGAAAAATGGGGGTGCCCCCAAAGGGGCTCAGCAAACAATGCTGGTATGGAAAACGTGCAGCCCATCGTCTACCGGGCCACACCAACTACTTTGTCGAATACATGCAGTTCATTTTTATTAAGCTGTAAACAAGCATAGTCTGATAATAGCAAGTATCCATACAAGGACAATAATGCCACATAAAACAAGACACAATAGGTCGAGTTAGCTGAACTGAATTTCTTTACTGATAGTCGGTCCACACAATGGGACTGACAGTTATAACTGAATATCTGAAGTAGTGGAGGTATAGTGACCTCGTTATAGAGAAAGGTTGGGTATAAAAACCCCAGGAGATAACGTAGTTAAACCCTGAACTGAATGGCGTGGGAAATAAGAACCCACTAGAGGAATAAAGTCTCCTCGAACTGAAGGGCATTTGAATCCCGGAAGGAATAAAGTCTTCCTCCCAACTGAATGTTCCGTCGCGACGTAGATAGGAGACGACCTGAGACAGGTACAACTCCTGTAGCATGCATGGCCAGATCCAACTGGGCTCCTCATTCTCGTAGTATAGAGTTGTTAAGTGTCATATAAAGACGTTAAACAAGAACACAATGTGTATTGTCAATTATCACGTTTAGGATAATGACGTTGTTATAAACTGAAGTTAGTGAGAGACTTGAGTACAAGTCCTCGGTATACTGAAGCGCAGGTATTTAATCCACTGGTATAGTAGTGTTTGTATGCGTGGGACATACACGATGTAGTCAGCAACATTCACGCACAAAATAATACCACAGTGAGCAAGAGTAAAACAACAGTTTACATTAATTATCTTGGTCGATATTTCAAACAACAGATAGCACACAAGCCGGTGTAATCCGTTAGAAAACAGGTTGCAAGAATCCCATACCGTTCACCGTAGACTGTACTTGTAAATTCCCGGTCAACGTCTGGTCAAACAAAGTCCTAGAATAGGATTAACTGAGAGGGTTAATTATGTTACCCTTATATAATAATTCTATTGGATCTTTTAACAAATTTCATATTGTTATTTCATGTGAGGTTTATTTCTTTTAATCACCTCATGATTTATGTATAACTTATTTGTTATCCCTTTTGATTTATTTATAAATCCTTTAATGCACATATATGTGTTTATTGCATTTGTTGTTTATTTTATTGTCTAGGTGACATAACAACTTATAATCTCTTAACTATATTTTAATGTCATACATAGACATAAAATTCATAGTTTTATTATTCTCCTTTAACCATAAATAATATTTATTGTTTATCTTTTAATTCCTTATAACCATGTAAGCCATAGTTCCAATTCCATAATTCCTTTAATCAAATTCTTTCTTCTAATCCTCCAAATATCCATATAGGACCTATATTTATTTAAATCTAAATTCTTAAACTTGTTTCGGTTATTTACAAAACAACCACATTAATTCATAAACTTTACTCTTAAATTCTAATCTCTTTATATTATAGAGTTTTAACTTCTTATTTAGCTAAATTGCAAAGCCATCCCTAATATTTTGGTATATAGCTTTTAAATATTATAACTCTCAAAAATTACAACTTAGCCCCTTAAATTCTCGGCTTAATAATTATTTCTTATAATTACAATCTAACCACAAAATCTTATAACTTTTTCACAATGTCATGTAAACTATAGTTTTAATTTTAATTCTCCATAAATGCCGAATATATATTTATAAATTCCTAAATCTACCAAACTAACCCCAAAGAAACTCGGCTTTGGTCTTGAAACTTCCATTAATTACATTTTCACCCCAAAACTTTCTATAGTACTAATAACTTATAAATAATACTATTAGTACTAAAATTTAATCCCTTAAAATTTCGAAAGTGAACCTAATAATTCTCTTAATTATGAATTCCCCCCACTAATAAATATAAACTTTCATAACAACTTTTATAAATTACATATAGCCAAAACTTTATAAAAAGTTATTCAAAGCTTGTTTAAATTATCTAAAATTCTTAAACTTAATTCCTAACCTTATATTATATTATAATTACACCAAACAGCCCTTTAGCTCTCGGTTTTTAATATAAGTACACTAAACTTTGTAAAAATTACATTTAATCCACATAACTTAATTAATTAGTCATTTAGACACTAAAAGAATAATTTTAACACCAAACTTATGATATAAAATTTATATACCTAAGTAGCTCATTAAAACTTATTATCAAGTAGAACATTCGGCAATAATTTAAATGAGACTTATGTTATATAAAAGTGGATTTATATGTCTAAGTAATTATAAATAAATTCATAGGAGTCATATAAACTCATGTATAAATTATTGTAATGTCTTATATAAATTCTAAGCTCAAAATAAAGCATTTTCCCTTGACTTTTCGGCCAAATGTATTTGTAACATAAATGAATTTTGTGACACAAAAATGTGTCTAAGGTAAATATTTCTTATATGTTATAGTTTATTTTTTGGATATAAAACCATATAATTTCGGTATTAATAAACCTAGGAGGTGTACATAATTTTTGTACAATTTTAGAAGCTTAACAAAACTTATATCATAAGGATTTACTTAGCAAACTTACTTCTTAACAAAGGTGGTTAAGTGCTTGAACTCTTCTTGAATCTCCAAGCTTTCTCCAAGGTAATATAGATGCTCCACTTCGGTTATATGCAAGTGGTGAAGGAGTTTTAGGAGTTAGATCTTGAATAAAGATCTTAAGTAGATTTGTAAGTATTTTTACAAGAGTTTACCTTAGACTTTTCTCCTTATGAATTCGGCACTCCTAAGGTAGATGAAGAACAAGGTTTCCTTCATGAAAAAGAAGAAGGAAAGAACCTTAGAAGAAGTAGAACTTGGTTACACATAAAAATGTGCTTTAAGGATTTTCAAGCATTAAAACTACCTTAAGATAACCTTGAGATGCTCCTTGGTTAAATGTTGGTTTGGACAATCTCCTTGGTGGACTAAGTGAAGCCGAACACACTTGTTATGCTAGGAAGAGTTTTGCTCAAGACTTGCCAAGAAATGCTAGGAATTACCTTAAGATGAAGATAGAAGTTAACCTCCATTAATGGACTTAAGAGCTTCAAAGGAAGAAGATGAAGCTAGAAGAGAGAGGAGAGAGCTTACCAAACGTGCAAGAAGAGGGGCAAGGAAGAAAGTGAGACTCACTCACGTAAATGAAAGGATGGTTTTGGAAATTGATTTTGTTTTGTCAAATTTTTAATGTCAATTGACAATTCTTTTCCTTAGTTTATTACCTTGATTATTGGCTCAATAAATGCCTCCTTTCCAGCATGAAAACCGGCCATGTGGTGTGACTAAGCAAGAGTTGGAAAGACAATTATTTTGGCTAGAAGACAAGGTAAAAAAGGTGAGTATATTCCTTTGATTTTTTCAATACTACTTGGCTTGTCTTCTTCTTTCATGTGGAGTCACGAAATGGAGGTCTGAATGGGGTTCAAAAACCAGCCATGAAGAGCCAAGGAAAGCTTGGAAGGTCACTTAGTTATTAAGAAAGCAAAAGAAAGAGAATCTAGATCTACTTTTTGCTTTTAAGCATTTGTTTGTTATCTAGCTCACATGGCCTTATTCCTAAGCATTATTTCGACAGCTCTCTGGTCAAATGAGACCTACATACTTTGGCATTAAGTAATGTAACACATGGGATGATGAGTCATCATGTTTTAAGCCTTTATAAATTTTTAAAGCAAATTTATACTAGTTTTGCCCTTAAAATCGGCCCCTATAGAGCACCTTGTTGACTAGTCACACCAACTGATTTAGAAGGTCATTTTAACCCTTTTTAAGATTACCAATTCGTGGCATGTCAAAAACTACAAGGTAATTGCGTAAAACGCATTTTCGTGACACCCGAAGGTGTGTTTTTGTGCTCTAAGGAAATTTTGGGAAACCAATTGTTCTTATGAGTTCCAAGTGTTTGTAAACACTTATTATAGTAAATAAACATATACTAAGATGTTACATTGAGTTATATGGGGTTATATCAAACCCGTGACATAATTTACGGGCCATCGGGACACTCCCGGGCCAAAAAGGAGCGCTAAGAAATCCTCCTGGGGTTTTTGCTGAATTTTGAGAAACCACTTCGTGGGTTCTCTAGAATGATAAATAATGATGTTAGGAACTCTAGAATTAATTTTATAGGAGTTCGTGCCACCTCGGCACTCCTCCGGACTTTCGTGCTTTAAGGAGCGGGTGTGAGCACTCCCGAGCATTTTGCGTATTTGACTGAATATAGCTTAGGGAATATATTTGTATATTCATATAATAATTGTATGACCATTTAGTTTGAATATTAGAGGGTCATACAAGGTCATGTTTGACCATATGCTTCTAAGGCGTTTTAGCGTTTATGGTGAAACGACTGTTTTACGTAACGTTTTCATGCATGGGTTTGCATGCGTACGTGAAATGGTTTATATTTGGATATATTCCAATAAATAATGATAAATAATATTATTTAGATTTGGGGTATTTCAATCTACCCCCCTTAAAAAGGGACTTCGCCCCGAAGTCTCATATTTAAAGTATAAGGTTGTGGGGGAATCAAGTTCCACTAAATATCCACAACTCAATCTAATTTTTAGGGATCAAGTCCCAAGTCTCTATATCCCTAAGTTCATAGTGTATATCAAGTACAACAGAAATACTTGGAATGTCATAACATATACTTGCAGTGTAAAGCAAGGTAGTGAACACAATCACTTTTCATTTCAAATGGTGCAACGTAGTGCATATAATATTTCCATTGTAGTGTAATGAAGTACACACAATCAAGTAGAAGTACAAGGTACATTAAACACAGTGTTACACAAGAACACATACAAGACAAGGTGTCACTGAATGCACAAAAGTGCAACAACTGAAATGCACCAAAGTGCAACAACTGAAATGCACAAAAGCAACAAATGCAATGCAAAGGTGCAACAAAGTGCACACTAAACTCAAAAATGAAAAAGGCTCTACCCCCCAAAAAGAAGGGGTACGCCCCCGTACCCTAGACTAAAGTGCCTAGTCGGTAAATAATGAGGGAAACTTCGCTCGCATATCAGCTTCGAGTTCCCATGTGGCCTCTTTCACATCGTGGTTCGACCAAAGAACCTTCACGAGGCTCACAGACTTGTTTCGAGTCTCTCGTGTCTTTCTATCTAAGATTCTTTGCGGTGTTTCCACATACCGCATTGTTGGTTCTAAAGAGAGTGTCTCTGGTTGTAGAATGAGAAGGATGAGGATGTATTTCTTAAGCTGAGACACGTGAAAAACATTGTGTACTTTGCCCAACTCGGCTGGCAAATCAAGTCGATATGCCACTAGGCCCACCCGCTCTATGATAGCGTAGGGTCCTACAAATTTCGGGCTTAGCTTGCCCTTCTGACCAAATCTGAATACACCCTTCATGGGTGAAACTCGTAGAAATACCTGGTCGCCAACTGCGACTCAAGGTCTCGTCGCCTCTCATCAGCATATGATTTCTGTCTGTCCTGTGCTGCTTTCATATTGTTTCTGATCTACTGAACTTCTGCCTGGACTTGCTCCAAGTACTCAGCCCAATGATGACGGTCTCACTAGACTCGTCCCAGCAAAAGGTGTGCGGCATGGTCTGCCATATAAAGCCTGAAAGGTGACATCTGTATAGAGGCGTGATAGCTGTTATTGTAAGCAAACTCGATGAGATGTAATCTATCTATCCAGCTGCCCTGGAAGTCCAAGGCACATGCTCGTAGCATGTCCTCTAAGGTCTGAATAGTCCTCTCCGACTGACCATCTGTCTGAGGATGAAATGCTGTGCTAAGTTTCAACTCAGTGCCAAGTGCCTCGCGAGTAGCTCGCCAGTATCGTGAGAGAAATCTAGTGTCTCGATCTGAAACAATAGTCTTAGGTACTCCATGATGTCTGATAATCTCGTGCTCAAATAGTTCTGCTAACTTTGGCACTTTCCAAGTGTCCTTCATCGGAATAAACCTAGCAACCTTAGTCAGTCGATCAACAACAACCAAATCATATTAAGGCCTCCTCTCGTAGGTGGTAGTCCCACCACAAAGTCCATGGAGATATCAAAAACTTCCACTCTGGAACTGGCATAGACTGCACCATACCTCCTGGTCGTCTATGTTCGAATTTCACTTTCTGACAAGTGAGACATCGAATCACATATTCTGTCACGTCGCCCTTCATACCACTCCACCAGAATACCTTTAGATATTTGTACATCTTAGAAGCTCCTGGATGGACAGATGTGGTAGAAGTGTGGGACTCTCGAAGAATATGCTCCTTTATATCTGTGCTGTCTCTGGGAATACACAATCTTCCCTTCAATCTGATGAGTCCATCATCATGTAACTGGAACTCATACTTTCCACCCTCAAATGTACCGTCAGTCAACTTCTGACTGATCTCCATCATTCGCTGATCACTCTGCTGTGCTCTGCGTATGTCGTCATAAGACTCGAGCTAGCCACAATGGCATTAAGAGAATATGCTCGTCGACTCAATGCGTCTGCTACAACATTAGCTTTCCCTTCCTTGTACTGCAAATCAATGTCATAATCCTTAAGAAATTCAACCCATCTTCTTTGTCTCATGTTTAACTCCTTCTGGGTGAATACATATTTCAGACTCTTATGATCCGAAATATACGGTCATCTGGACACCATACAGGTAGTGGCGCCAGATCTTCAAGGCAAAAACAATAGCTCCAAGCTCCAAGTCATGTGTGGGATAGTTTTCCTCATGTTTCTTCAACTGTCGGGAAGCGTAGGCGACTACCTTCCCATTCTGCATGAGTACAACCCTAATCCCCTACCTGATGCATCACAGTAAACTTCATAACCCTCAGTGCCTTCAGGTATAGTCAAAACTGGTGCTGATGTCAAGGCATTCTTCAGAAGCTCGAATGAAGTCTCACATTCAGTAGTCCATGTGAAAGGTGCATCCTTCTTCATTAAGCTGGTCATAGGTTTGGCTATTTTGGAGAAGTCTCTGACAAACCTTCTGTAGTATCCTGCTAAACCAAGGAAACTCCTGATGTCAGTCACTGTCTTTGGCCTAGGCCAACTGCGAACTGCTTCTATCTTTGCTGGATCCACTGCGATCCCAGCATCTGAGATAACATGTCCTAAAAAGGAAACTCTGTCCAACCAAAACTCACATTTGGAGAACTTAGCATAAAGCTGGTTCTCCCTTAAGATCTGAAGTGTATGTCGAAGGTGGCTCTCATGCTCTTCCTTAGACTTTGAATAGATGAGGATGTCATCGATGAAAACAACCACGGTCTTATCCAACTGCTCTCTGAATAATCTGTTCATCAAATCCATGAAGACTGCAGGTGCATTTGACAAGCCAAAAGGCATGACTGTAAACTCATAGTGGCCGTATCGTGTTCTGAATGCTGTCTTTTCTATGTCTTGCTCCCTGATGGGTATCTGATGGTAGCCTGATCTCAAATCGATCTTTGAAAACACTTTTGCTCCTCTCAACTGATCAAACAAATCATCAATCCGTGGTAGTGGATATTTGTTCTTCACCGACACTGCATTAAGCTCTCTGTAATCGATGCATAACCGAAGGCTTCCATCTTTCTTTTTCACAAAAAGCACTGGTGCTCCCCAAGGAGATACACTAGGTCGTATGTATCCCTTGTCTAATAAATCTTTCAGCTGTTCTTTCAACTCAGCCATCTCTGCTGGTGCCATACGGTACGGTGCCTTAGCTATGGGACCGGTACCTGGTAGTAATTCGATGGAGAACTCTACCTCTCTGGATGGCGGTAAGCCTGGAAGTTCCTTTGGAAAAATATCCGGAAATTCTGACACCACTGGCATATCTGAATCAAAGTCAGGGTCGTACTCCACATCCTGAACATAGCATAAGTATACTTCCTTCTGCTTCCTGACATGCTTATACATGGACATAGCTGATATAACTTTTATCAATGGTGCCCTAGGGCTCTGACGGTAAGATACTGTCACTCCTGATGGGCTCTTAAGCAACAGTCTGCGCTCTGCACAAAGAATGCGGCCTCTGTGCCGCCCCAGCCAGTCCATCCCGGCTATAACGTCGAATCCTAGACCTCTGAACTCAATAAGGTCAATAGGAAATTCCTCCTCCTTAATACTGATAGGGCTCCTCTATAAAGACGAGTGCAACTGATCTTCTCCTTAGACGGGAGTGCCACCTTAAAATCAGGTAACTCTTCTGCGTCTAGCCCCAACTTCCCCGCAAGCGTAGGCGAAACTAAAGTATGTGAGGCTCCGGAGTCGAACAGTACTAATGCATCCACTCCATTAACCGGAAAGGTACCAGTGAGAATCGAGCCGCCCTTGCGGCCCTCCTCCTCAGTAAGTATACTTAAGGCACCTTCCGTCTCTTAGCACAACCTAATAACAGAATCTGAGTAAGTACTTTGATACATGATGGGGTCTAAAGACATTCACTTTCACAAACAATAATGCTTCATTGATGAGATGATCTCCTTTCTGAAGTCCAAAAACAATTACAACACTAGTACTTTCTAAAGGTTAAACTTAATCTTCTGGTCTCATGTGAGTGATGTTTATCACTGTCGAAGGTGCTGTGATTAGCTTAATCCTTTTAATTCCATGGTATAGCAACCTTGACTTTCCACCCATTATCAAAACATCTCCTGAACTCAATATTATTTTCTTTACAAGGTCCACACGCTTCTGCTCGCCATAAAGGAACTCTGCGTCATCTCCAATTGACAAAGATAATACTGGTATTCCCTGTTCAAGGGACCCTTTTGTTTCATCATTGTCCTGGTGTAGTCCTAAACGGCCTCCTTCTTCATAGAAGTTGATGATACATAGATCAGCCCTTAGATTGGGAACTGGATCTCCTTCTAGTTGTTGAGCTGTATTAACTGCTTGTTCCACAATTGGTAAAAATTCTTCTGGGATTTTTGGTACTTGTGCTCCATCTCCATTTCTTGTATCTTGGTAGGTTTTTGTGTATGGATTCCAATCTTTTCCTAAGCACATCATTTTCAGCTTCATTTTTGATCCTCCTGGAAATTCTGGAGTGTAGAACCCTCCTGGTCCTGCTCCCAATTCTTGACACTTTCTGATGATTGCAATTTGTGTCTCCGGTGTTTGGTATCCTTTGAGTAGTATCAATCCTGGTTGGATAACCTTACATTGTTCGTTCCCTGGTTCTTGTATTTTGATAATGTTTTCTTCCAGGGAGGGCGGTGAGGGGATAGGAAAGCATATCTTATAGCTTCCTACGTGGTTTAAATTTTACAAATGAGTCTTACTAATTCTCTCCTACTCAATTAGACAATCAAGGCATGCAAGCACTCATTCACATCATCCATTGCTCGATAATAGGTTCACACGGTTTAGAAATACCTGGGTTAGTAGAAGGACCAGCCTCATCTGAGCGGTCCATGACATGCAGGGCGGGTCCCGATGCTGGGCCTTTGCCCTTGTACCCCTGAGTTTGGTTTGTTGGTGGAGGGCGAGTATCGCTAGCTCCATTCTTTTGGCCTGTGCTTGGCTTTGCTCCCGGACGGTAGTTCCTGCTCTCCGGGTTTCGGATACACTCGAAGGCACGATGCCCGAGTATCTGACAGTAGCGGCACATGACTTTCTCCCCCTGGCAGTCCACGCCGGGGTGATCCTTCCCGCACTGTTTACAGTTGAAACGGCGGATATATTTCTGGCCCGTGTTCGAGCCAGATCCAGAACCTAATACAATCAAGGTCAATTATCATTCTAACGGTGCTGGAGTAATCAAAAGTCTCAAAATTTAACTGTTTGATTAGAGTGCCTACCCTTAGGTGGGTAGGTTTTCTGTGAAGTTGTCACTCCGTAGGTTCCTGACTGGGGGTTCCCAGTAGTTTGGTTCCCTTCCCTTGATAGGACCCCTGTCCTTTCTGATAGGTTTGTTTCTTTTGTTGGAGTTCCCCTGCTTGGCATCTTCGCCACCAGGCCCGTCCTTCCTCTTTTGGGAGCTCAAAGCATCCCTTCTCTTACAAGTGATCTCCACTACGGAAGCAGCATGGTAGCATTCCTGAAATCTCAAGATATTAATCTCCAAATCTCCCATGATGGGGTATAGTATGTAATAAGATTTCCAACTGATTTATGTCCTTCCTGTTTTACCTGCAAACTGGTGGGGATGATTGGTCCCATCCCAAACTGAAGTCGAGGGCTCAGTCCCCCGTAGAAGGTCGACCAACACCTGGTCCGAGTATCCTATGCCGGGTAATAGTCTGAGTAGCGAAGTGAACTTCGCATAGTACTCATCCACTGACATCTTCCCCGTCTGCTCCAAGGCGTCAAACTCCCGAGTCTTCACCATCCTGGTGTGGGCCGGGTAGTATTTGCCCCTAAGTAATGCAGTGTAATGTCCCCAAGTAAAAGCTGGGTCATCCAGGTGGTCGGCCTTTCACCATGTTCCACCAATCTCTGGCTGCGTCCTTCAGATAAAAGGCAGCAAGTCTTACTTTTTCCCTAGCTGGGACTGCAAGCGTCTCGAACGCTGTCTCCATCTCCATGATGTAGGTCTCCAAGTGAGCAGGGTCAGTCTGCCCCTTGAATGCAGTTGGCCTCAGATCGGCCAAACTCTTCACCCAATCTCTCTCTCTGGGTGGTGGTGGTGGAGGTAGCTGCTGCTGCTGTCCAACCCCGCCTGTGCGAAATGCCTGAGCGATTAAGGTGGCAATGTCTGCCAGCCTGACGTTTGGCTCCTCATCGGCCTGTCCACGTCGTCCTCCTCTTCCTGACATCTGCAGGATGTTGAGGTATATTAGACACTGAGGTCACTATCTTGGTCTTGGATAGTAGTCTAAGTAAAACTAACTTAAACTCCTTTCAATACTATCTCTCAACCTTAACTAAAGTATTAGATATCCTAATCTCGGTGTATCCTTGTATCCAGAGCGTAACTACGCTCTGATACCATTTTTGTAATACCCCAACCCGAAATCCAATAAACTGAACGGCGATCACTCCCAAATAAAATACAACTGCAACGGAAATAAATATAATAACTGGGCGGTATTACAATGCCGTTGGCCACCCTTGTGACCAACAAGGCTAAGTCCAAATACAATCCTCAAATGTCACGGTCTGGAATACAGATACAACCCGAGATACTAGGAATCAATCTCAAAGTGAAATACTGAAATAAAATAATTAACTAATAGTAGACTCCCAAAGCTTGGTCTACCCCACCTACACTTAGTGTGGTGATCTTCTTAAACTTCAGGTACCTGAAAAATGGGGGTGCCCCAAAGGGGCTCAGCAAACAATGCTGGTATGGAAAACGTGCAGCCCATCGTCTACCGGGCCACACCAACTACTTTGTCGAATACATGCAGTTCATTTTATTAAGCTGTAAACAAGCATAGTCTGATAATAGCAAGTATCCATACAAGGACAATAATGCCACATAAAACAAGACACAATAGGTCGAGTTAGCTGAACTGAATTTCTTTACTGATAGTCGGTCCACACAATGGGACTGACAGTTATAACTGAATATCTGAAGTAGTGGAGGTATAGTGACCTCGTTATAGAGAAAGGTTGGGTATAAAAACCCCAGGAGATAACGTAGTTAAACCCTGAACTGAATGGCGTGGGAAATAAGAACCCACTAGAGGAATAAAGTCTTCCTCGAACTGAAGGGCATTTGAATCCCGGAAGGAATAAAGTCTTCCTCCCAACTGAATGTTCCGTCGCGACGTAGATAGGAGACGACCTGAGACAGGTACAACTCCTGTAGCATGCATGGCCAGATCCAACTGGGCTCCTCATTCTCGTAGTATAGAGTTGTTAAGTGTCATATAAAGACGTAAACAAGAACACAATGTGTATTGTCAATTATCACGTTTAGGATAATGACGTTTGTTATAAACTGAAGTTAGTGAGAGACTTGAGTACAAGTCCTCGGTATACTGAAGCGCAGGTATTTAATCCACTGGTATAGTAGTGTTTGTATGCGTGGGACATACACGATGTAGTCAGCAACATTCACGCACATAAAATAATACCACAGTGAGCAAGAGTAAAACAACAGTTTACATTAATTATCTTGGTCGATATTTCAAACAACAGATAGCACACAAGCCGGTGTAATCCGTTAGAAAACAGGTTGCAAGAATCCCATACCGTTCACCGTAGACTGTACTTGTAAATTCCCGGTCAACGTCTGGTCAAACAAAGTCCTAGAATAGGATTAACTGAGAGGGTTAATTTATGTTACCCTTATATAATAATTCTATTGGATCTTTAACAAATTTCATATTGTTATTTCATGTGAGGTTTATTTCTTTTAATCACCTCATGATTTAATGTATAACTTATTTGTTATCCCTTTTGATTTATTTATAAATCCTTAATGCACATATATGTTTATTGCATTTGTTGTTTATTTTATTTGTCTAGGTGACATAACAACTTATAATCTCTTAACTATATTTATATGTCATACATAGACATAAAATTCTTATAGTTTTATTATTCTCCTTTAACCATAAATAATATTTATTGTTTATCTTTTAATTCCTTATAACCATGTAAGCCATAGTTCCAATTCCATAATTCCTTTAATCAAAATTCTTTCTTCTAAATCCTCCAAATATCCATATAGGACCTATATTTATTTAAATCTAAATTCTTAAACTTGTATTTCGGTTATTTACAAAACAACCACATTAATTCATAAACTTTACTCTTAAATTCTAATCTCTTTATATTATAGAGTTTTTAACTTCTTATTTAGCTAAATTGCAAAGCCATCCCTAATATTTTGGTATATAGCTTTTAAATATTATAACTCTCAAAAATTACAACTTAGCCCCTTAAATTTCGGCTTTAATATTTATTTCTTATAATTATAAACCACAAAATCTATACTAAAATCTTATAACTTTCACATGTCATGTAAACTATAGTTTTAATTTTAATTCCCATAAATGCTGAATATATATTTATAAATTCCTAAATTACCAAACTAACCCCAAAGAACTCGGCTTTGGTCTTGAACTTTCCATTAATTACATTTTCACCCCAAAACTTTCTATTAGTTACTTAATAACTTATAAACTATAGTCTAAATATTTAATCCCTTTTAAATTTCGAAAGTGAACCTAATAATTCTCTTAATTATGAATTCGCCCACTAATAATTATAACTTTCATAACAACTTTTATAAATTACAATAGCCCAAAACTTTATAAAAAGTTATTTCAAAGCTTGTTTTATCTAAAATTCTTAAACTTAATTCCTAACCTTATTATATTATAATTACACCAACAGCCCCTTTAGCTCTCGGTTTTTTATAAGTACACTAAACTTTGTAAAAATTACATTTAATCCACATAACTTAATTATTAGTCATTTAGACACTAAAAGAATATTTTTAACTCCCAAACTTTTAGATATAAATTAGATATAAGTACTCATTAACTTATTTATCAAGTAGAACATTCGCCATATTTAAATGAGACCTTATGTTATTAAAAGTGGATTTATATGTCTAAGTAATATAAATAATTTAGAGAGTCATATTAACTCATGTATAAATTATTGTAAGTCTTATATAATTCTATCTCATAAGTCTTGCATAAATTTTTAGCATTTTTATAACATAAATTTTATTTGTGACTTTTGGCCTAAATTTATTTGTACATAAATTTTTTTTGTGACCAAAAAATGTGTCTTAAGGTAAATATTTTCTATATGTTATAGTTTATATTTTTGGCATATAAAACCATAAATTTCGGTATTAATAAACCTAGGAGGTGTACATAATTTTTGTACAATTTTTAAGAGCTTAACAAAACTACTTATATCATAAGGATTTACTTAGCAAACTTACTTCTTAACAAAGGTGGTTAAGTGCTTGAACTCTTCTTGAATCTCCAAGCTTTCTCCAAGGTAATAGATGCTCCACTTCGGTTATATGCAAGTGGTGAAGGAGTTTTAGGAGTTAGATCTTGAATAAAGATCTTAAGTAGATTTGTAAGTATTTTACAAGAGTTTACCTTAGACTTTTCTCCTTATGAATTCGGCACTCCTAAGGTAGATGAAGAACAAGGTTTCCTCATGAAAAAGAAGAAGGAAAGAACCTTAGAAGAAGTAGAAACTGGTTACACATAAAAAATGTGCTTTAAGGATTTTTCAAGCATTAAAACTACCTTAAGATAACCTTGAGATGCTCCTTGGTTAAATGTTGGTTTGGACAATCTCCTTGGTGGACTAAGTGAAGCCGAACACACCTTGTATGCTAGGAAGAGTTTTGCTTCAAGACTTGCCAAGAAATGCTAGAATTTACCTTAAGATGAAGATAGAAGTTAAACCTCCATTAATGGACTTAAGAGCTTCAAAGGAAGAAGATGAAGCTAGAAGAGAGAGGAGAGAGCTTACCAAACCGTGCAAGAAGAGGGCAAGGAAGAAAGTGAGACTCACTCACGTAAATGAAAGGATGGTTTTGGAAATTGATTTTGTTTTGTCAAATTTTTAATGTCAATTGACAATTCTCTTTCCTTAGTTTATTACCTTGATTATTGGCTCAATAAATGCCTCCTTTCCAGCATGAAAACCGGCCATGTGGTGTGACTAAGCAAGAGTTGGAAAAGAATTATTTTGGCTAGAAGACAAGTAAGAAAAGGTGAGTATATTCCTTTGATTTTTTCAATACTACTTGGCTTGTCTTCTTCTTCATGTGGAGTCACGAAATGGAGGTCTGAATGGGGTTCAAAAACCGGCATGAAGAGCCAAGGAAGAAGCTTGGAAGGTCACTTAGTTATTAAGAAAGCAAAAGAAGAGAATCTAGATCTACTTTTTGCTTTTAAGCATTTTGTTTGTATCTAGCTCACATGGCCTTATTCCTAAGCATTATTTCGACAGCTCTCTGGTCAAATGAGACCTACATACTTTGGCATTAAGTAATGTAACACATGGGATGATGAGTCATCATGTTTTTTAAGCCTTTTATAAATTTTTAAAGCAAATTTTATACTAGTTTTTGCCCTTAAAATCGGCCCCTATAGAGCACCTTGTTGACTAGTCACACCAACTGATTTAGAAGGTCATTTTAACCCTTTTATGATTACCAATTCGTGGCATGTCAAAAACTACAAGGTAATTGCGTAAAACGCATTTTCGTGACACCCGAAGGTGTGTTTTTGTGCTCTAAGGAAATTTTGGGAAACCAATTGTTCTTATGAGTTCCAAGTGTTTGTAAACACTTATTATAGTAAATAAACATATACTAAGATGTTACATTGAGTTATATGGGGTTATATCAACCCGTGACATAATTTACGGGCCATCGGGACACTCCCGGGCCAAAAAGGAGCGCTAAGAAATCCTCCTGTGGTTTTGCTGAATTTTGAGAAACCACTTCGTGGGTCTCTTTAGAATGATAAATAATGATGTTACGAACTCTAGGAATTAATTTTATAGGAGTTCGTGCCACCTCGGCACTCCTCCGGACTTTTCGTGCTTTAAGGAGCGGGTGTGAGCACTCCCGAGCATTTTGCGTATTTGACTGAATATAGCTTAGGGAATATATTTGTATATTCATATAATAATTGTATGACCATTTAGTTTGAATATTAGAGGGTCATACAAGGTCATGTTTGACCATATGCTTCTAAGGCGTTTTAGCGTTTATGGTGAAACGACTGTTTTTACGTAACGTTTTCATGCATGGGTTTGCATGCGTACGTGAAATGGTTATATTTGGATTATATTCCAATAAATAATGATTAAATAATATTATTTAGATTTGGGGTATTTCACACTTACACATACATAACAACCCCTTGGACTCACTGGTCTCGGGTAACATCACAACATTTGGACACATAGGTCCCCATAACATAACAGTCTTCAGACACTTAGGTCTATGTAACACAACACATTTAGACTCATAGGTCTCAATAGCATACACTTTTAGGAGATCTAAGTCAAAATAACATTTATTACACATACCACACAACATGTCATAGCATGTATAACAATCAAAAATATCTTTTACATACACACTGTGATCCCGCAGAACCCGGTCGCGATGGACACCTTCCGTCCCCGTGCCTTTGGGAGATTAAAACAATCACTTAAGTTTAAAATTTCCTTGTGAGGTTAAGTAAGAGAACTTTAATTATGTAAGTATCTATCAACGTTTTATAAATACCAATTGAAAATCCTTTTGAAAACACACACAACTCCAAGTCCAACTTAAGCTCTTTGCTTCTTTTATTAGCGTGGTTATTTGTGACCACTTATAGGGAGCTTCAAGAGTCATCCAACCCTGATGTGATCAGCATCAGTGTAGAACTATCCTTCCACTCCAATTTGTGTTCGGCTTCCCTTGATCACATGCAAATCAAGTTCCACCTCCCACTTCATTTTCAAGCATCAAGTAAATCACTCATTTCCAATTTTCTATCCTTTAAATCATTCTAATCATGATCATACATCTCCAAAGGATAGAACTCCGTCTATCAGTTACTTCCATTCACTTTAATGTTGTTACCTAGGGAATCTTATTCTCACTAGGTTCTATGTCAGTTTCGTATTCTTTCATGAATCACTATATAGTATATATATACATATATATTTTATCAAAATACAACACACATTTCACATTTATACACTGTCGGGGCTTTTGTTCCCCCGGGAGTTTCTCTACTCCCCACACTTGTACTATCACACACAACTGTTAACAAATACACACACTTATCACAATGGTATTCGCATCTTCTGTGCGCAATTACCACAATTAAACCATGAATGAATGTGTATGTTTATGTAACACACACACCAATCATCAAAACAATAATTTTGTGCTATGCACAATATAAGTCACATACACTACGTACTCTTGTACGGTAATATACACTAAGTGATTTGCGCTCTACCCCCCCTTAAAAGGGATTACGCCCACGTAATCAATCACTAAACATCGGTTTTAAGGTTTTACCGTCGTGAAGTGTTTTAACTTCCACGCGGTCTATTACACAATGGATTCTGATTAGAGGATCTTAACCATATTGGCGGTTTAGTTCCTAAACCAAGAATTCTCATTGGAGTTTGTTTAAACTCTCAGTTGGTTTCGATTCTGGCCTGTTAGGCTTCTAGGCGTTAATAATTAGCCATTCACTCATGTTCACCATGTACATTCAACACTTGAATCACTGGCTCATTAGTTTCTGCTGCGAAAGTCTAATAACTGTAGAGCTTAATTGCCCTTTTGTTATTCTTACTGTATTGTACATTCCCAATTGTCACCTTCATCTTGGTAACAATGGTTTCTCAACCGACGCGTGGTATCCCTTACCGTTAGCGAATTCGGTGAGTTATACACTTTCTATCCACTTCCATAACAATTTACTGTGTATACCACTATGTATTTCACAATGATTGACTTGTTCCCTTCCGACTTACTGTCGGTTGAGATTGAGCTACTACCTAGTGTGTAGTGCTCTCTCATCTATTTACAACATTTGGGGTATATTCTATACCGATATTTGGCAGTTAGTGCTACTGTAGTCACTTACTGTTAATCATGTCTCCACATTTGGTTTTGTACAAGTACTCTTTTATTGGTGCGGCCTTGCATTTCCTATGCATCGGCCATTATGACATTATTGCTTCACAATTAACATGTTTCCAATTCCTAGCTATCTCACTCGTTCATTACTGCGCAAGTGCAATGCCAAAACACTCAGTCATACAGAGTGCAGAGGCGTAAACTCTTGACAATAAATCCCTTATGCGATTCGCCATGGAATTCACACTGAGTTCCTCATCACACAGTACCTACCACTGGTGGTTTATTGCTCAGTTTGTTTAACATCACTTATCTTGCATCTCCACTGAGTTTAACTCATAACTGGTCTTATCTGTTACATTATCGTTTAACAACATTTATACAACGGTCGCTTGTTGCGCACCGTGCTCTTACTCCCTGTATAACATCAGCTTATATCGTATCTACTGTCACCTCAACTTCCACACATAAACTTACATTATTCACATTATGGTTCATCCCTCCTTGGATGACTACTAAATGCTCCTTGAGCATCGATCATTCGAGTCACAGGCGGCATTATTCAGCTCGGTGTTTCACTTTATACACACAACTACTAAGCTAACTGCTCTCTTCCAATAATAACATCGTCCCTCCTTCACATATTTCTTGAACTTGATTCACACAACTACCGCTCCAGCGGTTTCACAACATCGAGAGGTTTCCCCACTCTTAAAGCAGTGGTTCGTTCTCCACTCTATTCACTTGTATAACATAAAGTCCTGCAATCGATCAAACTTACATAACATATCTTGCTTGTGGCTTATAAGCCTTACTGTCTTGAGCTGCGCTCGTTGTAAGCTGTCCACATTCATTAATTTCTCTGGCAATATTACATGTTTTCCCTTCATGGGATGCCCCTTAGGATTTTCAGTCCATCTCCTGACAACTTATGTCTAAACTGGGTGTTAATTCCAACCCTTGTGTTTCTGTCATGCATTTCATTCAACGATTGTTGATGCGAACACCCTTCAAGGATTTCTCCTGGGTGTTGCTAAGTTATGCCATTACATTTGGTTCACACTTATTGGTATATTCTGTTAGCCACGCCGTTTGCGTTCTTAACTGGTTTATTATCTCCTCCTGTGAAGATCAACCTTTCCTGGTAGTGTAGGTACTCGATCTGGGAGTTTCATCCCGTTCATTGCACGTTAATGTGTCCACATTAGGCATCTGCCTTGCCATGCACAGGCTGGGTCTCGTTCCAGCTATCATGTTTATCCCTGAGGATCCTTAAGACATATGTGATGTCTTTACATAACAGTTGTGCCCTTCGCACTTCCTAACTTTTAAACATTTCCTTGAGAGGAATTCACTAATCCTTTTAGTCTCGTTAACTTAACTGAGTTCCTTAGCTTCAACTATTCTTATAATCCTTAGCTCTTGTTTGATTTATACTGCTGACCGTAGACGGAGTCGACTACTTCCCGTGTTTCGGACTCCACTCGTATACATATGTGGGGTACCATACTGATACATTGCTACTTACCCAACTAACCCATAAGTAGGTCTGTCAGGCCCACAAGCTCCTATCGGAGTGCGGTCGTCCCACAATTCAGTTGGTACACTCGTAGTGTCCGTCACACGCCTAGGTGAAGTATTCTGTTGTCAACTCCCTTATATTGTCCCGTGACAATATTCATTCCTTGCTTCCCGATCTTAATCGAGGGAAAGTTCATCCACTGTTGTATCTTATCATCTGCCCTTGGTTTTACTGGTTTGGTTTAAAAGAAGGTTGGAAAGAAGTGTTGGTTTAAGAAAATTTGGTTTTGAAAAGAAAAGGGGGTTTGACTAAATCTGGGTTGAAAGAGAAATTTTCATGGTTTCACAACATCTTCTTGCCTTAACCAAGTCTAGCTTCTTGCTGACTGGTATACTTCCAATTACAAAGGTCAGGCTGTTAAGCCCTTCCATGGTTATAATGTTCACACTTAACTTCGTGGTACTTTACTAAGTACTTGTAGTGGTTATAAATTTCCCGAACAGCCCTGTTATAGCAGCACTTGCTATGGCAAGTGCGCCATGCTAACTGGCTATCGGTTTAACACATACCAGTTGTGGTATCGTTTTTACCCATATTGTCATCAGTGGCCTTGTTGGCCCTTACTGATCTCACTGCCTTGATAATAACCCTCTGGGTAACTCCTCTGTATTCATATGGTAATTATCAACTGGGGTGTCTCCCACTCTGGAGTCCCCTTTTACTTAGTATCGTATCCTCTTTATAGCCCGTTCCACGTATTTGTCGTGGTTACTGAGACTTGTCTCTTGTTTGGGCACCACGTTGTAGTTCCTTTGTCGGTTGGTATACCGTTGGTGTATCACTTAACAACTGTGGTCCCGTAGACACTTGTCTCGGGTTTCATTAATCCACTTCTTGCCTGTTGCACGGTTGGTGCGTTGCAAGTGGTTATTCTCGACTGCTCTGCATGTCGACCCAGGTTGCCGGAAATTCTATTCTCTTATGCACAAAATTCTTCATCCTTCGCTATTCATACGGTTAACACTGTTCAGATAGGAAACCGTCTCCGGGATTCCCAGTTTTCAGTTTTCGGGATCTACCGTATGACAGGTTCTCCGTACCTTTAAAGGTACTTAATAACAGCCAGATCGGGTTTTCCCGAGTAAGAGAGGACTTTCATCTCTCTGGCGTTCTTTCCCTAGTTATAAAATAGGGATTGTGGAGGGTGGGAAGGATACTGTAGGTTTCCAGTATTCACTGGTAGTTCCTAACTAGCGTATCTCTCACGCTATCACTCAACCCTTAACCCAAAGTACTTAAATCCTAACTCGGTACTTCCTAAGCTCGGTAATTCAGTCATCAGAGCGATACATCGCTCTGATACCACTTTTTGTAACACCCCATCCAACACAAATACATAACAACAATCTGCAGCGGAATACACAACTCATCAATTAACTCAACTCGCTGGTGTTACACGCCGTTAACCACCCACGTGGCTAACAAGGCTAATACGCATACATTGTACCGGTCTGATGGGCTAAATTCCCGAGCGACTACACATTACTATCCCTTTCCATTAACAACAACACAACGCACTCCTTCCAACTATACCGAGTATTTATAAACTGATACCGACAACAATTTTGGTCTTACTACACCTACTGTATACATACACTTAAATGATTACCCATGTATGACGACTACCCGTCCTACTCTCGAACGGCTTCCAGCACTTCGTACCTGAAATAGGAAAAGAAGAGAAAGGGTGGCCCCCAGGGGCTCAGCACCTTTGCTGGTATGGTAATCCCGCAGCCCACATGCTACCGGGCCACGCACAACTAATTGTCGTCTTAGCATGCGGTTGATTATATTAAGTTAAATCATGCATGCAACTGTAAAATACAACACATAATCATTTCGCCTCAACGGGCTCAACAAAGGATAATATATCCTTACTTAATACCCCTGTACTTAAAAGTCATTCATGGTGTTCTTTATTCCTAGAGTGTTCCTCCTCTAATGGAGCTACTTCCTTAATAGACGACACTTACCCTTAAATCGGGTTATCTCTAAACGCCTCTTTTCTAAAACTGGGATTCATATCCATGATCCACATACCACATTATATAACATATAACATACACTACATAACAACACATAACAACACTTTGCACGTTTCCACGTGCACAACATAACACCGCAATAGATATTGCATCACAACAAAATACATAACATAACGGGAATGGTTCTCTTAGGAACCGACCCAAACATTGTTTATACACTGGTGAGCCTAGAGAATGTTGCCAGTCTCATGATAAGCTCATTATACAATAACAACAACACTCATTACCGTCCTAATAGTTGGACGAGTAACTTAAGTTAAGGCGGTTCGGGTTTGGAGGCCCGAACACACCACACAAACACATGTTCCCCTAAACTGATCATAAGTCAGAAAGCTAAGCTTTGGAATAAGCTAATGGGAGATCATAACCCGTGAGGGAAACAACCACAACAAAGAGAAGGGTAAGGCTACAAAGGATGCCCTCTCCCAAACAACGCGCGACCGGCCAAAACGGATTCCTCACCACTGTTAGTACATACTTACTTTAGATATTAGTTAGAACCCCACTATGGAGTCTATCATAACTACTCACCATACAGAATTACAACTGGGTTATAAACACACAAGGGAGATCCCTACATTCACAAACACATATCACACAATTAACACACACATAGCCGTGGTTAGAACGTCCCATGGTTCGGGGTCGTTTACTCCGAATACCGAACTCCCATGTGATCCTAGACTCCGATAACTAAGGTTAACACTTCCGAGGTTAAATGGTATCGGAGTTGTACACGCCACATAAATGAATTACTGTAAACTCATTACATGTTTAATCTTACAACGTGGCAAACATACAGAAAAACACATTGGCATACAAGCCGGTGTAATCCGGTAGGACACAGGTTGCGAGAAAACCATACCTGTCACCGGAGTCCACTTTACCACGTCCACATATGTTCCTCGAGCAATTCTCGATCAACTGTTAACATCACATGTGTTTTTATTAACATCGGGGTTTGCTTGATTATTTACTGTCTAATGCTTAACTTTCCCCGTTAACTTAGTTACATAACTTTACATTTTAACTTGTTTTACTTTTACATTTTGATACAACTTTTCACCCACTTAATTGCCATTTAAACTCACCTAACATGTCCTCAACAACCTTATAACATCATTACCTATCAATCCCCATCATTACATATCATTTCATAACCTTAAACCATGTTTTTGGTCCGACCGGACTTGCCGAACGGACTTACCCAAGTCCGGTCGATTCCAGAACACATTTCCGTCAAAATTTTCTACTCCGACCGACCTTGTAAGTCCGGTCCTATGTCCGGTCCATTCCAGAAACTAATTCCCACAGGGTTAACTGGGCCCGACCGAACTTGCAAGTCCGGTCGCAAGTCCGGTCTGCCCCAGATCTTTGTTTTCCTTTTTACATTCAACTCCAAACTTCACCCCATATATCCTAGTATACCCTAACCTCATTTGGGCACTTCAAACACACCTTTATCCATGTGCTAAACTCTTTAAATCACTCACCAAACCATTTTATCATTCACAAACTTCTTACAAAGTTCCTAGCACTTGGGATGTTTTCTCCTTATGATTTATAAGTGGTAGTTCACCAATAATGACCACTACACCAAGGTGTTTCCTCTACACCTTAACATCATCTCTCAAACTTCTTTTCTTACTAACTAAATCTCCTTTTTCACATCTTACTTAATCAACACTTATTCCTTGGATATACATTACCCTAAACCTTAAACAAACTCCTCCAAGACTTAAATACATCCTCAAACACACATTGAATTCCTAGAACTTCCAAGATAACACCTAAATCCTTGCATCACTCTAAATCACCTTAACACATGTTTTCTTCTCAAGTAAACATTTATTCACCTTTAACACTTCCTAGTTCACCAAAACTCACTTAAAACACTTAGAACTTCTTACACATTTCCCCAATTTGGCCATAGCTTCTCTTGTATTTACTCACATCCAAACACTTAGGTTTTTACCTTATTTCATTCAAGAACACCTAAAATCCATCAAGAACATTTTTACACACAAACTTCACACATTAAGCACTACATCACAATATAGTGCATAACTTAAATTGCTTGGCACTTAGGCCCTTAAATAACATGGCTCTTAGGCCCTTAAGTTGCATAAACCTTAAACACTGAATTTCCCACATAAGTAATGCCTTTGACCTGCAAATACACCCAACAATACATATGCCCTTAATAAACTCCTTGAGAGCATTTTACTAGCTCATTCACCATTGGCTCCTTAGGTATTTTATTAAGCAAATCAAGCTCATTTTCCTAAGGCATTTAAACCACATTAAGATAGCATATTTACCTCTTTTTCCTCCCAAATTTCTTTCTTGTTTCCTTACAAAACCGGTAAGGCATTTGGTTCCTTGCCAACTACTAAACATTATACAAACAACATAATGAGTATTCAAGCTTTAAGCTCCATCTCATTGTAAACCCTAGGTTTACATTATTTCAAAACATTAATGTAGTTGTTTTACCTTAATCTTTGAAGGGTGTTTGAATATCTATGAAGAGAGGACTCCACCTAGTCCTTGAAAGATTCAAATGGAGCTAGAACAAAGCAACACAAGGGGCTCCATCAATGAATATTTTCGGTCACACACAAACATGGAGGAAACTTGATTTTTCTTTGAGATTCCTTACCTAGGAGCAAAGGAGATCAATAATATGTGGAAAGACAAGCTCAAGCTCCATCAATGGTGGAACTCCATGGCACCGAAATGGTGATCCTGAAATTTTGAGAAGATAGGAATGAAGAGCTTGATGAGAGGAAGAGAATGGTGGTGTTTGTTTTTGATTTGGTTAAGTGAGCTAGGTTTTACAAGAGTTCAAAGGTGGACTTCCATGGTGGTGGTGCTGTATCACCGAGAGAGAGAACAAGAAGAAGAGAGGAAGAAGAAGTTGGAACCGTGTGAAATGGAGAAGGAATGAGAGAAATGAGATAAGTTTGCTTTTTAGAAGATATTTGTGTTTATAAAGCAAATAGTAACTATATTAGTCATCTTTATTTCTTTAACAAGTTAACAAGTGAGTGGTGAGTCACCACACTTAAGAAAACCGGCCCCCTTTATTACATAAGGGTATTATAGTCTTTGTTGGTCAATTTAATTACTTATAACATTATATGTTACAAACTAGCTTATAAAAATCACTATTCACAAAACAAGGCACATAGAAGTGAAATTTTTGATTTCCCATTGATATAGACTTCCAAATGTGATACTATATAGTACACATGTATATTTAAGAGTAATGATGGACATTTAGCCACTCAAAACTCATTTATAAGACAATTTTTCAAAAACGTGCTTTAAGACTCCTTAAAGCACATTTTGTGTTTTAACTTGTTTTCAAGCTTGGTTTTCTTTAGTAATTGCTTTAATATGTTCATTAACATATAAATAAGGTATAGGTATGACCATTAGGTCTTATACAAATTTATCCCAAGCTTAGAGCACATTTTTGCTCATATTGACTTTAAGGTATTTTCTTGTGTTTTATTTGGTTTAACTGCCCACCAAGGTTTCCTAAGGACTTATTTAGCCTTATTAAATCATAATTGAATATTATTAAGTCTTGGTAGGCTCTTTCGGTCCTAACCAAGATCACTCATAGCTTAGAGCATGTTTTTGCTCAAACTGTATCTTAGCGTTTTATTGCATTTTACTATGGTTTAATTGTTTACTGATGTTTCTAAGGCACTTTTTAGCCTTTACATACCATAGTTTGATATTTAAACCACATATCAAGGTTTGGGGTATTTCATTCAATGATTTTGTAAATTTGAGAATAGACCACAGAGAGAGACAAACGTTAGATATTATCTCCTTAATTAGCTGATAAAATCCATCGCTGTTATAAAAAGAATTTTTGCTTAATGCTAATTAATAATTTAGACTTTTTCTGCTAGTAAAAAGTTTATTGAATTAATTAAGAGTTGACCTTTTCTATGCTTTAGGAAGGTCACGAGATAAATTCTTAAACAGACAAATAGAGCAAATTAAGATTATAATTAAAGTCTGAAGTATGTTTGGGCGATTTCACCTTCATTAGCACATTTTCCATCCATTTGATACACAACTGTTTTATTAAAGCTTTTAATTGTTTTTATCTATCCAACCCAAAAATACCAAGATTGCCACTGGCTAAACCCCCTTTTATTTACTGTTTATTAAATACCGAAACTAGGAAAATTGAACAATTTCCCTGAGGATACGACACTCGTTGTACTACTCTGACTAGGTGCACTTGCCTATTAGTTTGCAATAAATCTATATATAATATTGTGTAGATTTTGCTCAACAGCAGGACCTCTACCTGTATCTCTCGGCATCCGACTGGGCGATCGTGGCAATTTTAAATATGGAATAAGAAAGAAAGGAAATTCCGGTCTATTACATCAGAAAGATCCTAACAGCAATGAAGACAAGATACACAAATATTGAGAAAATTTTGTTTGCACGTGAAAGTTGCATCCTATTTTCAATCACATCAAATTTTCGTCAGAACCAATTGGCCACTAAAGTAGAAAGTAGATAGCCAACAATCCCAGTGCATCTGCGCACATGGTCAGTTGGATGGTCGAGCTAACTCAGTGAGTTTGAGCCTCTGGATCTCTTGCATGTTGGCCTCTACTATGTTTGTATGTTGTTTCCGTTTTTACTAATAAACCAAGGTTTTATCCTTCCAGGTCTAGTTATAGATCTAGGTTTTTTCAATGTTAGGCTATGGGTCTTAAGTACTCTTTTTTTACGCTATCAGGAACTTATCCACTTTATTTTGGTCCTAGCAGGTGTCAGTCATTAAGAGCGTGTTAAGCAAAGCTCTTCACTTGTTTAGTTAGTTTGGATTGCATCAATAGATGTTCTTCAAGCTCGAATTATTGGCCCAACCAAGGTAGTCCTTTTATCGTCACTAATTTTCAGGCTTCTTTTAACTCGTCATTGTACTCCTGTTTACTTTAATGGAAAGTAAAACTTCTTTTTGAAAAAACATGATGTCGAAATCACAAACCAGTAATCTTCAATGACACACATGTTGTATTGATCCACTGATCAATCAAACTCACATAACCTAAATCTTTTTTTTGATAAGTGACTGAAAGTTCAACATAAGAGCGATACTGAGACTCTAAATGAACCTTTCTCACAATACGGAAGTGGGTATGTTTTGAACAAAGAATTTTTTGTTCTAAGGTATCACTCCACTACCGACCAAGCACAGGGACTTGGCACACACTTCTAGATCGCTCAACTATCTAACACTTATATACAAATAATCTCTTAAATGAACTATTATGAGACATCTTTCACTCTTGAAGGAGATCTTCATATTATAGTGCTAAGGAGATATATTTACAAGTGTAAGAGACTAACAAACCTAATCCTAACTGCTTCCGTCAACTTGGACGTTAGCTTCTATCTGCACCACTTCTCCTGGAAAACTTGTTTCGGTTGAGGAAACTAAGTTTATGGTTAGTTGTTGCCTATAAATTACGGAATTCGACCTTCCAATCAGGTACATGTCTTGTAGAAAGGTTGTCTTGATTCCTAGTCCATTAATTGACTAATTCTTCTTAGGTTTTGTTATTTACTTAATCGGCAGTTGTCAACAAGATCCTTGCTTGTGTCGGCAGGTGTTTTATTTGGTCTTCTAGTCGACACTTGCTTTATATAAAGACACTTCCTCTCATCATTATTTTATATCTTATAGGTAACTAATAGACTTACATCATCAATTTGTCTCTAATTTCGATATACGAGCCATTTGTTTGGGATGCTATTAAAATTTGTTAGGAACACTCATTTTTTACACTTCTTTGGTGTCATATTTTTGCATCAGTCGCCGTTCCACCATTCGCCTAGCAGCATGTGGGACGGGACAGCTCCAATTAGGCAGCGCATGGGCGGATAGTACCCATACAAACTGGCCTTTATAGGGACCTATATGAATGGGCGCGACCAAGCAAAGCATACTTCCATAGGCTCATGCTGCGGCCAACGTATAGAATTTAGAAGGTTCCAAGACTTGGTGCAACAAATCCCAGGTGGAAGATCAACCACGGAAGCTGGACCTGTTTTAAAAAAAGGCCTAGGAACAGATAGACCAAAAGGAGATAAAGAGGATAGATTCTCCAAAAGGCTCGATAGGTGGTTGAATCTAACGGCACAAGGTATGACGAAGTTGGAACTTCTTTGGACGAAGAGCATGTAAAGGTGGGAAAGGGGTTTGGTTTAGCGATTATTTGAGTTTCCGTTTGTAAAATAAAGAAGAAAAGCTAAAAAGCCTCTAAGATTGAAAGGAGGGCAGTGGAGAAGGATGCAGTGGACTATGAAATATAAAGAAAAGGTGGAAATCGAAGCAAGTCAAACTTTAGAGACTGCCAAGCAGTTTTTGTGTGTTTGTTGAGAATGATGAGGAGGAAGTCCGGCCTCCAATCAAGAACAGCTTGCTGGAGATCAAAAGCCTGCATGTGAGGGACAAGAGCAGGAGGAAAATAAAGAAGGAAGAATATCCAGTAGATAAGAATTGTTAATAATCTTGGATGTATGAACCGGGAAGAAGATACGGAGTTGGTCTAAGGTTATCGTGGTTCAGTCACTAATAGAGGAGGATTTGGACATCCCTGGATTATCTATATGTATAAAAAAATCATTTCTACTGACTTTCTTTCCGTTCTGTAATAACGCATTGAACTTCAGTAACAGACAAAAAAGCAGGTTTTTCCAATTAGCACCAGGTAACAAATTTACAAAACGCTACAGAAACACAGATCACCTCAGCAATGAAGTGAAAGGGATTCCTTACAAATCAATTTTAGTCGAGACAGAGCTTATATATTTTAAGTGTTACTGGGTGTACAGGGAAAAGGACTGATGAAAAAGAAAGCGGCAGCTAGTTGATAGCTAGTAACGTTACATGGATGAATAATCAAGAAGCTTTGTCCATCAGCTGAATTGGAGCAAGAATATTTGATTTGCTAGTTTCAACAACGCATCCATTCATCACCATCTCCTCCAACATGAAATGAGCTTTCTCTAAATGGAACATAATGTCTAGCTCACACTGCATAATTCACAACCATATTTAATAGTTAGAAGTCCCACGTATTTATATCTGCTTATAAGAAATGTTGATAAGGATTGGATAGATTTGAGGCCTCAGAAGACATTACCACATTGCCAAAGTGGCGGTCCATGGTTTCAACTAACAAATGTATGAATTCCAAAATAGCAAGCTCATTCTGCGAAAAAACGTAATGGAAACCAACCAAAACAAGAAATAAATACCTAACTCGGTGTACATCATGAAATACCCCAAACCTTAATATGTGGTTAATTACATAATTAATATATTTTAAGACTTAATTAGTCATTAAGAACATGTGGGAGAAATTCCCGAAAGAAACGAATCCATATAATGGATTAAAAGCACAAACGAGACTTTAAACACGTTTTTCGAGAAAACCGAAAACGTGACTTAAACGCCTAAACGGACTTGTATAAATTATAGTTGATTTTATAACTATAATTATATACTAATTAAAGTCTAAGAAATTTTAGAATCAAAAAATATATATATTCCGGAACCGGACCCGGACTGTTAAAAACCGACAGTTCGGGAGTTAACGGGTGTTATCTGCTAATGACCAAGTGCCACTCTCTCACATTGTAAAATAAAAATCAGATTTTTATTCCCTCTCTATTCTATTAATACCACTCATTTACTAAACTACAAAACAATAAAATACATTTATTTCCTCTCACACACAAAACTCTCTCTCACCTCTCTCTCCCCCTCATTCTCTTCACTCACGGTTGCCTTCCCCCTCACCCAGCTCTCTCTTTCTCTTGTTTGCCAAGCATGGCGATTTCACAAAGCCAAGAAGCCCCAACTTCAATCTCTTGTAACTTCTCATCTTAGCTCCAAATCAAGAAATTCTTTCACCAAAATACTCCTCTCATCTTGGAGATCATTTTGCACCTTTCAAAATCTCAAAACACCACACTTCATCTCCATGGGTGTACCCCATTTTGAAGGAAAAGCTTCACATTCTTGAAGCCAAGTGTCTTCTTGTTGTTCTAAGGTAAGAAGGAAATCAAAAACTCACTCATTCCTTCATTTCCTTCTTGAAATCGATTTTCCTTGTTTTGAACACCATGCTTGTTCTCCATGTTAGCTTGTTCAATCTCCTTGAGGAGTTGGAGCTAGCCCAATCCCACTACCAAGCATTTCAGTTTTGAAATAGAAGGTAATTCCCTCCATGTGTTCAAGCAATTGCTAATTCTAGGGTTAGAGGAATTATAAACCCTAAATACTCATTTTGGCAATCTTGGCTTGGTCATTAGTGTAGCGGTAAATCCCGTTGATAGCCGATTGTGGAACAAGATAAAGAGAAGGGAAGGTTTGGGAAGAAAAACCAAGGTAATGAACTTACCTTAAACCATGTGTGTGAGCTATGAAATGTGTTTTTGTTTGAGCAAATAAATGTTGGGTGTAATGCAGGTGTTGCTAATAATATGAGGAAATTCAGTGTTTAAATTGTTGTTGTTTAAGTGCCAACCTTAAGGGTTATACATGTTGTGGTGTTGTTGTCAAATTGATGGTTTTGTATACAAATTAGTGTTTTTAAATGAGTTGTTGTCAAGTGTTTTGGAGGCCAAATGATGTGGGGAAACATGTAATATCCATGGGAAGTCATGCCAAATTTGTAAAAGTTTGGGTGCAATTCTGTGTTGAAAATGCGTTTGAAAATGAACTTACAGGCACGTCCGAACTTCCGTCCGGACTTGGAAGTTCGGACATGCCACGCCGTGTTAAAAATTTTTCGAGTTCTAGGGATGTCCGGACTTCTGTCCGACCTTTGAAGCCGGACACGTCAAAAATTTTCTTCCCAGTTTTAGTCTCGACTTGTGTCCGAACTTCGATGTCCGGACACAAGTTCGGACCCTCAATTTTCATTGGTTTTAACCCTCGACTTGTGTCCGAACTTCGATGTCCGGACACAAGTTCGGACGCACCAAGATTTTCACGGTTTAAGTCTCGACTTGTGTCCGAACATTGATGTCCGGACACAAGTTCGGACATGTTAAAAATTTCCCAGATTGCTCTCGACTTGTGTCCGAACATTGATGTCCGGACACAAGTTCGGACAAATGCCAGTTTTCAACTTCTGAGTCTCGGCTTGTGTCCGAACATTGATGTCCGGACACAAGTTCGGACATGTCACTGTTTTCAACATAACTGCTCGTTTGAGCCCCGTTTTGACTTCCGTTTGCGGGGGTTTGTCTAGAACATGTAGGTGGACTATAATAACAACTAAAAGATGGGAAAAATCATAATAAAGTGTGAAAGAAAATAAACAAGGAATGTGAAGTAACAAGTTTATCAAGGGTCTAGTATATTAATTAACCGACGTTATTAATCGTGTTTAGGAACCACGTACGGTGGAACACTAGAGCGGCAAGGACCAAGGTATGGTTTTCTTGCAGTCCGTTGCCTACCGGTTTACACCGGCTTGTGTGCTACTTGTGTTTTTGTGTGTTTACAACCTTGTAAGATTAAATCATGAAACGAGTTTACAGTTTTGTTATTAATGTGACGTGTATGTGCCGATACCGGTAACCTCGAATGCGTGCTAACCATTATTTAACCCAAGTCTAGAAACGTAAGAGAACGGTATCCGGTAATAACGTGCCCAACCTAAGGAACGTTCTAACCCGGCTATGTGTGTGTTGTGTTGTGTGTTGCCGATTTATGAATGCCTATCTCCCTTGTATGTCTAACTAACTGGACTTAAACACTTACTTGTGTGAGATGATGTTAAGCTCCCATTGTGGGACTTCTAACGAGTGCTAACCGGGAGTGAGGAATCCGGTCGTTCCGGTCACGCGTGTATGTATGGGTGTCGACATCTGAATCAGATTCGGCTCTCTCCTTATGTTAGGGTAGTCTTCCTTTTATGGGGAATTCGACCTCCCATAGCTTAGCCAAAGCTACCTACCTGACTTCCACTCGGCTAGGGGGAAATTATGTGTTGATGTGTTCGGGTCACTACGCTCGTCTCATCTTTCAAGTTAAAGTTACTCACCCGACTAACTAAACAGTAATGTGTTTGTGTTAAGCTTAACATGAGGATGAAGACATCCTCTAGGCTTACAAGTTGACTAACCATGTTGGTTGTTACTTAAAGTGAACTGTTTCACTATGTATGTGTTGTTATTGTTCTGCAATAATTCCTGTTATATATATATATGCATGTTGTATGATAAAATCAACGCCATGTAATAATGACAAATAGTTGCGTGTATCCCGGTAGTCAGCGGGCTGCACGTTAACCATGCCAGCAAAAGGTTGCTGACCCCCTTGGGGGCTATGTTTATTTGCAGGATGAGGATCGAGGAAGCAGATTGGCTTTAGATCCTAGGATGTTGATATTTTGCTGTTTTTGGATGTTGAACCCGAGTAGTGTTTTACACTCGAGGTCGTTTATTTTGGTGGATGTAAAGTTGGTTAGTGATTTTTGAACAGTTACACTCGGTATATTGTAATTCTTTTTGGATGGTCATTTTTGGAAGGTTGTAAGTATGCTCGGGATTCGTGTGATCAGACCGATACATATTATGTAACAGCCTTGTTAGCCACGTGGGTGGCTAACGGCGTGTAACACCGCCCTTTTGGTATATGTTAAAGTAATGATTTCCGCTGCGATTATTGATTAAGTGTTAAGGTTTTGGATGGGGTGTTACAAAAAGTGGTATCAGAGCGAAGTATCGCTCTGATTACCGACAACCGAGCCTAGGAATATACCGAGTTAGGAATTTAAACATTGTCGTCCAAAGGACGTTATAAACATGTGGTTCGATAAGTTTGTAAGCACAATACTAATGTGCTCTCATGTATGTTCAGATGGCAGGGCGACCGCGAGGACGAGGCCGAGGAGGGCCTGGTCCAAGTGACCCGGGGATAACCCCACTGCTCAAATGATGGCCGAAGCGGTAGCGGCCGCCCTGGCACAAGTTGTGCCTCAGATAGTAGCTGCAGTGCAGCAGGGCAGCAGACGCCCGTTGGTCAGGACCAGCCTGAACCACCACCACCACCTCAGCCACGCGAAACTAATTGGGTGAAAGCGTTGGCCGATTTGAGGCCCCCGTCTTTCAAAGGGGAGACCGACCCTTCTAAGCTAGAGGCGTACATCTCGGAGCTCGAGACCGCCTATGAGACTTTGGCTGTTCCTGCTGATGCCAAGGTCCGACTTGCTGCGTTTTATTTGAAGGGTTCGGCTAGGAACTGGTGGAAGCTAGTGAGGGCTGAGAACTTGGCCGACCCGGATTTCGGTTGGGAGCAGTACACGGCATTGCTGAGGGCCAAGTACTATCCCGTGCATGTGCAAGAGGCGAAGCGCCTGGAGCTTGACAGTCTGAAACAAGGGACAAAATGACGGTGGACGACTACTACATACCCGCCTTCACCGACCTTGTGCATCCTCTACCCGACCTTGGTTACTCGAACCGGGTCTTAGTAAACCGATTCTACAGTGGGTTGAGCCACCGCCTACGCTATGGCATGGGGCCAGCCGAGTACAATACCTTGCAGGTAAATTTCCAATAATGTCTAAGTGTGAATAAGTAATGTTGTATGGAGTGTGTAAATGTGTTGCGGGGCATGACTAACACCTTGATACTCAGGAGTGCTATCATGCCGCTGCTAAGGTGGAGATCACCGTCCGTCTAAGGGACGAGGAGAATGCGCATAAGCGCAAGGTCTCGAGCGAGGGCCAAAGCTCGCAAGGGTACCAAGGAGGGAAGAAGAGGAAACCTTACCCTCAGCCCCAGAAGGGCCAGCAGCAGCAAGAAGGCAAGGGCCAAGCCCAGCCCACTACCACGGAGGAGCCGCTGAAGCTCACTTATGCCTATGCGGCTAAGCCCTTACGCTCACACCCGCCCAAGGGTAACTAATAAATTTCGAATATCGAATTCAAGTATGTATTGTTATGTTGTGAAGTGTGTATTGATTGTGTGTTGTAATAGCAGCCAGTACGGGCTCTGCACCGGAGCGCCACTATTTCTGCAAGTGGTGCAAGGGTGACCATCCCGGTAAGGACTGCAAAGGGAACGATGTGCTGTGCCACTACTGCAAGAAGCTGGGGCACCGTGATTTTGAGTGCTACAGCAACCCCGATGGCAGAAACTATAGGCCTAGAGGGCAATGGAAGGGTAAGGCCACTGCTACCACTGAGGGCCCGAAATCTACCTATCAGCCATCCTCAGGGCAAGGGAATACTGATTCCCAGAAGGGGAAGGGGCCAGGAGCAGGCAAGGCTGCCTTGAACGTGGTGGACCGGTCAGAGGCACCAGGATCGTCTTCTAGACCAGGTACCCCCTTAAAACGTTAAGTAAGATAAGTGATTGCTTACCGCATTTCCATGCATGTGTGTTAGTGGGTCTAAATGAATAACCACATAAGTAATGAGTTGAAGTATAAAGTGAAACCACCTAAATTAGAAGATTTATAAACCTTAGGGACCTTCAATATTTGCTATCCAATCCCACCCACACCGAACCCCGGAGATACCACCATCGACATCGCCGACTATCCAGCAGAACAGTGTCAAGTTATCCAGCCAGGTATGATCTTATTTAAGGGATACTTGACACCCGAAGCACAAATCCACATCATCCGACGATGCAACGAGCTTGGAGCAGCACCTGGAGGTTTCTACACACCCCGAATACCCAAGTGGAGCGAAATGAACTTAAAAATGATGTGCATGGGTAAGGATTGGAACCCTTACACCAAGTCATATCAAGACACACGAGCTGAAGATGGAGCTACCATACGAGTATACCTGAGGAGTTCCTTGCGGTTGTTAATCACACCGTGGGAATTGCTCAGCAAGTTGAACCGGAACAAATCCCAAGTATCAAGGCAGATTTGTGTATTGTCAATTTCTACCAGAAAGGTGGAAGGTTGGGTTTACACCAAGACAAGGACGAGTCACCCGAGTCTCTTAGTAAGGGAGTACCCGTGGTGTCTTGGTCCATTGGTGATACCGCAGTGTTTATGTATGGCGAGCAGAAGCGTGCGGACCTTGCAAGAAAGTTAGTATTGGAGTCTGGAGATGTGTTAATCATGGGTGGGCAGTCGAGGATGCTGTATCATGGTATCAAGAAGATCAAATTGAATACGGCGCCTCCGACAATAATCAATGCCACCCACATGAAACCTGGAAGACTGAACTTAACCTTTAGACAGTTCTGAAGTTATGTGTAATCATGTAAAGTATGAAGCCAGTTGTATGTTAAGTATGTGATGCATTAAGTATGTTAAGTTATCGAGCGATGTAGCCAATGTAATACCATCATGGTGTAACGATGAGTTTATGAATAAAGTAGTGTTGATTTCTTGAGCATTCCACCCGTGTTGTTACCAATATACTTATCAAGTTTATGAAATAAATTAGGCGCTGCACTCGGGACGGAAGGTACACTGAGTGTGTGTACAGAGGCAGAGGCCGGCAGAAGCGGCACTATCCTCACCGGTACCTTCCCAGTGAATGGCGTGGATGCGTCGATCTTGTTCGACTCTGGAGCCTCACATACGTTTGTCTCACTCTCATTTGCGAGGAGACTGGGGCTAGACGGGGAGGAGATCCCTGACTTCTTAGTCACTCTCCCGTCTAAGGAGCGGATCAGATGCACCCGTTATTACCGAGATGCCACCGTTCGAATTAAGAATGAAGAGTTCCCGATCGACTTGATAGAGTTCGAGGGGCTCGGATTTGATGTGATTGTGGGGATGAACTGGTTGGAGCGGTACAAGGGCAGAATCCTATGTGCCGAGCACCGTCTGCTTCTTAGGAGTCCGTCTGGGGTTACCATTTCATACCGCCAGAGGCCCAGGGAGCCTTCGACACAGATCATCTCCGCCATGGCCATGTACCACGAAATCAGAAGGAAGAATGATGTATACCTCTGCTATGTCCAGGACATAGAGAGAGACCCGGAGTTTAGCCCAGATGTACCGGTTGTGTCGGAGTTTCCTGATGTCTTTCCTAAGGAGCTCCCAGGCATGCCGCCTACACGGGCAGTTGAGTTTGAGATTGACTTGGTACCGGGCACCGGACCTATAGCGAAGGCGCCCTACCGTATGGCTCCAGCTGAGATGACTGAGCTCAAAGAACAGCTGCGAGACCTGCTAGACAAGGGATTTATCCGCCCTAGCGTCTCACCATGGGGAGCACCAGTCCTTTTTGTGAAGAAAAATGGAGTCTCCGCCTCTGCATCGACTACAGAGAGCTGAATGCTGTGACGGTGAAGAACCGTTACCCATTGCCACGTATCGATGATTTGTTTGATCAGCTGAGAGGTGCATCTGTGTTCTCTAAGATCGATCTGCGATCGGGTTACCATCAGATTGCTATCAGAGACAGTGATATAGAGAAGACCGCTTTCCGTACCAGATATGGGCACTATGAATTCACGGTCATGCCGTTTGGGTTGTCTAATGCACCAGCAAAGTTTATGGATTTGATGAATCGTTTGTTTCGAGATCAGTTGGATAGATCAGTAGTTGTCTTCATCGACGATATTCTCATTTATTCTAAGTCCAAGGTGGAGCATGAAGCTCACCTGAGGAGTGTGTTGCAACGTTGAGAGAGAACCAGCTTTATGCGAAGTTCTCAAAGTGTGAATTTTGGTTGGACCAAGTCTCTTTCCTTGGTCATGTTATTTCTGAGGCCGGGATCGCTGTGGATCCGGCCAAGATTGATGCTGTGCGCACCTGGCCTAGACCGAAGACGGTTGCCGACATCCGGAGCTTCCTCGGTCTGGCAGGTTACTATCGGAGGTTTGTGAGGAATTTCTCTAGTGTTTCGAAACCGCTGACATCCTTGACGAAGAAGGATGCACCGTTTGATTGGACTGAGGACTGTGAAATCTCGTTTCAGAAGCTCAAGGATGCTTTGACTTCTGCACCGATTCTTACTATACCAGAGGGTACTGATGGTTTTGAGGTGTACTGTGATGCGTCAGGTAAAGGTATGGGCTGTGTTTTGATGCAACACGGGAAGGTCGTGGCTTACGCCTCCCGACAGTTGAAGCGACATGAAGAAAATTATCCTACGCATGATTTAGAATTGGGTGCCATTGTCTTCGCATTGAAGATATGGCGACACCATTTGTATGGAGTGAATGTGACGATTTATTCAGATCACAAGAGCTTGAAATACCTGTTCACTCAGAAGGAGTTGAACATGAGGCAAAGAAGATGGGTTGAATTCCTTACTGACTATGATATTAACCTTCAGTACAAGGAAGGTAAAGCAAACATTGTAGCTGATGCATTGAGTCGCCGAGCACACTCTCTCCATTCGCTTATCTCTCACTCTAGCTTGGTTGAAGAGGTGCGGAGTGCTCAGATGTCAGATCAGTACATGCAAGAGATCAAACAGAAGCTTATCGATGGCACATTCGAAGGTCAGAAGTATGACTTCCGACTTCATGATGATGGTTTGATCAGGCTGAATGGCCGACTTTGTATTCCACGAAGTAGCGCTGAGCTGAAGGAGCGCATATTGAGTGAATCACACTTTCTTCTACTTCTATTCACCCCGGAGCTTCAAAAATGTACAAGGGTATGAAGAGATATTTCTGGTGGACCGGTATGAAGAAAGATGTGACAGATTATGTTGTTAGGTGTCTCACTTGCCAGAAGGTCAAGTTTGAGCACCGTCGTCCTGGTGGCATGGTACAGCCAATGCCCGTTCCTGAATGGAAGTTCCATGATATCTCCATGGACTTCGTGGTTGGGCTTCCGCCTACTCGGGGAGGCTTGAATATGATATGGGTCGTTGTTGACCGACTGACCAAGGTGGCCAGATTCATTCCGATGAAGGACACCTGGAAAGTGGCGAAGCTAGCAGAGCTCTTCGACCGTGAGATAGTACGACATCATGGAGTACCAAGACTATCGTGTCTGATAGGGATACCAGATTCCTCTCGAGGTACTGGAGAAGTACACGGGAAGCACTTGGTACCGAACTGAAGTTGAGTACGGCGTTCCACCCACAGACAGATGGTCAGAGTGAGCGCACCATACAGACGCTTGAGGATATGTTACGTGCATGTGCACTTGACTTTCAGACCAGCTGGATTGATAAGTTACATCTGATCGAGTTTAGCTACAACAACAGTTACCACGCGTCGATCAAGATGTCTCCCTTCCAGGCCTTGTACGGTAGACCATGCCGCACGCCATTATGCTGGGATGAGTCGAGTGAGACGGTCATTATAGGACCTGAGTATTTGGAGCAAGTACAAGCAGAAGTACGTCAAATCCGGGCTAACATGAAAGCAGCTCAGGATAGACAGAAATCGTACGCCGATGTGCGCAGACGCGACCTGGAGTTCGCCGTGGGCGATCAGGTATTCCTTAGAGTATCCCCCATGAAGGGAGTATTCGTTTTGGCCAGAAAGGCAAGTTGAGCCCGAAATATGTGGGGCCTTATGTTGTGACGGAGCGGATAGGCCCGGTAGCTTACAGGCTTGATTTACCTGCTGAGCTGGGCAAGGTACATGATGTATTTCATGTGTCCCAGTTGAAGAAATATATGTCTCATCCGTCTCATGTACTTCAGCCCGAGAGGCTAACATTAGAGCCGACCATGCGATCAGTGGAGACTCCCGTACGGATCCTGGACACTAAGACTCGAGACACTCGCCATAAATCTGTGAGATTGGTGAAGGTTCTCTGGTCTAACCAGGAAGTCGAGGAGGCCACTTGGGAGCTGGAGGAGAAGATGAGGCGAAGTACCCGTCGTTGTTTACTTCTTAGTTTTATGTATAGGGTACGGGGCGTACCCCTATTTAAGGGGGGTAGAGCCGCTTCGGTTATGTATGTATGGCATGTATTGGAATACATGTCTATGTTGTTATGTTATAGACCTTGAGTCTAAGTGATGTTTTGTTATGGGGACCTTGAGTCCAATGTGATGTAAAGAATTTTGTATGTTTGTTATGGGAGCGTTGTTGCAGAAGTAATCCCCGTGTTCTAATATTAAGATACGTGGAAATGTGAACTTTGGGGACAAAGTTCTTTTAAGGGGGGTAGATTGAAATACCCCAAACCTTAATATGTTGGTTAATTACATAATTAATATATTTTAAGACTTAATTAGTCATTAAGAACATGTGGGAGAAATTCCCGAAAGAAACGAATCCATATAATGGATTAAAAGTACAAACGAGACTTTAAACACGTTTTTCGAGAAAACTGAAAAACGTGACTTAAACGTTTTAAAACGGACTTGTATAAATTATAGTTGATTTTATAACTATAATTATATACTAATTAAAGTCTAAGAATTTTTAGAATCAAAAAATATATATATTCCGGAAACCGGACCCAGACTGTTAAAACCGACAGTTCGGGAGTTAACGGGTGTTATCTGCTAATGACCAAGTGCCACTCTCTCACATTGTAAAATAAAAATCAGATTTTATTCCTCTCTCTATTCTATTAATACCACTCATTTACTAAACTACAAAACAATAAAATACATTATTTCCCTCTCACACACAAAACTCTCTCTCCTCTCTCTCTCTCTCCCCTCATTCTCTTCACTCACGGTTGCCTTCCCCCTCACCCAGCTCTCTCTTTCTCTTGTTTTGCCAAGCATGGCGATTTCACAAAGCCAAAGAAGCCCCAACTTCAATCTCTTGTAACTTCCTCATCTTAGCTCCAAATCAAGAAATTCTTTCACCAAAATACTCCTCTCATCTTGGAGATCATTTTGCATTTGCACCTTCAAAATCTCAAAACACCACACTTCATCTCCATGGGTGTACCCCATTTTGAAGGAAAGCTTCACATTCTTGAAGCCAAGTGTCTTCTTGTTGTTCTAAGGTAAGAAGGAAATCAAAACTCACTCATTCCTTCATTTCCTTCTTGAAATCGATTTTCCTTGTTTTGAACACCATGCTTGTTCTCCATGTTAGCTTGTTCAATCTCCTTGAGGAGTTGGAGCTAGCCCAATCCCACTACCAAGCATTTCAGTTTGAAATAGAAGGTAATTCCCTCCATGAGTTCAAGCAATTGCTAATTCTAGGGTTAGAGGAATTATAAACCCTAAATACTCATTTTGGCAATCTTGGCTTGGTCATTAGTGTAGCGGTAAATCCCGTTGATAGCCGATTGTGGAACAACGAATAAAGAGAAGGGAAGGTTTGGGAAGAAAACCAAGGGTAATGAACTTACCTTAAACCTATGTGTGAGCTATGAAATGTGTTTTGTTTGAGCAAATAAATGTTGGGTGTAATGCAGGTGTTGCTAATAATATGAGGAAATTCAGTGTTTAATTGTTGTTGTTTAAGTGCCAAACCTTAAGGGTTATACATGTTGTGGTGTTGTTGTCAAATTGATGGTTTTGTATACAAATTGGTGTTTTAAATGAGTTGTTGTCAAAGTGTTTGTGAGGGCAAATGATGTGGGGAAAACATGTAATATCCATGGGGAAGTCATGCCAAATTTGTAAAGATTTGGGTGCAATTCTGTGTTGAAAACGCGTTTTGAAAATGCACTTACAGGCACGTCCGAACTTCCGTCCGGACTTGGAAGTTCGGACATGCCACGCCGTGTTAAAAATTTTTCGAGTTTCTAAGGATGTCCGGACTTCTGTCCGACCTTTGAAGCCGGACACGTCAAAATTTTCTTCCCAGTTTTAGTCTCGACTTGTGTCCGAACTTCGATGTCCGGACACAAGTTCGGACACCTCAATTTTCACTGGTTTTAACCCTCGACTTGTGTCCGAACTTCGATGTCCGGACACAAGTTCGGACGCCCAAGATTTTCACGGTTTAAGTCTCGACTTGTGTCCGAACATTGATGTCCGGACACAAGTTCGGACATGTTAAAATTTCCCAGATTGCTCTCGACTTGTGTCCGAACATTGATGTCCGGACACAAGTTCGGACAAATGCCAGTTTTCAACTTCTGAGTCTCGGCTTGTGTCCGAACATTGATGTCCGGACACAAGTTCGGACATGTCACTGTTTTCAACATAAACTGCTCGTTTGAGCCCCGTTTTGACTTCCGTTTGCGGGGGTTTGTCTAGAACATGTAGGTGGACTATAATAACAACTAAAAGATGGGAAAAATCATAATAAAGTGTGAAAGAAAAATAAACAAGGAATGTGAAGTAACAAGTTTATCAAGGGTCTAGTATATTAATTAACCGACATTATTAATCGTGTTTAGGAACCACGTACGGTGGAACACTAGAGCGGCAAGGACCAAGGTATGGTTTTCTTGCAGTCCGTTGCCTACCGGTTTACACCGGCTTGTGTGCTACTTGTTTTTTGTGTGTTTACAACCTTGTAAGATTAAATCATGAAACGAGTTTACAGTTTTGTTATTAATGTGACGTGTATGTGCCGATACCGGTAACCTCGAATGCGTGCTAACCTTATTTAACCCAAGTCTAGAAACGTAAGAGAACGGTATCCGGTAATAACGTGCCCAACCTGGGGAACGTTCTAACCCGGCTATGTGTGTGGTTGTGTTGTGTGTTGCCGATTTATGCCTTATCTTCCCTTGTATGTCTAACTGGACTTAAACACTTAATTGTGTGAGATGATGTTAAGCTCCCATTGTGGGACTTCTAACGAGTGCTAACCGGGGAGTGAGGAATCCGGTCGTTCCGGTCACGCGTGTATGTATGGGTGTCGACATCTGAATCAGATTCGGCTCTCTCCTTATGTTAGGGTAGTCTTCCTTTTATGGGGAATTCGACCTCCCATAGCTTAGCCAAAGCTACCTACCTGACTTCCACTCGGGCTAGGGGAAATTATGTGTTGATGTGTTCGGGTCACTACGCTCGTCTCATCTTTCAAGTTAAAGTTACTCACCCGACTAACTAAACAGTAATGTGTTATGTGTTAAGCTTAACATGAGGATGAAGACATCCTCTAGGCTTACAAGTTGACTAACCATGTTGGTTTTACTTAAAGTGAACTGTTTCCACTATGTATGTGTTGTTATTGTTCTGCAATAATTCCTGTTATATATATATATGCATGTTGTATGATAAAATCAACGCCATGTAATAATGACAAATAGTTGCGTGTATCCCGGTAGTCAGCGGGCTGCACGTTAACCATGCCAGCAAAAGGTTGCTGACCCCCTTGGGGGCTATGTTTATTTTGCTGTTTTTGGATGTTTGAACCCGAGTAGTGTTTGTACACTCGAGGTCGTTTATTTTTGTGGATGTAAAGTTGGTTAGTGATTTTTGAACAGTTACACTCGGTATATTGTAATTCTTTGGGTGGTCATTTTTGGAAGGTTGTAAGTATGCTCGGGATTCGTGTGATCAGACCGATACATATTATGTAACAGCCTTGTTAGCCACGTGGGTGGCTAACGGCGTGTAACACCGCCCTTTTGGTATATGTTTAAGTAATGATTTTCCGCTGCGATTATTGATTAAGTGTTAAGGTTTTGGATGGGGTGTTACAAAAGTGGTATCAGAGCGAAGTATCACTCTGATTATCGACAACCGAGCTTAGGAATATACCGAGTTAGGAAATTTAAACATTGTCGTCCAGAGGACGTTATAAACATGTGGTTCGATAAGTTTGTAAGCACAATACTAATGTGCTCTCATGTATGTTCAGATGGCAGGGCGCGCCGCGAGGACGAGGCCGAGGGCCTGGTCCAAGTGACCCGGGGATAACCCCACTGCTCAAATGATGGCCGAAGCGGTAGCGGCCGCCCTGGCACAAGTTGTGCCTCAGATAGTAGCTGCAGTGCAGCAGGGCAGCAAACGCCCGTTGGTCAGGACCAGCCTGAACCACCACCACCACCTCAGCCACGCGAAACTAATTGGGTGAAAGCGTTGGCCGATTTGAGGCCCCCGTCTTTCAAAGGGGAGACCGACCCTTCTAAGCTAGAGGCGTACATCTCGGAGCTCGAGACCGCCTATGAGACTTTGGCTGTTCCTGCTGATGCCAAGGTCCGACTTGCTGCGTTTTATTTGAAGGGTTCGGCTAGGAACTGGTGGAAGCTAGTGAGGGCTGAGAACTTGGCCGACCCGGATTTCGGTTGGGAGCAGTACACGGCATTGCTGAGGGCCAAGTACTATCCCGTGCATGTGCAAGAGGCGAAGCGCCTGGAGCTTGACAGTCTGAAACAAGGGGACAAAATGACGGTGGACGACTACTACACCGCCTTCACCGACCTTGTGCACCTTCTACCCGACCTTGGTTACTCGAACCGGGTCTTAGTAAACCGTTTCTACAGTGGGTTGAGCCACCGCCTACGCTATGGCATGGGGCCAGCCGAGTACAATACCTTGCAGGTAAATTTCCAATAATGTCTAAGCGTGAATAAGTAATGTTGTATGGAGTGTGTAAATGTGTTGCGGGGCATGACTAACACCTTGATACTCAGGAGTGCTATCATGCCGCTGCTAAGGTGGAGATCACCGTCCGTCTAAGGGACGAGGAGAATGCGCATAAGCGCAAGGTCTCGAGCGAGGGCCAAAGCTCGCAAGGGTACCAAGGAGGGAAGAAGAGGAAACCTTACCCTCAGCCCCAGAAGGGCCAGCAGCAGCAAGAAGGCAAGGGCCAAGCCCAGCCCACTACCACGGAGGAGCCGCTGAAGCTCACTTATGCCTATGCGGCTAAGCCCTTACGCTCACACCCGCCCAAGGGTAACTAAAAATTTCGAATATCGAATTCAAGTATGTATTGTTATGTTGTGAAGTATGTATTGATTGTGTGTTGTAATAGCAGCCAGTACGGGCTCTGCACCGGAGCGCCACTATTTCTGCAAGTGGTGCAAGGGTGACCATCCCGGTAAGGACTGCAAAGGGAACGATGTGCTGTGCCACTACTGCAAGAAGCTGGGGCACCGTGATTTTGAGTGCTACAGCAACCCCGATGGCAGAAACTATAGGCCTAGAGGGCAATGGAAGGGTAAGGCCACTGCTACCACTGAGGGCCCGAAATCTACCTATCAGCCATCCTCAGGGCAAGGGAATACTGATTCCCAGAAGGGGAAGGGGCCAGGAGCAGGCAAGGCTGCCTTGAACGTGGTGGACCGGTCAGAGGCACCAGGATCGTCTTCTAGACCAGGTACCCCCTTACCCCCTTAACCGTTAAGTAAGATAAGTGATTGCTTACCGCATTTCCATGCATGTGTGTTAGTGGGTCTAAATGAATAACCATATAGTAATGAGTGAAGTATAAAGTGAAACCACCTAAATTAGAAGAGTTATAAACCTTAGGGCCCTTCAATATTTGCTATCCAAACCCACCCACACCGAACCCCGGAGATACCACCATCGACATCGCCGACTATCCAGTAGAACAGTGTCAAGTTATCCAGCCAGGTATGATCTTATTTAAGGGATACTTGACACCCGAAGCACAAATCCACATCATCCGACGATGCAACGAGCTTGGAGCAGCACCTGGAGGTTTCTACACACCCGAATACCCAAGTGGAGCGAAAATGAACTTAAAAATGATGTGTATGGGTAAGGATTGGAACCCTTACACCAAGTCATATCAAGACACAGCTGAAGATGGAGCTACCATACCGAGTATACCTGAGGAGTTCCTTGCGGTTGTTAATCACACCGTGGGAGTTGCTCAGCAAGTTGAACCGGAACAAATCCCAAGTATCAAGGCAGATTTGTGTATTGTCAATTTCTACCAGAAAGGTGGAAGGTTGGGTTTACACCAAGATAAGGACGAGTCACCCGAGTCTCTTAGTAAGGGAGTACCCGTGGTGTCTTGGTCCATTGGTGATACCGCAGTGTTTATGTATGGCGAGCAGAAGCGTGCGGACCTTGCAAGAAAGTTAGTATTGGAGTCTGGAGATGTGTTAATCATGGGTGGGCAGTCGAGGATGCTGTATCATGGTATCAAGAAGATCAAATTGAATACGGCGCCTCCGACAATAATCAATGCCACCCACATGAAGCCTGGAAGACTGAACTTAACCTTTAGACAGTTCTGAAGTTATGTGTAATCATGTAAAGTATGAAGCCAGTTGTATGTTAAGTATGTGATGCATTAAGTATGTTAAGTTATCGAGCAATGTAGCCAATGTAATACCATCATGGTGTAACGATGAGTTTTATGAATAAAGTAGTGTTGATTTCTTGAGCATTCCACCCGTGTTGTTACCAATATACTTATCAAGTTTATGAAATAAATTAGGCGCTGCACTCGGGACGGAAGGTACACTGAGTGTGTGTACAGAGGCAGAGGCCGGCAGAAGCGGCACTATCCTCACCGGTACCTTCCCAGTGAATGGCGTGGATGCGTCGATCTTGTTCGACTCTGGAGCCTCACATACGTTTGTCTCACTCTCATTTGCGAGGAGACTGGGCTAGACGGGGAGGAGATCCCTGACTTCTTAGTCACTCTCCCGTCTAAGGAGCGGATCAGATGCACCCGTTATTACCGAGATGCCACCGTTCGAATTAAGAAGGAGAGTTCCCCGATCGACTTGATAGAGTTCGAGGGGCTCGGATTTGATGTGATTGTGGGGATGAACTGGTTGGAGCGGTACAAGGGCAGAATCCTATGTGCCGAGCACCGTCTGCTTCTTAGGAGTCCGTCTGGGGTTACCATTTCATACCGCCAGAGGCCCAGGGAGCCTTCGACACAGATCATCTCCGCCATGGCCATGTACCACGAAATCAGAAGGAAGAATGATGTATACCTCTGCTAATACACCCAACACATACATATGCCCTTAATAAACTCCATTGAGAGCATTTTACTAGCTCATTCACCATGGCTCCTTAGGTATTTTATTAAGCAAATCAGCTCATTTTCCTAAGGCTTTAAACCACTTAAGATAGCATATTTCCTCTTTTTCCTCCCAAATTTCTTTCTTGTTTCCTTACAAAACCGGTAAGGCATTTGGTTCCTTGCCAACTACTAAACATTATACAACAACATAATGAGTATTCAAGCTTTAAGCTCCATCTCATTGTAAACCCTAGGTTTACATTATTTCAAAACATTAATGTAGTTGTTTTACCTTAATCTTTGAAGGGTGTTTGAATATCTATGAGAGAGGACTCCACCTAGTCCTTGAAAGATTCAAATGGAGCTAGACCAAAGCAACACAAGGGGCTCCATCAATGAATATTTTCGGTCACAACCAAAACATGGAGGAAACTTGATTTTTCTTTGAGATTCCTTACCTAGGAGCAAAGGAGATCAATAATATGTGGGAAGACAAGCTCAAGCTCCATCAATGGTGGACTCCATGGCACCGAAATGGTGATCCTGAAATTTTGAGAAGATAGAATGAAGAGCTTGATGAGAGGAAGAGAATGGTGGTGTTTGTTTTTGATTGGTTAGTGAGCTAGGTTTTACAAGAGTTCAAAGGTGGACTTCATGGTGGTGGTGCTGTATCACCGAGAGAGAACAAGAAGAAGAGAGGAAGAAGAAGTTGGAACCGTGTTGAAATGGAGAAGGAATGAGAGAAATGAGATAAGTTTGCTTTTTAAGAAGATATTTGTGTTTATAAAGCAAATAGTAACTATATTAGTCATCTTTATTTTTTAACACAGTTAACAAGTGAGTGGTGAGTCACCACACTTAAGAAAACCGGCCCCCTTTATTACATAAGGGTATTATAGTCTTTGTTGGTCATTTAATTACTTATAACATATATGTTACAAACTAGCTTATAAAAATCACTATTCACAAAACAAGGCACATAGAAGTGAAATTTTTGATTTCCCATTGATATAGACTTCCAAATGTGATACTATATAGTACACATGTATATTTAAGAGTAATGATGGACATTTAGCCACTCAAAACTCATTTATAAGACAATTTTTCAAAAACGTGCTTTAAGACTCCTTAAAGCACATTTTGTGTTTTAACTTGTTTTCAAGCTTGGTTTTCTTTAGTAATTGCTTTAATATGTTCATTAACATATAATAAGGTATAGGTATGACCATTAGGTCTTATACAAATTTATCCCAAGCTTAGAGCACATTTTTGCTCATATTGACTTTAAGGTATTTTCTTGTGTTTTATTTGGTTTAACTGCCCACCAAGGTTTCCTAAGGATTATTTAGCCTTATTAAATCATAATTGAATATTAGTAGTCTTGGTAGGCTCTTTGGGTCCTAACCAAGTTCACTCATAGCTTAGAGCATGTTTTTGCTCAAACTGTATCTTAGGTTTTATTGCATTTTACTATGGTTTAATTGTTTACTGATGTTTCTAAGGCACTTTTTAGCCTTTACATACCATAGTTTGATATTTAAACCACATATCAAGGTTTGGGGTATTTCATTCAATGATTTTGTAAATTTGAGAATAGACCACAGAGAGAGACAAACGTTAGATATTATCTCCTTAATTAGCTGATAAAATCCATCGCTGTTATAAAAAGAATTTTTGCTTAATGCTAATTAATAATTTAGACTTTTTCTGCTAGTAAAAAGTTTATTGAATTAATTAAGAGTTGACCTTTTCTATGCTTTAGGAAGGTCACGAGATAAATTCTTAAACAGACAAATAGAGCAAATTAAGATTATAATTAAAGTCTGAAGTATGTTTGGGCGATTTCACCTTCATTAGCACATTTTCCATCCATTTGATACACAACTGTTTTATTAAAGCTTTTAATTGTTTTTATCTATCCAACCCAAAAATACCAAGATTGCCACTGGCTAAACCCCCTTTTATTTACTGTTTATTAAATACCGAAACTAGGAAAATTGAACAATTTCCCTGAGGATACGACACTCGTTGTACTACTCTGACTAGGTGCACTTGCCTATTAGTTTGCAATAAATCTATATATAATATTGTGTAGATTTTGCTCAACAGCAGGACCTCTACCTGTATCTCTCGGCATCCGACTGGGCGATCGTGGCAATTTTAAATATGGAATAAGAAAGAAAGGAAATTCCGGTCTATTACATCAGAAAGATCCTAACAGCAATGAAGACAAGATACACAATATTGAGAAAATTTTGTTTGCACGTGAAAGTTGCATCCTTATTTTCAATCACATCAAATTTTCGTCAGAACCAATTGGCCACTAAAGTAGAAAGTAGATAGCCAACAATCCCAGTGCATCTGCGCACATGGTCAGTTGGATGGTCGAGCTAACTCAGTGAGTTTGAGCCTCTGGATCTCTTGCATGTTGGCCTCTACTATGTTTGTATGTTGTTTCCGTTTTTACTAATAAACCAAGGTTTTATCCTTCCAGGTCTAGTTATAGATCTAGGTTTTTTCAATGTTAGGCTATGGGTCTTAAGTACTCTTTTTTTACGCTATCAGGAACTTATCCACTTTATTTTGGTCCTAGCAGGTGTCAGTCATTAAGAGCGTGTTAAGCAAAGCTCTTCACTTGTTTAGTTAGTTTGGATTGCATCAATAGATGTTCTTCAAGCTCGAATTATTGGCCCAACCAAGGTAGTCCTTTTATCGTCACTAATTTTCAGGCTTCTTTTAACTCGTCATTGTACTCCTGTTTACTTTAATGGAAAGTAAAACTTCTTTTTGAAAAAACATGATGTCGAAATCACAAACCAGTAATCTTCAATGACACACATGTTGTATTGATCCACTGATCAATCAAACTCACATAACCTAAATTCTTTTTTTTGATAAGTGACTGAAAGTTCAACATAAGAGCGATACTGAGACTCTAAATGAACCTTTCTCACAATACGGAAGTGGGTATGTTTTGAACAAAGAATTTTTTGTTCTAAGGTATCACTCCACTACCGACCAAGCCACAGGGACTTGGCACACATTCTAGATCGCTCAACTATCTAACACTTATATACAAATAATCTCTTAAATGAACTATTATGAGACATCTTTCACTCTTGAAGGAGATCTTCATATTTATAGTGCTAAGGAGATATATTTACAAGTGTAAGAGACTAACAAACCTAATCCTAACTGCTTCCGTCAACTTGGACGTTAGCTTCTATCTGCACCACTTCTCCTGGAAAACTTGTTTCGGTTGAGGAAACTAAGTTTATGGTTAGTTGTTGCCTATAAATTACGGAATTCGACCTTCCAATCAGGTACATGTCTTGTAGAAAGGTTGTCTTGATTCCTAGTCCATTAATTGACTAATTCTTCTTAGGTTTTGTTATTTACTTAATCGGCAGTTGTCAACAAGATCCTTGCTTGTGTCGGCAGGTGTTTTATTTGGTCTTCTAGTCGACACTTGCTTTATATAAAGACACTTCCTCTCATCATTATTTTATATCTTATAGGTAACTAATAGACTTACATCATCAATTTGTCTCTAATTTCGATATACGAGCCATTTGTTTGGGATGCTATTAAAATTTGTTAGGAACACTCATTTTTTACACTTCTTTGGTGTCATATTTTTGCATCAGTCGCCGTTCCACCATTCGCCTAGCAGCATGTGGGACGGGACAGCTCCAATTAGGCAGCGCATGGGCGGATAGTACCCATACAAACTGGCCTTTATAGGGACCTATATGAATGGGCGCGACCAAGCAAAGCATACTTCCATAGGCTCATGCTGCGGCCAACGTATAGAATTTAGAAGGTTCCAAGACTTGGTGCAACAAATCCCAGGTGGAAGATCAACCACGGAAGCTGGACCTGTTTTAAAAAAAGGCCTAGGAACAGATAGACCAAAAGGAGATAAAGAGGATAGATTCTCCAAAAGGCTCGATAGGTGGTTGAATCTAACGGCACAAGGTATGACGAAGTTGGAACTTCTTTGGACGAAGAGCATGTAAAGGTGGGAAAGGGGTTTACTCGATTATTTGAGAACACAAGTTTCCGCTTTGGTATAAACCTAAAAGAGAAAAGCTTAAAAAGGCCTCTAAGATTGAAAGGAGGGCAGTGGAGAAGGATGCAGTGGACTATGAAATATAAAGAAAAAGGTGGAAATCGAAGCAAGTCAAACTTTAGAGACTGCCAAGCAGTTTTTGTGTGTTTGTTGAGAATGATGAGGAGGAAGTCCGGCCTCCAATCAAGAACAGCTTGCTGGAGATCAAAAGCCTGCATGTGAGGGACAAGAGCAGGAGGAAAATAAAGAAGGAAGAATATCCAGTAGATAAGAATTGTTAATAATCTTGGATGTATGAACCGGGAAGAAGATACGGAGTTGGTCTAAGGTTATCGTGGTTCAGTCACTAATAGAGGAGGATTTGGACATCCCTGGATTATCTATATGTATAAAAAAATCATTTCTACTGACTTTCTTTCCGTTCTGTAATAACGCATTGAACTTCAGTAACAGACAAAAAAGCAGGTTTTTCCAATTAGCACCAGGTAACAAATTTACAAAACGCTACAGAAACACAGATCACCTCAGCAATGAAGTGAAAGGGATTCCTTACAAATCAATTTTAGTCGAGACAGAGCTTATATATTTTAAGTGTTACTGGGTGTACAGGGAAAAGGACTGATGAAAAAGAAAGCGGCAGCTAGTTGATAGCTAGTAACGTTACATGGATGAATAATCAAGAAGCTTTGTCCATCAGCTGAATTGGAGCAAGAATATTTGATTTGCTAGTTTCAACAACGCATCCATTCATCACCATCTCCTCCAACATGAAATGAGCTTTCTCTAAATGGAACATAATGTCTAGCTCACACTGCATAATTCACAACCATATTTAATAGTTAGAAGTCCCACGTATTTATATCTGCTTATAAGAAATGTTGATAAGGATTGGATAGATTTGAGGCCTCAGAAGACATTACCACATTGCCAAAGTGGCGGTCCATGGTTTCAACTAACAAATGTATGAATTCCAAAATAGCAAGCTCATTCTGCGAAAAAACGTAATGGAAACCAACCAAAACAAGAAATAAATACCTAACTCGGTGTACATCATTCACAAAGCAAGCTCAAAAGCGAAGGAACAAGAGTTTTCAAGATAAGGCGCATCAATTTGCAGAGCGTACAAAAACAATATACTACATTCAAGCATTATGCAACTACCCCTTTTGTTTATCTGAAATGATAACAAAAGCATAAGCTGCTGACTCAACTCCCAGTTCAAACAGGTCAATATCAGATCCTAAGCAAGTATGTACATCAGGCTACCCATATCTCAACAGTTGCCACAGTAGGATCCACTTTCGTTTTTACATACAAAATATGTTACCCCTTCAGAATCTAGGATCAAAAAAGAGGCATGAAGGTCAATACTTACCTCTTCATTGTCAACGCCAACTAAGAAGAATAATGAGGCATAACGCCTATATACAATTTTGTAGTTCCGGTGCTCAACAAACGAACACTGCAGACAAAACCCACAAGCAAGCATCAGCACAAGAAATAGCATTAACGCAGAGGCATAAGAACAAGCACCTCCAACAAATAAAACACAGGTATACATTTGGATTTGGATACAGGTCTCAGCAGTTAGCCAAGACAACTGGCGAGCTGTTCTACAATAAGTGCACAAATAATCATTTCAATCTTTTTGTACCTAATTGGAAGGACTTGCCGTTTTCAGGTGAATTTTTACTGGTTTGACACCCCTCAAGGAGTGAGTAACAATGTTAGGTAGGATGTTTTGTGATATCTGCTTTGATCTATAGCTTATGCTATTCGCTGGTGTGGTACTCATTCCTAAGCTTTGGTGTTTAGGCTTGTACTAAGGACATGGTGGGTACTCTTTTTCCTTCTCAAATCTTTTCCCATTGGGTTTTATTTGGGGAGGTTTTAATGAGGCCCGAAATACCGGTCCGACAATCTTTATTAATCAAATGGCGAAAGCCTCAATTATCAAAAAAAAAACCTAATTGGAATAATCTTGTCATAAGGCTAGCGATCAAAAGCTTTCACATACATTTGAGAGGTGATGCGTGTAATAATAATAGCAGCTAGGCAGATCTTTTAAGCACTACCCAAATTAAATGGGTTAAGCTAAGTGGTGATTCCCACTAATGAATTATACTTCATTAATTCGTTAAAGAGGTATGAACGATCATAACCTAAATTGTGACTTACAATGACAGCAATCGTGAAACGAACAAAATCAAATCATTGCTTTTTTATGACAGCCTTATTATAGATCACAAATTTGCATCTCTAAGTTGAACCAGGATTGGACAAGCGAATAGGTTTAGCAAATGCATCAAAGTTGATATGAATTATCAACAAGATCAGTAAGGAAGCACAACCCGAAAGAAATTGGGATCAATCAGAACAAGGTAAATAGACAATAATCAACAGATAAGATCGATCCGACTGACTTTATCAACAACGCAATCAAGTACCAAATGCCGAGAGGAGGGATACGACGGGGATAGAGAGGTCATAGACCTGTTGTTCCGTGCGGGCTAGGCATTTTCGCACGATTTCTCCTTCGAGGGCACGCCTTTCTTCGATGGTTAGGTACTCGTAGTATTGGGCGAGACGGGTCTGCCCTTGTTTGTTTACCATAAGGACGAATCTGATACCCATCCTGTCTGACGATGACGACGAACCCGCGCGCACAGAGAGGGGAGATGGAGAGACTAGAGAGCCCAACTGGAACGACACCGCCTCCGGATATCAAAATACTATTTTGGTTGATAAGAGCTTAGAGCATCCCTGCAGTCGAAAACTCCATCATGGTCTCACATTTAAAAAATTGTTCTTAATGATGTAATTTAAATATAGTTTAAGATCTAATAAATGGCATAAAAGATGTCAAATTTTAGTTGGTATAGTATAATGTAATTTTTTTATAAACATTTTAACCTCTTCATAGGGAAATACCAAACACAAAAAATATATATCCAAAGACTAGACTAAAAATCAAGCTCACACACTTTGCAAAGTGAGGTGTGTGAAATACCCCAAATCTTAATTACATTAATTAATCATAAATTAATTAAATGATAGATTAAACCAAATGTTAATTATTGATTAATATGGCTAAAGTATGCCTTAACAATAACATTACTGAGCAACAATCAAAGATCACAAACAAGTAAAAATATGCTTTAAAATCACTTAGGCAGTGTTTGGATAGCTTCAGGGGAAAGAGAAAGGGAATGGGAAAGGGGTAGGAAGAGAATGGGAAAGGGAATGAGAATATACCAGTCTTGTTTGGTTATATATGGGAATGGGTCTGGGAATAAGAATGGTATATACATTTGTTTGTATTTAGAAGATAATAATAATATAGATATGTGCTTATTATCATTTGGTTGAAAAAAAGACCTCACTTATATAATAATAATAAAAAATATTATTGTTATAAAATTTATTTTATTATATAAGATAATAATAATAAAGATATTTAAGAATACCCGTCTAATCTTTTTAGACAAAAATATTAAATTAGATATCATTAATTAAAAATGATATAAATTATTTATTTTATTTTTATTATTATTATATTATTATTATTATTATTTCCCATTCAAAATATAAGTAATCGAGAATTATTGTAACATGACTAGTGTACTTACTTTGATATTAGAGGAATAAGAAAAAGTAAGTACAATTTATTGGGACAACAAAAGTAGACTAAACTTAATATAATAACTTTTATTTTGAAAACAAAGTTAATATAATAATTAAAAAATAGTAAAATGGAAAAAGTTAAAAGACGAATATAAAATGTGCATAAAAACTTAACGAATTATATATTGAATCGGTGGATGGTCATTCTAAAGTGTGTAATATGAAAAAGATAAAATTAATATGATAATACGTGTGATTGAATGCTTTAACAGGACATTCATAATAGGAAGAAAAAAAGAGCGCGACAGTAAGGAATTGATTCCCGTACAGAATAGCAGGGGAAACAATATTAACACACGGGGGAATTGACGGGGGAAGAGTTTTCTTTCCCAATTCACTTTTCCTGTTAAAACAAACAAGGGGAAGAGATGCAATTCCCCAAATCAATTTCCTTCCCCTGGATTTCCCATTGATCCAAACGGTGCCTTAGGACAAAAATGTGCTCTAAGAAGCGTTAAGAATTGGCCAAGCTACAGCCACATCCCAAAGAATACACACACAAGGCTAGTAAATTTTCTAACTTAAGAATTAAACCCTAACTTATAAGAGAATGCTCAAAACTCTAAGGAGGTATTACCTTGAACTTCTAGATGAAGTTTTGGGTAGCAAAGTGGCAAAGCTTCAGCTCCTAAACTGGAATGCCAAAACCGGCCGAACAAGGAGCAGTAGGGTTCAAACGTGGGTTTTTTATTTTACAAAGGAAAAGCTGGAAAAAGAAGAGCTTTGAGTCCTTTTATTACCTTAGAACAACAAGAAGAAGATGGAGCTCCAAATGATCACCTTCAAGCTCCAAGAAGAGTTACACCCATGGAGATTGTTGGGACATCGGAGTGTTGCAGAGATAGTCCTTCACCGCAACAGAGTCAATCATCACTTGACAGATACAAAGAGTGAGCCTCTCCAATAGTGTCCCGCGCAACAAAGAAGACTTCATAGACTCTCTCGTGCTGTTGCGGAAAATCAGGAGTCAACTCGGAACACCTTAAGTGCCACAACGGTCATGAAGTTCTTCCTCAACATCCAAAGATCGCGGCCCAAGTAAGAAGACCACTTCAGAGCCGTTGGAAGTTGTCCACTAAGTTAGTTCCGGTATTTTCGGAACTAACTCCTTCGACCTACTGTTGTACTTAGAGTATAAATAAGATATGTAATAGTCAGTTTTATGTGTGCTTTCATTGAGGAATATTTCAGAGCTTAGAGAGAGAAAGATAATTGCTTTGTAAGCCAGAAAGAGAGAGAATACGTACCAAGCTAGTTAGTATATTAAGATAGACTCTGTCTAGGAAGATCCTAGTTTCACTACGCTTACCATTGTTCTGATTAGAAAGTGTGTTGGGTGAGTGAGTGAAAAACCGCTAAGTAGATCCTTTCTACTTAGTGGGCATTTGTAAGTTGTTTTATTTGACCAGGAAATGAAATAGCTTATTTGTGTATCTTGTTGAGTTCCACAGAGTCCTTCTCTCTTTTCATCGTTTCGCTATAATTACCACAAAAGTCTTCCGCACCTTTAGTTTAGTTAATTCGATTGAGTGCCTCTACATCAAAGAGTGTTTCTCATTTACGAAGGCTGATTGAGTCAAACCAATCCTTAGACTCGCACCTTTGATTGGTTTGAGTTAGTCACCCGATCCTACACGTGGTATCAGAGCCTCGCTTAGGCTAACGATCAATCAACGAAGCAATGGCAGATCTCTTTGCCAACCAAAACAACAAAATGCACTTCGAGCACCCCAGACTCACCTCCACCAACTACGACCATTGGAAAAACGAGATTGAGCAACATATTGAGTACGTCAACTCTGGGCTTTGGGAGATAGTCACTGGAGGAGATCTTGCAGTTAATCCAGACCGATCAACATGGACTGCTGCAGATCGCAAAAGGTATGAGCTGAATCGACAAGCATCACGAGCGATATACACTTACCTGTCCATCCCAGAACAAAGGAGAGTCAATCACTGTAAGTCCGCAAATGAGATATGGACACTTCTTCAAGCTACCCACGAAGGAGTCACTGAACTCAAGAAATGCAAAGCTCAAGAACTTCGAATGGACTATGAAATTTTTCTACAAAAACCCGGTGAGTCACTGGAAGAAGTACTTGATCGTTTCTACTTACTAACTACTACTATGCAGGAAGTTAGTATCTTACCAGATAGAGAGAGTGTCTTGCATAAATTGCTGGACAGTCTTAGAGAAGAATGGGCAGAGACAGTAATCTCCACCAAAGCATGCAAGGACTTATCCAAATGGAGCTGTCAAGACCTAGGTTCCTATCTACAATCCGTAGATAAATATAAGAAGAATGTTCGAAAGAAGTGTGGTAATACTTCTTCTCCCTCTTCTAGTAAGACTACTACTTTGAATGACCAAGCCTTGCAGGTTAATTCGACTCAGTTAACTCAAGAAGGAGCCTATGTTGCTGATACTCAAATCAGACAAACTAAGGCTGAGCTAGTGGACATTATTGTTGAGGAAAGTGAGGCTGAGACTATGGAAGACTTTGTCTTCATAGTCAAGAACTTCCGAAAATTCATGCGTAACCAACCTAATCGACAGAGTCGGTCGTTCTCGAACACCTCTAAACAAGTCTTCAATTCTGTCACTTGTTTCAACTGTAATAAACCCGGTCACTTCAAGAAGGACTGTCCCTTACTCAAGAGCCAGTATGGAAAATCTCAAGGGAGATCGCTGATGGCATCTGTTGGATGGGGCGATTCAGACTCCGACGATCCAGACAAAGAGTCCAGCGGACTGGTATGTCTAATGGCACATGACACGACGGAGTCCATGATCCCTGATAATGAGGTAACTCGTTCTCACCTTGAAACATACCTTTACCGTATTTCCCCTATGGGATTTATGACTTTAATTGCTAAAATTGTCTCCGAGAACAACTCCCTCAAAGCAAGTCTTACCAGCAAGATAACCGAGCTATCTGAGGAACTCGAAATCTCAAAAGGTCTTATGTATGCCCTAAGAGATGAAGCTGAGGAACACAAAACCATCTCTTGTTCTCTCAGGTTAGATCTACAAGATTCAAGGCGTCATGTTGATTCCCTTCAAAAGGAACTTCATGATACCTTAGAACAAACTCAATTTAGACAGGGTGACCAGAAGAGTCTCTCACCCTGATCGACTCTCTCAAACAAGACCTCACCATCTTTACTGATAAGTGTTGTTCTCTTCAAAATGATCTTAATGCTTCTAAATCCAAAATATATCCTGAACACCACTATCAAAAACCTCACTCAAAAACTGAAAGAAAAGGAACACGCTCTTTCTCTTAAGCCAGTCAAGTTTATCAAACAAGTCACCTCCTCCGAATACCTGAGTGGGCCAACTCCAAAATCAAAGAAATTAGCCAAGATCGAGATGCTCTTCGCTCTAAAGTAGAACAACTCTCTCAACAATTGTGAATCTACAATCGGAGTTCGATCCACTCAATCCACACCCAAGTGGCACAAAGGTAAGTTCGACATTCCAAAGAATATGTCCAAATCCGACAACAAGCCAAACGATATCAGAAAAAGAAAATTCGACTCCTGGTGGAAAGGACAACAGAAATACGTCAATCTTCCACCAACCAAAATTTGTGGCTATTGCGGGAGTCTTGGACATCGAGACAGTGCATGTGATAAATTAATAGAGATCTCTCATTTAATGTTAAACGTGTTAAATTGATACTTGAAGCACGAGAAAAATTGAAAAGTCTGGCTCGAAAAGGGAACCCAAGTACATCTGGGTTCCCAAATCTAACAAATGATCTGTTCTTTTGTAGGTGAAGGCGAATGGAGACAGCTGGTACTTGGATAGTGGATGCTCTCGTCACATGACTGGAGATCCAAATCAATTCAATTCGCTTTCATCCTACCAAGGAGGTAAGGTTACTTTTGGAAACAACAACCAGGGTGAAATCGTGGGAGTTGGATCCGTAGGTAACCCCTCAAAATTTAAAATTGATGGAGTCCATCTGGTCACTGGACTCCAACACAGTTTCTAAGTATTTCTCAAATTTGTGATAGATTCAATTTGGTACTTTTCTCCTCTTCGGATTGTAAGGTTTATGATGAGCGTACAGGTTCATTAAAAGCTGTGGGACGTAGAGAAGGAATCTCTACAAAATGTGCTTAAACTCCATTAATCCAGACGATCAAGTCTGTCTCAACGTGCATTCCAAAAACTCACTGGTGGCACTCCAGACTTGGTCACGCAAATCATAGGCTGTTGAACAAACTCAAAAGCAAGGACTTGGTGATTGGTTTACCCGACACAACCTTTGACACAGACTCCGTCTGTGAAGCATGTGTAAAAGGTAAACACACCCGGTCCTCCTTCAAAAGTAAGCCTACTCTCTCTACTAGCTCTCCGCTAGAACTGCTACACATGGATCTTGTTGGCCCCATGCACACACAAAGTAGAAGTGGTAAGAGGTACATCCTGGTCATAGTCGATGACTATTCCAGGTGGACCTGGGTCATTTTTTTATCTACTAAGATGAAACTTTTACGGAGTTCGTCAAACTCCATAAAATGCTTGTCAACAAATTTTCATTTACTCTAAAAACCCTGAGAACGGACCAGGGTACTAAATTTTGCAACAAGTCGTTTGATGAGTTTTGCAGGGACAACGGAGTTGATCACCAAATATCTTCCGCACGTACTCCAGAACAAAACGGAGTAGTTGAACGCAAAAATAGAACTTTGGTAGAAATGGCTCGCACCATGCTCATTGACAGTCAACTCACTCCATCTTACTGGGCAGAAGCTGTTAACACAGCATGCTATGTGTTAAACGTGCGTTGATTCATCCATTCCTTCACAAGACACCCTATGAACTACTCCGTCAACGAAAACCAAGTCTTATACATCTCAGGCGTTTCGGATGTAAGTGCTTTATCCACAATAATGGTAAGGACAACTTGGGTAAGTTCTCTCCTAAAAGTGATGAAGGTATCTTTCTTGGCTATTCTTCTAAAAGCAAAGCTTATCGTGTTATCAATCTGAGAACTCAATGTTTAGAAGAAAGCCCACATGTCAAGTTCGATGAGTCCCACAACGTTGGCTCATCTTCTGATCAACTTGACTTTGCCCCTGATGATTTTCTCACCGATCCACACTTCATCACTGTACCAATAGGAAGACTCCCTGAGTCCCACTCCATCACTCCTCATGATTCTCCAGCAAATAAAAACAATTCATCAGAATCTACTGACTCTGACCATAACCCGGAGACACCCTTACCACAAAACTTGAATTTTGACTCCTCTGACAACACACCCCTCCTGCTTCACGTCGACAGTTCCAGCAAAAATGCTCACCCTCCTGAAAACATCATTACAGACCCAAACTCCGGTGTTCAAACACGCCTACAAGCTATGCAAAACCTCTGTGCCTTTGGTGCTTTTCTGTCTAGCACTGAACCAAGAAACGTCAAAGAAGCACTCCTTGATAGTGATTGGGTTACTGCTATGCAGGAGGAACTCAATTCTCTCCAGCGACATGCTGTCTGGGAGTTAGTTCCTCGCCCCACGCATCAACAAACATTGGTACACGTTGGGTCTTTCGTAATAAACTTGATGATGCAGGCAAGTTTTCAGGAATAAAGCTCGATTGGTCGTCCAGGGCTACAATCAAGAAGAAGGGATTGATTATGATGAAACCTTCGCTCCGTAGCTCGTCTTGAAGCAATTCGCATGCTATTGCGTTTGCTGCTTTCAAAGGTTTCCAATTATATCAAATGGATGTTAAGACAGCCTTCCTCCACGGCTACATTGATAGAGAAGTCTACGTCGAGCAACCACCAGGGTTCACAGACTCCGTCCATCCCGACTACGTCTACAAACTGTGTAAGGCCCTTTACGGACTGAAACAGGCTCCACGTGCCTGGTATGAAAGACTGTCTACATATCTATTGCAAAATGGTTTCTCTCGAGGTAACGTAGATAAAACGCTCTTCATTCTACACTCATCACATGACTTACTTCTAGTACAGATCTATGTTGATGATATCATTTATGGTTCTACAAGTAACACCCTCTGTGACCATTTTGCTAACCTTATGAAGCAAGAGTTTTCCATGAATGAGTTAGGTGAGCTCAAGTTCTTCTTAGGATTACAAATTCAACAGGAAAGGAAGGGATCAAGATCCATCAACAAAAGTACATCAAGGAACTCCTTGATAAGTACAACCTGAAAAATGCCAAGAGTATGTCCACACCAAGCTGTACATCTGCCAAACTGCATCCTGATGATGACGGAGTCGGCGTCAATGCCACCGAATATAGAGGATGATAGGGTCCCTCTTGTACCTGACTGCCAGTCGCCCAGACATTCTTCACGCAGTCTGTCTTTGTGCTCGCTTCCAAGCAGCACCAAAACAGTCTCACCTCAAAGCAGTCAAGCGTATCTTCGCTATCTTAAAGGTACAAGTACACTCTATCTATGGTATCCACGATCTCCTACTTTTACTTTATCTGGATATAGTGACTCTGATGGGCTGGTTCTCTCCAAGATCGAAAGAGTACTTCAGGTAATGCACAGTTCTTGGGTCTTTGCCTTGTTTCATGGTCCTCCAAAAAACAATCTGTAGCACTCTCTACAGCAGAGGCAGAGTATGTTTCTGCTGCAGCCTGTTGCTCCCAACTCCTTTGGATGAAACAACAACTTCAAGACTATCATGTCACCCAAGAACAGATCCCAATCTTTTGTGACAACAAAAGCACAATCAAAATATCAGAAAACCCAGTCCAACACTCAAGAACCAAACACATCGAAATTCGCTTTCACTTCTTGAAAGACTGTGTCGAGAAAAAGCTTATCCAACTTGACTTTGTGCCCACAGAAGATCAACTTGCAGATATTTTTACTAAACCCTTGTCTACAGCAAGATTCGAAGCACTGCGATCAGCAATCGGATTGACTCCGTCTACCTAGACGGTCGCATCTCCTTGCCCCTACCGCAATCTTCAGCAGGTACTCCCTCATGTCTCATAGAGTCTGTCTTTGTTTGCACTTGAATCAGTGAAATGTGTTTTATTACTTCGCACGCCTATTACTCTAGCGCTACTATCCACGTCATCTATCCAACCCAACCCGCCTAAATCGTCGCCCTTGATCTCGCCCTACCCTGACGTCGCCGCATTATCTCGCCTGACACACGCCATCTCACAAATTCCAGCCTTTATATCTATCACCCGTCCACTCCATCTCTCTCACTTCACTCCTTTACACCCAAGCATCCTTCAATTTCCAAATGGCCGGCATCAACTTCAACGGAATCAACATCCCAGCCGATATTTTCGCCGATCCCATTCGCCTTCAGGCGTACCTCCAATCGATGGCGAACCCTAATCCATCCCCACTCACCACCACCACTCACTCTCCCACTAAAACCACCGCTACTTCGTCTCCCACACACTCCTCCACACCACCACCTGAACCCCGACCCATCCACCCATCAAACACCGCCATCCGCTGCAAGAACAGAATTCTTGAACCGACATTGAGGAGTCACCCCAATCCAAACCCTACCACCATCCCCAACACCACAAGCTAACAACCCTCCCGCCGAAACCCATCCTACTGATCAGCCACAAGCCCATACCAACAAATCACCCACCAAATCCCCTACACCAACCCCACCAGCATCACCCGCTAAATCCGCAACACCACCACAACAACCTCCACCCAAAACCCGCAAGAGAAAAGGCCAAACCTCTACCCGACCCACAAAAAAGAATCCTCCGTTCCTCTGTCAAGGCCAACCTGTCTCCTCGGTTCCGGTGAATCGTCTCCAGTCCAAGAACTGCCCACGCCAGTCACGATGCCTCTACTGGTGCTACCTCCGCCAAAGATCAAAAACCACCAAAGCCGCACCGACGGAGTGTGAAGGTCGACCCATTCACTCAACGGTACATGCTCGGGGACCCTGCCTCGGAACGTAATATCGTCAGGGGTAAGTTCCTCGACTTTTCTTGGGCTCTATCTTCCAACTAGGGGAGTTAGTTACTATGCTAGAAATTCAGGGGTGGAAACACCTCTTCTGTGAGATTACGAGTGGTATCCCATAGAGTCTGTCGACTTCTTCCAAAACCTTGTCATCCGAAACGGTGCTGCACAGTCTGTTGTTAATTCCCACCCAATCTTCTTTGATCTTGCAAAATTGTCCAAATTCTTGGCGTCCCTGCCACTGGCCTGTCATTCTATGAAAAAGGAATCCTTCCTGAGATCCCGGGGTCCACAAAAAAATCTATCGCTTTTTCTCCTCCAAGAAAAGATTGGCTCCCCCATACCCCGTGGCGATCTCTCCATCTTACACCAACTCCTCCACATTTTCATCAAAAATATTGTCCCAAGGAAGGAAGGAAACCTTGGTCAACTGCTTGGACCTCACCATTATGTACTGTATCATTAATCGTCACTCTATCAATCTGGCACACATAATTCTCCATCACCTAGCCCAGTCGGTCGACACCCCCCGAAACACTCCTTGGGGTACGTGTTCTGGTTGCCTCGCGTATTCAATTCTTTCAGGTACCCTTGGCGACTTCGACGCTAGAGTCCATCGAGGAGGCAGACACCATCAACCTGCGGTATCTGAATCGGCTGACTTCTATCGACAAATCAAAGTTGCTGCCCCCACCATCTACTCCAACGACGGTGGGGACATCCACTTCTCAAGAGGCAGTCCATCAAGCCTCACTCCTACCCCTCCTGGAGAAAGTGGAGCGCCTCATTGCGCACGCAGCCGAGCTGATTCAGGGCCAGAAGCGGATGATGGACCGACTCGCCGGGATAGAGATGATAGTGACGGCCTTGCAAGACCAACTCCTTGACATCCAATCAACCTTAACCCCACACCCTTAGAATGACGTGTGTGTGTAGAATACTTTGACTGACTTTGTGATACTGTGGGCTTTCCCTCTGATGAAAGCAAAAGGGGGAAGCGGTGAATCCCGTCTGGTGTACGGGTTATTCTGCTGTTGGTTTTAAACTGCTTTTGGATTGCGCTCTGGACCATGTAGTCTAGTGTATTGACTGCCTTATATACGATCCCTGCCTATTACACACTGCTTATTTATCGTTGCTTGCCTGGAGTCCTCTCTCCGATCAAGGGGGAACCTAAATAGAGTCCTTGAATTTAGTTGCTCTGCTGCTATAAGGGGGAACTTTGACAGGTCGGTTCCCTAGTTCTTGTGTTTTATTTCAGGATTGACCCATCGGGATTCACGAAGGTTTGCTATCATCACAACAAGGGGAAACTGTTGGGACAGAATCGAGTGTTGCGAGTAGCCCTTCACCGCACAGAGTCAATCATCACTTGCAGATACAAAGAGTTGAGCCTCTCCAATAGAGTCCCGCGCAACAAAGAAGACTTCATAACTCTCTCGTGCTGTTGCGGAAAATCATGAGTCAACCTCGGAACACCTTAAGTGCCACAACGGTCATGAAGTTTTCTTCCAACATCCGAAGATCGCGGCCCAAGAAGAAGACCACTCAGTAGGCGTTGGAAGTTGTCCACTAAGTTAGTTTCTGGTATTTTCGGAACTAACTCCTTCGCTACAGTTGTTGTACTTAGAGTATAAATAAGATATGTAATAGTCAGTTTTATGTGTGCTTTCATTGAGGAATATTTCAGAGCTAGAGAGAGAAAGAGATTGCTTTGTAAGCCAGAAAAGAGAGACTACGTACCAAGCTATTAGTATATTAATAGACTCTGTCTAGAAGATCCTAGTTTCACTACTACGCTACCTTGTTCTGATTAGAAGTGTGTTGGGTGAGTGAGTGAAAAACCGCTAAGTAGATCCTTTCTACTTAGTGGGCATTTGTAAGTTGTTTTATTTGACCAGGAAATGAAATAGCTTATTTGTGTATCTTGCTGAGTTCCACAGAGTCCTTCTCTCTTTTCATCGTTTCTCTATAATTACCACAAAAGTCTTCCGCGCCCTTAGTTTAGTTAATTCGATTGAGTGCCTCTACATCAAAGAGTGTTTCTCATTTACGAAGGCTGATTGAGTCAAACCAATCCTTAGACTCACACCTTTGATTGGTTTGAGTTAGCCACCCGATCCTACAGAGATGAAGTTGGAGATTTCCGATTTTTGAAGGGTGGAAAACGATCTCCAAAACAAGGGGAATTCAACGGTATAATTTTTGTAGTATTTGGAGTTGGAGGTGATTTAGGCTTTCAAAATGGAAGAGATATAGGGTTGCTGTGAGGGATTTCTAAATCGCCATTACAGAGAGGGAGGAAGAAGAAGGGAGTCAGGAGCAGAGAAAATCGTGAGAGTAGAGAGGAGTGGGAGGAGAGAGAAATTATAAAAGTGTTTTTACTTTATGATTTTGTCCTTTTGTGTATAAGAATGAATAAAGAAGAGGGGGGAGGCTGAAAAAATCATCCCACTCATACACCCAAATACTTTCATATTTTTAATTAGAGTAAATTACTCAGAACCCCCTTGAGGATTTGGGATATTACAGTTAACCCCCTCGTGTTTATCATAATTATTGATAACCACCTCAAGGTTAAGGTATCTTTGACTACGAGCCCCCAAGCTATAACTATGTGATAAAAAAGTTAACTATAGTTGACCTATCAGCTCAATCACATTAATAATGCCAGGCTGGACAACAAAACTGCTTAATCAACATCGTCTAACTCTCTCTCATCCCACTTTAGATGCATTTTCAAGGAAGGGTTGACATTTTTAGGAAAAAAATAATGCAGATTAAGTAGTGCTTTTTGTCCAGCATGACCTCATTAATATGATTAAGCTGATAGGTTAACACATAGTTAACTTCCTGATAACAGAGTTGTAGTTCGGGGGCTCGTAGTCAAAGATAAGTTAACCTCAAGATGGTTACCAGTAATTATGATAAACATAAGGGGATTAACTGTAATATCCTATATCCTCAAGGGGGTTCTGAGTAATTTACTCTTTTAATTACCAATGGAGAGGCTATTTTGCTCTTATTACAATTTACACCCCACAAGTTCTAGTTTTTGCACTATTCACTAACCGGAACCCGTTTTCCTGAATTTTCTCGTTTAATTAATTTGAATGACTTAGACCTTCACTAATGTTTAATTATAGGTATTTGATTGACTAAAATTATTATGGGTTTATTTAACCCGCTTAAAGTCGTGTTTTCCCAAATTCCTCGAAAAACGCGCTTTAAGGTTCGTTTGTGTTTTTAATCCATTTTATGGATCCGTTTTCTTCAGGAATTGTTCTTATGTGTTTATTTAGGCATAATTAAGCTTCTAAAATCCTCATTAGCCTAATTAATCACTATTTTTAATTTCGTGGTATTTCACCGTTAGATGATGTTGCAAACAGGAAAAATGTTCTACTAAAACTAAATTGATAAACCTAGAAATTAATAAAACGAAAAGCCTGTCGGGTTGCGAAAATCCCGGTCACTATAGTATAGGCAATTAAGTAACCAGGTATCGAACCACGGGACTTGAATAAATAAGCCTAAGTCCTAAGAAAATTGGAAATTTAGGGGGGTTGTGAATTGTTTTTGTAACTGAATTAAGAAAACGCAATTCAAAGTTTAAATGGACGATTAGTGAAAGTAAATGTTAAAGTTGGTAAAGTGAATGGAACTCCGGGTTTGGGTTGTTCTTTGCTGGATAAATCTAGCCAAACCTACAATTCAATTATGAGAAACGCAAAGGCCAATTCTTAAACTCTCTTCGATCCTAAATCTTAGTTAAAGGAAGAGCTCACCTATCAGAACATGTCAACTCTAATCTAGAAGCTGGCAAAACACATATAGGCGGATTCTGTGTGAAGAATTATTAGCTTTAGCAGGAAAAATTATCTATCCGACTAATCTTTCCCCAAATCTCCAGGTTAATTCAAACTTCCTATTAATCACCTTATTTGTTCCTAATAGGATTCACAAAACGACTCTATAAATGCGCAAATTTAATAGAGAAGATGAATGATTAGCATTAACCTAGAAACAATCCATTACAATCCCGAGTCAAATTACAGAAATCCTAGCTAAATTATATCCATCATGAACAACCCTACCCCAGAGTTAATCCCTACTAGCCAGACATTACTAAGAAGCGAATGAATACAATCAAAGGAGAATTCATCTAGGGAAAGAAAAACCCTCGAATTGAGTGATTATCCAGACTCAGAGACTGTTGGCGCAAGGTTGAAGGCGATGGTCTGACTTCCTTCTAGCAACGCTCCTCAACAATGGCAATCGTGCGCTTGATGAATGTGGATGAAGGTGAAGCTGATGTCGATGCAGTGCGATGAGTGGAGAGAGCGTTCTTGAAGAGCGTCAAAGTGTCGTGATGTAATGATCTGTGATGTGATACCCCCTTTCCTCAGATTAGGTCACTTATATAGAATTTCTTCCTCTTTTCCCTTCAAAACGCCAAACTTCTGTTGAGAATTTAGTCGCGTCCGAACATTGGTCCGACCTTCATTGTTCGGACACATTGTTTTGAGCGCTCCAATTCCAAAAGTCTCGACTTGTGTGCGAACTTGGACGTTCGAACACAAGTTCGGACATGCAGCGTAGATCAGACTTTCGACTTTTCCTCATTGTGATTCTCGAACCATGTCCGAACTTTGAAGTTAGGACTGAAGTTCGGACACTTCATCAGGCACAGCACTCGAACTCTCAACTTGCGTCCGAGCTTGGATGTTCGGACACAAGCTCGGACACACCTTCAAAACCTTCTAAATTCTTCGTTCTGACTCCAATTCGACCCCCATTTGTTGCATCATCACCCTCGTGAGTTAATCTACTGCTTTCTTGGCTTTTCTCTGCATTTAGCATACAAAACGGTATCAAGACTTAACAAGCGACAAACCAAAGGAAAACGTAAGCTAAGTGTGGATTATTATCACTGGGCGTATGAAAATTAAGCATTAAAGACCACTAAAACCATTCATATTTCACACTTATCAAACCTCCTCACACTTAACCTTTGCTTGTCCTCAAGCAAAGCAGGAGTAAGATATCTCAGAATGCCTTAGGACCAAACCTTGGGATTACACAAAATAAGAGGGAGTTAAGCCACAATAACAACCCAAGAATCGATCTGCTCTTAACTGCATGTCTCTTAAACAATGAAGCATGGTTTTAAAACAAAAGATTATGAAGAAGTCAGATCATGAAGTCAAAACATAGAGTAACTCAGAACCTTCCAACCATTTCTCTTCTCAAACCCGTGGATGACAAGGGGTGTGAAGTACTGCCATATTCCGCAGAACCTTTCAACACCACGTACTCATGATCTAATTAAAGGATTTGCCATAAACATAAGACTTTAAAGAGCATCCTCCTTTTTTTGCATACATATTAAATTTTTCGCATAAATAATTCATCCCCCAGACTTTTCTCTCCATCCTTGTAACGGTATTGGGTCTTTTATCCCAGATCAGATGATCTTAGGTAAATGGGTGATGAAGCACCCCAAAAACTTAATAACCAGATGGAAGAGGCCTGTTTTGGTTCAGAAAATAACTCAGATCAGAGGAGTACCTTGCCTTTATCCTTCATTCCAGACATTCTCATCATTCCCAAGGTTCCAGGTTGAACCAGTTCTGACTCCATAACCAACTTGTCCACAGGCATTTAATAAAATTCAGTCATTTCTAAAATATGAGAACACACAGCGTTGAGCAAACCAATCCTTAAAGTCATCACCGGACTCGACTCCACAACGAAAGATCCACCCAAGTATTCAACACATAGACGCATTCCAAGGAACTTACCCCCATATAGCCCAAGACCAATCAAAAATTAGTGCGGGATGCAAAATAAATGGCTGACACATTCAGAAAGATCTCCCCCTTCCTCACACTTAATGAGGAGCAATGTCCTCATTGTTCAGAAAATTAACACAAGAAAAAGATCGTACTAAATGTGTCAGACTCACAAGGGTGGAAGCGAAAAGTTACAGAGTTATAACACGTTAAAGCACGGGCCGAACATAAACCAAAAAGAAAGGAAATGAAAACTCCCCTGATTTCTTTTGTGATTGATTAAGGAAGAGGTTCTTCCTCACACTTAGTGTCCTGGTAGGGGAGAATGTTTCCTCACACTTGCTTCCAAGCATGTCCGGCATGGAATCATCACGGTAAAACATACTTGCACAAATTCAACAAACAAAACAGAGAAGTATGCTAAAAGCATCGCATTAGTGACAACTAGTACTTGTAGTTCAAGAGAAGAACAAACTAAAAACGAAATAAAGAAAAATACAACGCAAATAAACTAAAAGGAACTAAGTCCAAAATAACTGAAAATAAAACCACAAAGAAGTCCAGAGATGGCTTCCAAACAAAAGTAGCATCATCCACAACATCATCACTGTGGGGGCAGGTAGTACGCCTGCCACTGCTGAAACTGAGAGAGCAGAGCCTCATAGTAGTCCTGAGAGCAGCGCGCCTACTGCTGAAGAGTCTCGATCTCCGCCTGATAGCGACGATCCATCTCCATGAAACGGGACTCTAGCTGATTAAACTCATAGCGAGTGACATACTCGCTCCCAGGGGCCGGCAGTGCAGGAAATTCCTCTTCCTCTTCAGCTGCAGCAGTAGGAGCTGGATCTGATGGACCTTCACCCGCATCTCGCTGGCGCTTCTGTGGATGTGGGGCAGCCTTCTTCCTCCATGCCATCCCATCAAACTCGAACCACATCTTCTCCAGGGCGCCAACATCAATAGGAGACCGCGCAGCATGCAGCTCTGCAGAAGGGATGGTGACCATCTGCCTCCGAAGTATCTGGTAGATCATGACCGGATAGCCTAGCTTGTGTCGGTCCTTGTGCTCCATAATGTGCTGCAAATGCAAGAAGATCACCCACGACAAGTAAGTAACCTCAGCAGCCCCAGCAAACACCGGATTCAGCACTGCTTGGAGAAGAAGGGAATCGGTGTGGTTCAGGTCTGAGCTCTGCCGTGGGAGAACATTCACAGCCAGCAGTGCGAAGAGGACTCTCTCTTGAGGGTCCTGAAGCAGATCAGCAGGGACGACCTGCTTTGATGGGTCATCTCCTCTGCGTCGCCGCGGCCCTTGAACCATGAGTGGGGTGTAGTGGTTTAGGGCTGCTGCCTTGAAGTCATGCGGGTTAAGGTGTTCAGGATGGTCGGAGGCAGGATAAGGAAGATCCAAATAGCGAGCAATCTCCATCGTGGAGATTGTTACCCTGTCACCGTCAACAATTGATTTGATTTGCCCATCCTGGTAGATAGCATTCGCATAGAACATGCGCACCACTCTTTCGGAGTACGGACCCCCCATATCCAGGATTTTACCCCAACTAAACGGAGCCAGTACTTCTCTCAGGCCTAGCTGACGCTCCAGCTCAGGCACCACACCCCGTTCAGCAATGATGTCCATACCCTTGGCAAACCATTCTCTGGCCGCGTCGTTCCTAAAATCATCTTGCTAAGCTCGACGACTTGAACTTGCGTCGGTTCTCCCAGCCTTCTTAGAACGGCCAGTAATTCTGCTCAACATCTGCTCAAGCAAAGGCAACCAATGTCAAAAAGGCAAGGAAATAGTTCAAAGTATGCACATAGTTATCCAAAATTCGACAGAGTCTCCCCTTAAAATTCATTATTCTCCACAGCACAGATCAATCATATTTCTCATTCGCAAAGGTAATCGTCAACAAACAATGACCAGTAGAGACTTAACTGACAGACAATCGCAGTATTTCAAACATATCCAGTCCTAGTCTCAGTCAGCGGGACTAGTTCAGCCATGCAAAATCAGACCTCAAATTGACAAATCTACAATATAAGCACAGTAACTCACAACATAGCAGAACAGAAACCCCATACATGCGAATGAGTTTCAGCAAATTCACCAATACACAGTAAAAATTCGACTTGGTTCACCTCAACTTTTGAAATCTGTCAAAAACATAATAACTGAGGTAGAAAAGTGGAGAAAATACCTTGCTTGAGTTCAATGAGTGGTGAGGAGCAAGAAGAACAATATAATCTGTGAGATTCGAACTCAAAAACCCCCAAATTCGATAGTTAGGGTTCAAGTTCGAACAGGCTCAAAATCGGAACTATTTGGTGATTTTCTGGTCGATTGCGAGTTATAGAGTGGTAGAGAATTAAAAAACGAGCAGATTGGTACCAAGAATGTTAGATTTGGTGGAGAAATAAGAGAGTTGTGAGGGATTGAAGGAGAGGGGAGAATTGGGCGCTGCTGTTCTTCGCGGTGGAGAATTAGGGATTGGTTTCAGAATGTGTCACCCGCACTCTTTAATTTCAAAATTATCGTGGTGTCCGAACCTCATAGTTCGGACAGAAGTGCGGATATACATACCTGGGCAGCGCTTCGTATCGTGTCTGAACTTCGATGCTCGGACCAAAGTTCGGACATCTCGTGTTTTCCTCTTGCCAAACTCTCGAATCAGGTCCGAACTTCGATGTCCGGACCGAAGTTCGGACGTCTCTCATTTTGTACCGGCTTCAATCTCTCGAACTGTGTCCGAACTTCGTTGTACGGACAGAAGTTCAGACATCTCCACAAATGTAGAAACCTGCTCTTTTCTTAACCAAAAACAATGTAAACAATTTTACACAATACAAGGCTTAAATAATCAAAATAGAACTGAAATAAAGTACCGAAAAATACTGGGTTGCCTCCCAGTCAGCTGCTCCTCTTTAAAGTCTTTTAGCTAGACTTCTTCCACTTGATCTGAAATACCCACAAATTTTCATGTTAAGAATAATATAATTCTTTTTGAGAATGAATAAGTCCGAAGTTAGTATTATAATGGCCCAGGGAAGTTAAACGATACTCTTGTATTAAATTCTTTCCTCTTCCTAAAATGTTTACAATTATCCGCAATATCCTTGCCCTTACTAATCGTATTCCTATTATTAATATTATTATCATTTAAATACTACTTCATCTTCTTAGATGTTACAACATTATTCAAGTTCCTAGAATACAATCCTAGAATTTCTTTTTCAAATTGATTAATCTTAAATTCCTAGAGTTTGAATTCAATTTTACTTTCTCTTAGTAAATTAGTATTAACTTTAAGAGTTCAAATCCCATTTGACTTCACCAAAATTAGTAAGATATTAATCCTTTATTCTTCTCTTAATATTATATTACTAATATTCTAGATCCTTCTTTAACGTAATTATTTTCCTCTTGCTAGGATTACTGATTTGTTTCACTCTATCCTTATTTATTTCAATCTCTTCCCTATATTAAATAAATGTTTGTTAATTATTTTCCTAGATATTCTACTCTCTTCCTTATCTCGTACAACGGCTCAGTTACTTTCCACCTATTATTCCGAATTGAGAATTATTTATTTATTTATTACTAAACCAGTATTTGATAGAGATTTTGTTTCTCTTTACGGATTTCCATCACGCTGAATAATAGTTATACCCTTTTAACTATCTACAACACTAATCAGTTAAACTCTCTTTGAATTATTCATTATTTTCTTTTCATCTTTAAACTGATTATTACTTATTTAAATTACTGATATTCCTTTTATTTTGCAAATTAATTCTATTTAAATCAACAATCCTCTTCGATATTTGATCGTCTTCTGCTAACACCATTACACTCTTCCTCTCCCAACTCTCAAAATTCACACAACTTTTCTACGCTCTTATTTCCACTAAAATATTCTCGATTCTTCACCTTGAAACCTTTGCAAATTCACGTTCTTCATCCTGCTGCTGTCAGATCGCCTTCCCGGTAGCAGTTAGGACTACGTTGGGTAAAGTATTCTACCTAGATAGTCTAGTAAATTATTCGGTTGTGTTTGGTAGATTCTAATTGTTGATTATATACTTAGACTCCGATTTCGACGACAGGCGCTGCTAGTGATTATGTTGGATTGTTCTCTTGAAGTTGTTTGTCTAATCAGGTAAATTCTATGCTCATGGCTATTTGACTGATGTTTTGCAATTTGGAGAAAAAAGGCTTTGACTGCGTTTTAATGGATTCTCAGTTGGTGTTTGGAAATTGGGATTGTTTCCCATGTTTTGGAATTGGAAGAATTGGATTGTGTTGTGGTATTTCAGTTGTGGATTTTTGGGAGTCTTTCACAGGATGCATTCCTTTGTTTGGGAGCCCACAGGTGCTCCCCATTATTATTATTTGCGCTACACACATTGTTGCAGTTAAGCCCTCTGATCTACTCTATGCTACTACTGTTTCATAGGGGGGGTGCACACTTAAGGACTTAGGGTGAGGTGGTTGTTTGACGGTCCCATAGGTGACTGTCCTAGAATTATTGTTTGACGGTCCCATAGGTGACTGTCCTGGATGTATTGTTTGTGGTCCCATAGGTGACCCCGTGTTTGGAATTATGGTTGGCTCCTGTTGAAAGCTCCCTACTAATTGATTGTTTATTATGGTTTCTGGAAAAGTTATTCAATTGGTCAACTCTCCCTCTCGTCTGATTGACAAATGATAAAATGAACTTCAAAATGTATTTTACACATTGAGGTAGAATTTACTCAGTTTTTCTGATTTGCGTGATCCCTTCGTGTTTTTTGTCTATTGTTTTCTGATCGTAGGTGATGGTTGCTGAAGTTTGGGGATTGGGCATGCGCTACCACATAGTTCTAGAATTGATTAATTGTCGTTGTGATACAGTATTTAAATGGCGATGTTTTGAATTTTTATTTCTGTTGAATTGTTTAAGGTTTAGCCTGAGCACTCATGGGATTGAGTGTGGCGGTAGCACTCTGGATTTGAAAATATTTTCTGTTTGTGTTTTATGGTAAAACATTCACTGCATATGCTTATACAACATTCACTTTCCATTGGCATTAATATTATGGTCATCTTGTACCCTTCTATACTTGTTTTCGTTTTGGTTTTCATAAATTTGGACCTGTCCGAACGTCCGTCCGGACATCCATGTTCGGACAGGCCCCGAGAGTATTTTGTTTTTCACAGTATTAGTGTGTCCGAACATCTGTCCGAACTTACATGTTCGGACAGCATGCGAGGACGGGTCTGAACTGTAAGTCTCGGCACATGTCTGAACTTACATGTTCGGACTAATGTTCGGACAGACCTGGTATCTCAATTTTAAGACTCGTTTGACATCCGTTTTAATCCCCGTCTGCGGCGTTGGATTCGTATCGTTTTATACTTTATAATGAGGCAAAATCCAGGGTGTTACAAGGTGGTATCAGAGCTGTGGTTTTCAAAATAAGATAAGAATTGGTTGAAAAAGGTTAAAATTTGGAATAAGCCGTCTTTGGGGGATTACATTGTGTGATATGCTGTGTGCCTGATTATTTTGTGTTGAAGGGTGTGAGTTATATACTCTCGTGTGTTATGTGAAGTGTTGGAATGTGTTGAGATGGATATTGGGTGGTACTATATATATATATATATATATATATGCATTATATGGGGACTGCATATGGGTATTGTTGTATGGTATGTGCCTGATTTTCTATGGTGGAATGTTCAGAGTTTATTTACTCCCGTGTATCATGAGAGGTATTAAAAAAATGGAAGAGAATTGTTTTGATAGAATTATATAAATATAAATATATACAAGTTAGTATATATATCTCTAGTATTGGGTTGTAGCGTGATGTGAGAATCAATTATAGGGAATGCTGAAAATTAGATTGCTTGGAACAAGGGTTGGAGGTATTGGTTGTGAGGATATTTTCTAGGATGATTTGTGTGACACCTTTTGGTGAATTCCTGTTTGTCCTCGATGTTACAATGTTTCCTTATATGTTATATGAATGAATTATAAATCTACGCGTTCTAAGGTGTACAATATTATCAATGTTTATGGTTGTTGTGAAGTAGTAAGTCTCCATGTGATGTACCAGACAAATAATATAGTCCAATCTTTGGTTTTGTTTCTTCCCTTGTTTGTGAATGTGTGTATTATGGTAACTACTTATAAAGGATTTTCGATGACAATATATAGACTAATTTTTTGTCATGTATTCGTAAGGGGAAAGATGAATATAAGGGACATATATATATATATATATATATTACTCTAGCAATGACTACCAGGTATTGAAAATATTTGTATATATACACATATATAGATATAATTAGAGAAAGAAATATTGGTATATTATCGGTGTTAGTTCTGAAGACACTTGGAATGATAGTAATTTCAAGTTGTATTAAACTAGGGGAAAATGTTTTGCCTTTGCCGTCATGGTAGTGTGTAAATTTGTTTTTGTATGTGACGAGCTTCTGTGAAAAGATTCTAGCATCTTTATTTATGTTGTCTGTTCAAAGTGTCTGTAGTGATTTATGTTGGGTTAACTAAAGTTATGGAAAGTCATAACAACTGTTAATTATATTAACTACAACGTAAGGAATAATTGTTAGTTTTAATTGTCGTCTATGTTATTGGGTGGTTAGATTTATAAGATGACTTCCATATTTTATTTAAATGGACCTAAGAGTATTCAGTAAACAAATAGTTATGTGATTAACCAGTTTCTCAAGAATATTATATATGTAGCCAATAGAGTGTTGTCTGAATTTTTTTTTACGCTTCTTTAAAAGCAGATATTTTGTAGTATATATATTTCGTCTATGTCTTACTTAATATGTTTATGAACAATAATTTGTGGCAATTATTTCAATTGACTGGAACACTAGGGTATTTATTTATTTTTATTTTCATTTTGGGATTATTTGTGAGCAAAATGATAAATAGATTGCATATAACGGGGTTGCAAAGTGTTACAGCTGGGGACTTAAGAAAAGGAAAATAATAATAGTATTAATAAAATAAAATAAAATAAAATAAAGAGAAGCACGGTAGGTGCAATAGACCTTTACATGCTCATCAGTAGGAGGTTAGAAATTAGCATATTTATATGAGTATATATATACGTATGTATCTTATTAAATATAAATAGTTGTTTCTTCTTGTTTAACTACCCTGTGAGTACGGGAGATATGAGCAATGTTGACATAATACGTATATGTGCTTGGATATTATAGGAGAATCATACTACTCTTGTTGATTGAGTACCCATATTATTTCCTATCAAGATAGGCTAAGGGATGTTACACGTTTTACTAAATGACAGTATTTTTGTAGTGTTTCATACCAGGGTAGAGCATGACATGTTACATGTATTATGGATGTGATGTATTGGTTGATCTTTGAGCTAGATTTTGTTGACCCCTTGCTGTTTGAAATTTATATTAAGAAGATGGTTTAGTTAATCTGTGTGCTAATTTGGACAGACGCTAGTATTGTAAATTTATCAGAAATTTTTTGTTAAAATATTGAGATTAAGACCCCTGATTGAGTTCCATTTATGTGTTGACGAACTGGTTAGCAGTACCATATTAAATAATAGCATGAAGTGTACTAAGTGATGAAATATTTGGTTGTCAGTTATTTATAAAGGTCCTTCTGAGGTATTGAAATATAATCAGTGTGTTAGGGAAATGATTTGTGATTATGACTTTTTACAACGTGGTAATTATTGATGTATGTGAGGTTCGTAGCTAGACAAAGTATATGACAACTGATGTGTTGCCTCCTTTGTATTTTTTAGATGTGTGTACTAAGTGATTATTTATGTTGATCTTCTCGAGAAGTTTTGTGATAAATATTTTTAATGTGATAGAATTTTTGATGAATCTCATGCTAAGTGTTGAAGAGACCCTGGTGTTCTGATTTATTGAAATTTATTTTTGTAATTGTTTGTATTATAAATCTTGATGAATTCTCATAGCCTGTTACAAATTGATTAACTATGTCTCATTATATAACAATAAAATAAGGGTAGTATTTAACTAAGCATTCGGTGCTTGGAAATAACTTGAGTTTTGTAGACTTAATAAAGGAAGCATTAAGTAGATAGAGAAAGGATTAGAATTACGATACTTGTAACTGTAGATTATTGTAGAGATTATCAATGGAATTGTTGTGTTGGTCTTATCGGTTATGTTATAGGGTCGAGAGGTTGACTTGAGCTAATGGAAGTGTCTAAATTGGAATTAGGATTAAAATGGAAAAAGAGGTAAGGGTATGAGTTGTGGGAACGTTTTGTTGTGATTCCTGTTAAGTCCTTGTATGAATTTTATACTAACTTACAGGAGGTGAAACATGAAATACCCCAAACCTTAGTATGTTGTTTAAACATTTAAATATGGTATATTAAGACTAAAAAGAGTCTTAGAAACATTAGTAGACAATTTAAACCATAGAAAACATAAATAAATGCCTTAAAGTCAATTAGGGCAAAAATGTGCTCTAAGCTTGGGATAAGCTTGGTTAAGACCTAGTGAGCTTACCAAGACCTTATTTATATACTAATGAACATATTAAACCAATTACCAAAGAAAACCAAGCTTGAAAACAAGTTAAAACACAAAATGTGCTTTAAGGAGTCTTAAAGCACATTTTTGAAAAATTGTCTTGTAAATGAGTTTTGAATGGCTAAATGTCCATCATCACTCTTTAATTAACATGTTTACTACTTAGTATCACATTTGGAAGTCTATATCAATGGGAAATAAAAAATTTCACAACTATGTGCCTTGTTTTAGTGAATAGTAACTAAAATAAGCAAGTTTATAACATATGTCAATATAAGTAATTTAATTGGTCAACAAGGACTAAAATACCCCTAAGTACATTAAGGGGGCCGGTTTTCTTAGTGGTGATTCACCACTCTTGTTAGCTTGTTAAACAGATAAAGGATGAGTACTTAAGTAACCATTTGCTTTAACATATAAATATCTCTTAAAAGCAAACTTATCTTCATTCTCTCATTTCCCTCTTCATTTCCCACGCCTCCAACCTCTCTTCTACCTTGCTTCTTTCTCTCATTCACGGTTTTGCAATAGTACCACCACCATATATCATCTTCAACCTCTTGTAATTCCTAGCTCACTTTGCCAAATCAAAAACTAAGACCACCATTCTCTTTGTCTCATCAAGCTCTCCATTCCTATCTTCTCAAAATTCCAAGAGCTCCATTTCGGTGCCAAGAGGAATCTCCATGGGAGGAGCTTGAGCTCACCTTTTCACATATTATTGTTCTCCTTTGCTTCTAGGTAAGGAAACTCAAATAAAAACTCCATTTCCTTCATGTTTGTATGTTGACCGAGAAACACCATTGATGGGGTTCTTTATATTGCTTTGTTCTAGCTTCATTTCAACCTTTCATGGACTAGGTGGAGTCCTCTCTTCCTACATATCCAAACTCTATTCCATATCTAAGGTAAAACAACTATCTTGATGTTTTAAAACAATGTATAACCTAGGGTTTACAATGAGATGAAGCATAAAGCTTGTATACTCATTTTATCATTTGTATAATGTTTAGAAGTTGTCAAGCAACTAGAGCCTTGCCGATTTTAATCAAGGAAACAAGAAAGAAGTTGTGAGGAAAAAGAGGTAAATGTGCTAACCTAATGTAGTTTAAAGCCTTAGGAGAAATGAGCTTATGTTGCCTATTAAAATGATCTAAGGAGCCAATGGTGAATGACTTAGTAAAATGTTCTCAAGGAGACTAGTAAAAGGGCATATGTGTTGTTGAGTATATTTGCAGGTCAAAGGCAAATATATTGTGGAAATTCAGTGTTTAAGGTTTATGCATCTTAAGGGCCTAAGAGCCATGTTATTTAAGGGCCTAAGTGCCAAGCAATTTAAATTATGCACTATATTGTGATGTAGTGTTAAATGAGTGAAGTTCTGTGTACAAGAATGTCCTTGATGGATTTTAGTGTTCTTGAATGTTTGATGGTGAAAACAATGTGTTTGGCTTAGTAATGCCTAGGAGAACCCATGTCGAAATCTAGATAATGTATAAGAAGTTTTAGGTGTTTAAAATGAGTTTTGGAGAGTTAGGAAGTGTTTAGAATGACTAAGTGTTTTACTAGTGAAAGAAACATGCATTAAGGAATTCTAAGAGAAAAAGGACTTAGGCAATGTTTTAGAGGATTTAGAATGCAAATGAGTGCTTTGGGATAGTTCAAGATCATGGTGAGATTGTGTTTAGGACTTGTGCAATGTTGGTGAATAAGAAGAAGTGATGTGTTGCATGGAGGAGCTATAAACTTGTAGAGATATTCAAGGAGTTTGGTTAGGAAGAAAAGATGCTTGGGAGATGATGTTGTAGTGGTGAGAAAACATTTGGGAATAGTGGAAGTTATAGGTATGAGATACCACATAGAAACTTAGTGAACATTACAAGTGTAAGCTTTTTTTAGAAGAATTTGTGTAATGCTTGAGGAGGATTTTGATGAATGATTTAAGGTGTTTAAAGGAGGTTTTAAGGTGTGTTTGAAGTGCCCAAATAAGGGTAGAACATACTAGGATATATGAGGTGAAGTTTGGAGTTAAATGGGCAATTAAAAACAAGGGTCTGGAGCAGACCGACCTTGGGGACCGGACCTGCAAGGTCGGTCGAGCCCAGTTTACCCTACGAGAAATGGTTTCTGGAATGGACCGACCTTGGGGACCGGACTTGCAAGGTCGGTCGGGCATGGATTTTTAGTACGGATTGAGTCTCTGGAATAGACCGACCTTGGGACCGGACTTACAAGGTCGGTCATGCCTAAATTTTTGTACGTAAGTGAGTCTCGGGAATCGACCGATCTTGCGACTGGACTTGCCAAGATCGGTCGGACCTGAATTTTCAAAGGGGAAAAACTCTCGGGAATAGACCGAACTTGTGGACCGAACTTGCAAGGTCGGTCGGAGTAGAATTTTTAACGGTAATGTGCTCTGGAATGGACCGACCTTGTGTAAGGTCGGTCGGTAAGTTCGGTCCGACCAAAACTTGTTAAAAAAAACAAACAAGAGTGGCTTAAGTAGTTAACCCTAGGGGGTATAATGTAGGTAATCAAGGATAAGTTTGGGCATTAAAACATGTCATAAAACCATGTAAAATACTTAGTAAATTTGAAGTTAGGTAAGTTAATTAACCGACATTCTTAATTATGTATAGGAGTGGCCTACGGTGAAAATCAATCGAAGCAAGGACCAAGGTATGGTTTTCTTATAGTCTGTTGCCTACCGGTTTACACCGGCTTGTGTGTTGTTTGGTTTTCTGAGTGTTTATGACGTTATAAGACTTAACCATGTATGAGTTTACAGTCGTTTATACTACTGTGATTTATGGCGCGACTCATTTCCTTGTGTGTGTCTAACATGACTTACCACTTGCTGTGAATTGTTGTTAAGTTCCACTGTGAACTTCTAACAAGTGCTAACTGGGGAGTGAGGAATCCGGTTGTCCGGTCATGCATGTAAGTTTAAGAGTAGATATCTGTTAGATTCGACTCTTATGTTGTTAAGATTGTTCTCCTTTATTTGGCGTTCGATCTCCCGCTAGCTTCCTCCAAAGCTTACCTATTCTGACTTATGATCGGTTTAGTGGGAACTTGTGTTTGTGTGGTGTGTTCGGGTCACAATATCCGAACCATCTGTGACTTAAGTTACTCGTTCGAATAACTGAACGGTAATGAGTGTGTGTAACAAGCTTAACATGAGAGTGAACGATCTCTAGGCTTCTTAATTGTTAACCTTCTTGGTTGTTATTGTGGAAAGTGTATTCACTATGTGATGTTGTGCTATGCAATATTGTTACTATGCCATATGTATATGTTATGCGTTAAAATGAATGCCATGTCATCATGACAAATAGTTGCGCGTATCCTGGTAGCCGATGGGCTGCGCGTTAACCATACCAGCCAAGGGTTGCTGACCCCCTCGGGGGCTCCATATTTTTACTGCAGGATGAGGATCGAGGAAGCGGAATGGCTATAGATTCTAGGCTGCAGAATTACTTTTGGTTATTTTGGATGTTGAGCCCGGGATGTGCCTGTGCTCCCGTGGCGTTATATTTTGGTACTGTTCGTGTTACAGTGACGATCGTTACAGTTGACAGTGAGTTTATGTGTACAGTTTTTAGTGACGATTTGTATTAAATGCTCGGTATGTTGGTTATGTATATATATGGTTGTTAGTACCTAATGCTCGGGAGTCTGATCATCAGACCGGTACACTTGTATTTATTCTGCCTTGTTAACCACGTGGGTGGTTGACGGCGTTGTAGCACCGAATCGTTTAGTTATTGTTTAATTGTTTTTCCGCTGCGATTTCATTTAATGTTAAGTGTATAGTAGGGGTGTTACAAAAAGTGGTATCAGAGCGAAGTATCGCTCTGATGACTGGAATACCGAGCTTAGGAATATACCGAGTTAGGAAACCTAACCACAGTTACCTAAGTGAGCAGTAATGTAAAGGTTAACCACTAACTAAGTGTGGGGATACCTTGTTGTCGGGGAGGCGTTGCAATCGTTGGGACCGATAAGTGTGCAAGCACAATGCTAATGAATGTTCGTGTAAATTCAGATGTCAGGTAGACCACGAGGTCAAGGCCGCGGGCGCGACATTGGTGATACTGGGAACCAGGGAGAGAACCCTACGACACAAGTCATGGCCGATGCTGTAGCGGCCGCCGTAGCCCAGATGGTCCCACAACTAGTAGCTGCAATTCAGCAGGGGCAATAGCCCGAAGTTCAACCACCACCGCCACCGCCACGAGAGACCAACTGGGTCAAGGCGTTGGCAGATTTAAGACCCCCGTCGTTTCATGGGGAGACTGACCCCCGTAAGCTGGAGGTGTACATCTCCGAGTTGGAGACCGCCTACGAGACCTTGGACGTGCCTGCTGGAGCCAAGGTCCGTCTTGCCGCTTACTACCTGAAGGGTTCGGCACAAAGTTGGTGGAAGCTTGTGAGAGAGGACCGGATGACGGATCCTCAGTTTGGTTGGAGAGAGTATACGGCTCTGCTGCGAGCCAAGTATTATCCTGTGCATGTGCAAGAGGCTAAGCGCCTAGAGCTGGATAGTCTGAGGCAGGGGGATAAGATGTCGGTTGATGATTACTACACCGCTTTCACCGGCCTTATCCACCTGTTACTGGACCTGGGATACTCGAATCGGGTGCTGGTAAACCGTTTCTACAACGGTCTCAGCCACCGTCTTCGCTACGGGATGGGGCGAGCTAAGTATACTACCTTGCAGGTAATTAGAATACAGTGTGATGTGAATAAGTGTAATCCATAAGTGAATATTAATGTGAGTTGTAAGTTATTTGCAGGGCATGACTGACGTCCTAAATTCAGGAGTGCTATCATCCCGCTGCTAAGGTCGAGATCACCGTCCGTCTGAGGGACGAGGAGAATGCGCACAAGCGCAAGGCCACGAGCGAGGGCCAAAGTCCACAGGGGTACGGGGGAGGAAAGAAGAAGAAGAAGCCTTATCCCCAGCCCCAGAAGAGTCAGCACCAGGGTGAAAGGGCCAAGCCCAAACCACCACAGCTGAGGAGCCACTGAAGCTCACTTATGCATACGCGGCGAAACCCCTACACTCTTACCCGCCTAAGGATAATTATTTAATCATGTGTGTCAAGTTGAAGTGTATGTTGTTAAGCTATGAAGTAAGTATTGATTGTGTACTGTGATAGCAGCTAGCATGGGTTCTGGACTGGAGCTCCACTACTACTGTAAGTGGTGTAACGGAGACCACCCCGGCAAAGACTGCAAAGGAAATGACGTGCAGTGTCGCTACTGCGAGAAGTGGGGTCACCGTGACTATGAGTGTTACCGGAACCCCAACAATAGAGTCAACAAGCCCAAGGGGCAGTGGAAGGGTAAGGCCACAACGACCATCGATGGCCCGAAGTCGGCTAACCAGCCACCCACAGATCAGAGGCATACTGATTCCCAGAAGGGGAAAGGGTCGGGACCTAGCAAGGCCCCCTGAATGTGGTGGACCGGTCTGAGGCGCCAGGGCCCTCTACTAGATCAGGTACCGCCTAAACTGTTGAGTGAAATAAGTGATTGCATACCGCATTTCATGCATGTGTGTTAGTGAGTCCAAGTGTACTACCATGTGAGTAAAGAATTAAAGTATAATGTGAAAGTCATCTAATTAGATAATTCTAAACTTAAAGAAGCCTTCAATATATGTTATCCAATCCCACCCACACCAAACCCTGAAGAAACCACCATCAACATCACCGACTTTCCAATGGAGCAATGTCAGGTCATCCAACCAGGTATGATACTCTTAAATGGATACCTGACACTAGAAGCACAAATCCACATCATCAGACGATGCAATGAACTGGGAGCAACACCCGGAGGATTCTACACACCCGAATACCCGAGTGGGTCGAGAATGAAATTGAAGATGATGTGCATGGGTAAGGACTGGAATCCTTACACCAAGACATATCAAGAAGTGTGAGCCGAATATGGAGCAACTGTACCGATGATACCTGAGGAGTTCCTTGCGGTCGTTAACCACGCCGTGGGAATTGCTCAGCAAGTTGAAACGGATTCAATTCCAAGTGTTAAAGCAGATTTATGCATTGTGAACTTCTACCAGAAAGGTGGACGATTGGGTTTACACCAAGATAAGGACGAGTCACCCAAGTCTCTAAGTAAGGGAGTACCCGTGGTGTCATGGTCCATTGGTGATACCGCAGTGTTTATATATGGCGAGCAGAAGCGTGCTGATCTCGCAAAGAAGTTAGTGTTGAAATCAGGAGATGTGTTAATCATGGGTGGGCAGTCAAGGATGCTATATCATGGCATCAGGAAGATCAAACTGAATACCGCACCATCGGCAGTGATCAATGCCACACACATGAAACCCGGACGTTTGAATTTGACCTTCAGACAGTTTTAAAGCCTTGTATAATCATGTAATGTGTTAAACCAGTGTATGCTAAGGATGTTGTATGTGTTAGTTATGTCAACAGTGTAAACCAACGTATGATGTAAGAAGAGTGTGTTAATGAATAAAATGGAGTTGTTCGAAGTATATCAACCGTGTTATTACCAAATACTTATTAGTTTGCCAATGAATTAGGCTGTGCACTCGGAACGGGAGGTATACTGAGTGTCTGCAATGAGGCAGAAGCCGGCAAGAGCGGCACAATCCTCACCGGTACCTTTCCAGTCAATGGCGTGGACGCTTCGATCTTGTTCGACTCCGGAGCCTCACATACATTTATCTCACTATCTTTTGCGAAGAGGCTGGGGTTAGACGGTGAAGAGATACCAAACTTTCTAGTCACTCTCCCGTCGAAAGAGCGAATCAGGTGTACCCGCTACCACCGAGATGCTATTGTGTGAATTCATAATGAAGAGTTTCTGATCGACTTGATAGAGTTCGACGGACTTGGTTTTGATGTGATTGTTGGGATGAACTGGTTGGAGCGGTACAAGGGCAGAATCCTGTGTGCCGAGCATCGTCTGCTTCTTCAGAGTCCGTCTGGGGTTACTATATCTTACCGCCAGAGGCCCAGGGAGCCTTCGACTCAGATCATCACCGCCATGGTTATGTATCGTGAACTACGACGAGGGAATGATGTATACCTCTACTATGTTCAGGACATAGAGAGAGACCCAGAGTTTAGTCCCGATGTGCCGGTAGTGTCGGAGTTTCCTGATGTGTTTCCTAAGGAACTGCCGAGCATGCCGCCAGCACGGGAAGTTGAGTTCGAAATTGATTTGGTTCCGGGCACCGGACCAATTGCGAAGGCACCCTATCGTATGGCTCCAACCGAGATGACAGAGCTCAAGGAGCAGCTGAGAGACCTACTCGACAAGGGATTTATCTGCCCTAGCGTTTCACCATGGGGAGCGCCGGTCCTCTTCGTGAAGAAGAAGGACGGTAGTCTCCGCCTGTGTATTGACTATCGAGAGCTGAATGCAGTTACGGTGAAGAACCGTTATCCTTTACCACGCATCGACGACTTATTTGATCAGTTGAGAGGAGCATCAGTGTTCTCCAAGATAGATTTACAATCCGGATACCATCAGATTGCCATCCGTGAGTGTGACATCGCGAAGACCGCATTCAGAACCAGATATGGACATTATGAGTTTACGGTTATGCCGTTTGGTTTATCCAATGCACCAGCCAAGTTCATGGACTTAATGAACCGCTTGTTCCAAGATCAGTTGGACAAGTCAGTGGTAGTCTTCATCGACGATATTCTTGTGTACTCGTGTAACACCCCAACCGTTAATCTCTTAAACTGTTACTAATTACTCCTACTCACGCAGCAGAACTCTAATTACAACGAGGGGTGAAACAACGCCGTAGCCACCCATGTGGCTAACCAGGCCTTTCTTATATACCGTAACGGTCTGATGAGCTGGAACAACCGAGTACTTCATACAAATACAATACTCAATTCATACCTCTACTATACCGAGTCTACAATATACGGATGCCGATAACATACTCGGACTTACACCTCATTCAAACGCATAAGTAATTACAATCTAACTACCCATGCTCACTGCAGTCCCCGTCCTACTCTCTCGAACGGTGGTCAGCTTCAAGTACCTGCACACTAAAAACGTTCCCCCTAGGGGGTCAGCTTACGCTGCGCATGAAATTCGCATATACCGCGTGCTAACCGCGGTACGCCGACTACTTTGGGTCGGATATACATGGAGTTCATTTTAATCAAACAACATGCATCATGGCAATACAATATATATGTATATCACACAAGGAATCTACATCCAAACACGGAACACGATTCCTAACTAACATAACAATGTTGTTAGTGGTAACTGGTTACTCTTAGGCATTGAGGGTTATTCCTCACTATGCCTTGTCTACTTATTCAGTACCTCACCCGCTCTCTATGGTTACACATACTCAAGCTCTTGTAGATTCTCGAGACACTACAGGTCTCCTACGTCACGCTTGTTACTCTTATTACATACTTAAGCCAAAACTCATGGCTCTCTAGCATAGTCTTACTTCCCCGGTTTCGACCCTACTCTGGGTCTAGCATGGTGGGAAGGTTCAACTAGCTCACGGAACTCTCTCTTAGTTCCTATCTCTTTTACTTAGGTCCGACTACTCTCGGACTACTCTCGTTCCCATACACTCCTCTCTCGGAGTTATAATAATATCATGTATAATAGTCTAGAAGCATCATTCTCGATGTTTCTAATGACTTTGGGAACTTTACTTAAATTCGGGTAATCTTAGGCTTAAGGGTTACCCTTACGTTCATATTCTTATACATTCGGATATTTTCTTATACCGGGTAAAATCCTCATATAAGAGGTCGACCGTATCTCAAGGGAGTCACATAGTCCCTTAGGTCTCTTTTACCTTTCTTATATGTTTACATTATTGGACTAACTTCAATCCTCTCGATGGAGGTCATTTATCTCTCCACTCATATTTATTTCGTGGATTGTTTCAATAAGGTTCTCTAACCGTTATCGGGTATATACTCAACCCGTACATCTCCTCACATTTTAGGGAGTTCGTATGTTTGTGTTATCGTTATACTTTAATCGATAGCTTGTGTGTGTTTGCATAATACCATTGGTTATGTGACTACCCGTTCAACGGGTTTCTAGTCAATCAGTACTCACTAAGAGTCGGTCTATGCACTAAGTTAGACCACGCCGGCGTACAAGTATGTTAACTCATTCAACATTCAACAATGCATGCATAATCAAACAAGGGATTATTTTCATGCTTTAATCTTGATTAAGCCGGCACACAAACACACAAATCAGAGTAACTCGGTTAGCATACGGGGCATGAGAAAATCATACCTTTCACCGGGGTTTTTACTTTTACCGTGTCATCTCACCATGCTCGGGTCACGCACGATTCTCTGATAATGTTTCAAACATTATTATTAATACTAAGCTCATACGGTACATAATAAAATGCTACTCCCGTACTTACCCCGTTATCCCGTTATCTCGGTTTCACTCTTGTTAATTTGAGTTCTCACTTCTCAAACACTTCTAACACTTTCTTACACTTCTTAGGGCCTTTACATGTTACCAAACAAGGCCTTAACATCTTATAACATCATTAACATTCAAACCCCCATCATTTAAACCCTTTAAAACACTCTCTGTAGGTTTCTGGGGGTGGTCCGGGACTTGTTCCTTACCCTAAGTCCCGGACCAACTGAAGATACAACTCTCGGCTCAATTTTTGCTATGGTCCGGGACCTTGTCCCTATCCCAAGTCCCGGACCAACATGTATGTGCACTCTCGACATAAAAATAGGGGGTGGTCCGGGTCCTTGTCCATGGACTAGGTCCCGGACCCTGCTAAAACCTGCAACATACATCATTTTTCAACCCCAATTCAATCCTTAATCCACACCCAATCTTTCCCTAATCTTTCCACAAGATTCCTACATGTTTTATCACCTTAAAACATGCTCTAAACCACTTCAAATCATGGGTTAAACCCTTACTCAAATTCTTCCTCAAAATCACTTATATATCATAACTAGTTCTCTTGTTCTTCTAAGTTGTAACAGATTTTGGTTGCATCATTATACCATTCAAACTTCCCTCACCAATGTCATTCTTGGCACTCAAATGACATTATTTTTACTCCTAATACACCTTTCTCCTTAGCTTGATTTTGCAAACCATTACTACTCACTTAAACCTCTTAAGCACACCTAATCTCTTCCTCATCATAAAACACTCAAGACTTTCCATTCCTAGGTAAATTTTGACAGCACTTACTTGCTTTCCCTAGCATTTTCACCACATTAATGTACTCACAACACAATCTTCACCCCTGTTTTGTTTAGGCACCAATAAACACATAACATTCCCATGGTTCTCACATATGACTAGCTTAGTTTCCTAGGTTTATTTGCACACTTAAACCACATTAAAACATTCTCATTCAACTAACAATATTGTAGTATCATTACTACTCAAGTTCAAGGTCCTTAATTCAACCTATCATTTAACTCACAAGTCACATAAAAACTAGCTCAAGGTAAGCTTTTTACCTTGCTCCTTTTCAGTTTTCTCCCTCTTCTTCCTCTTTCTCTTGTTCCCTCTTTCTCTTCATGTTTCCACATCAAAACAAAGGGGCATAGATTGCCAACTACAATCATATCCCCATACACATATATCAAACTTATTAATTCAAACCCTTCTTACAAAACTAGTATTTAAGAGCTAGTTTTTAAGGCTTAACTTTGACATTACCTTAGAGTGTCCAAGTGAAGGGCCTAGGCAATCGAAATGGTGAAGTTCCAGCACTCCTCAAAACAAGAAGAACCGGCTGGACATGGGGAAAAATTTCAACGTGAGGGAATTTCCCAAAATTGGAAGAACTAGCTAGAAATGAAGAGCTTTTGACTTTCTTTTTACCTTTGAGTATCAAGAAGATGTTGGAGACTCAAAAACACTTCTTTAAGCTCTAAAATGGCCTACTTCCATGGAGATGAAGATGAATGTTTCAAGCTTTTGAAGGGTGGAAAACGTAGCCCTCGTCGATACGAATCTAACGGTAGTATTTTTGTGAGGTTTGGTGAAGAGATGAGTGAGTTAATGGAGGAAGAAGGAGGGCTGTGTGCTCACTTGTGAAATCGTCGATCGACAGAGGAGGAAGAAGAAGGCTCTGGTGGGGAAAGAAATTACCGTGAGTGTTAGAAGAGAATAGGGGAGTGAGGGTATTAAAGCCCCATTTAACTATTCACTCCCTTACTTTATTATTTTGTCCTTTTGTGACTAAATAAACTAGCTTGTTTATTTAAAGGTATGTATGAGTACCAATTAAAACCGGCCCCACACAAAATACTAACTGGTAGCGTTTTTCGTTTTTTTTACAGGAAACACTCGATAATTTACCCGGTTTAGCACTATTCACCAACCGGGCCCGTTTTTCGGAATTTTCTCGTTTATTTATTTTAATGGTTATTAAGCTTCCATTAATACTTAATTATAGTTATTTAATCAACTATAATTTTTACGGGTCCGTTTGACCACTTAAAGTCACGTTTTCGGGTTTTCTCGAAAAACATGCTTTTATGCTTAATTAGCGTTTTAATCCATTATTTGGATCCGTTTTCTTCGGGAATCATTCCCGTATACTAATTAGGCCTAACTAAGCCTTAGGAATCCATCTCGGACCCTTACGAGATTATATATCTCTTATACTCATTTAACGCGCATTTTAGCGTTTTTCGCTTTTCAAGCGTCTTCTCTTTTCTTTTGGTTTTATTCTTTTTACCAATACTCTTTAGGCACCATTAGGCCTTTTATAATCATATTAGAGTAATTTAATCACCATTTTTAGATCCGGGGTATTAAAATCTACCCCCCTTAGGAACTTTGTCCTCAAAGTTGGTGAATCTAGATGGTTACTCTCAAGGCATTCAATGCCAAGGTTATAGTACATGTATAACCCAACTGACTCCACAAGTCAGTCTCATTTCATACTACACATACCACACACATATCACAGCATGTATAGCAATCAAAAATACTTTTGTTCTCTCTCCATGGAATCGGTCCGAAGACAAGAAGGCACTACAGTCCTCGAATCCATGTTGAGTGATATACTACTGATCCCTCAGGTACCGGTCACGTTGAACACTTACTCTTTCTGGTTCACGGCCGTTTCATGACAAATGGGCACTTACTCTCTCTGGCCCACGGTCCCTTCGGTTCTGATCAAAACGTTACACATATACATATCCTCAGGCACTCTGGTTGACTCACTCAACACAGGAACATCTCAGGGTACTCTCCCCGTCCCGCTGCCTTTGGAAAAATCACACACTGACACCGCCCCAACCGGTCACTTAGGACCGCCGCACGTACGGTGCAATGGTTTCGAAACTAATACACGCCCACCGTTCTACCGGTCATCAAGACTTAAGGCTCAGCCATCGGCGGGTGATAGCGGTTTCAAAACCAGTTTTCATTTCCATCTTCATACTTGAAGAAAATTCTTTTTCAAAATCTGTTTGAAAATTCTTTTTAAAACATCACACAACTCCAAATCAGATTTATGGTAGCTGTATCTTTCTTAGCGTGATTACTTGTGACCACTATAGGGAGCTTCAGGAATCATCTAACCCTGATGTGATCAGCATCAGTGTTGAACTATCCTTCCACCCCAATTTGTGTTCGGTTTCCCTTGATCGCTAGCAGATCAAGTTCCACCTCCCACGTCAGTTTCAAACAATCAGATAGTCAAACATTTTCGTTTTCTATCTTTTACTCTTTCTAGTCGTATTCATAAAACAATCTGTTTCAATTTATCTTTATCATAGAGCTTAAGTCATCCATTATTCTCTATTTGTTTCACTTACCTTGCCTAGGCATTCCATACTTGTAGCCTCATTTACTCAAATTGTTGCTCAATTTAAAACACATAACATACAACTCCAAAGGATGGAACTCACTCCATCTATCATTCTCAAATAAAATCACCTAGGGAACTCACTCCCTCTTAGGTTACACATCGGTTTCATGCCGATTCATACTCATCATAACTCATGTCTAATCTCACTAGACATATACTATAGGGATTCTCATTCCCTAGGAGTCTCTCTACTCCTCTTTTCATAAATATTACATACTCGTTACTTGCATCTCTCATGCACAATACTTATACTTACACAATGAATGGGTACACATGTTTATGTAACATGAGGTCCAAACATCAAAACAATTTCTTTTGTGCTATGCACATAGTAGTTTACGAACTATACGTAAAACATACTCTAAGCGGTTTCTCGCCCTACCCCCCTTAAAAGGGGTTACGCCCGCGTAACCAACCATATGTTATACTGAACATTGGTTCACTAATTCTGGTATCATGAAGTGTTTTAACTTCAATGCGGTTAATTTATTCATAACCGGGTTCGGTTCTAGCCTCTAAGGCTTCAAAGCATTTAGGGTTAGGCAATTACTCACAATTGCTAGGTATACTTAACCTTTGAGTTACGGTCCACAAGCTTCTATTGCGTGACCTGATAACTAGAGCTTAACTCGCTCTTTGGTATTCTCAATGTATTTCAATCGTCGCTTGGTATCTCTTACCGTATGCGAATTCGATGAGTTATAGATTGCCTCTCCAGTTCTCTGGGAATCTACTTCGTATAACACTGTATACCTTTGTGATTATTCACTTATTTTTCCCGACTTGTTGTCGGTTGAGGTCAAGCTACTACTTAGCATGTAGTGCTTCCTCGTTTAATAGTGGCTCATGGATTATGTTTGTTTCTTGGTTCTGTGCCAGAGTTCTTCATTCATACTACTCTGCATTTTTTCCACATATCGATCCTGGGCCCTGTGGGTTACTGCCCACGTTCTTTGTGCATCTTTGGCCAATGGCCGCACGGTTATCTCTCTAGACTCTCACTCAACAGGCTTCGTTGACATTTCTCAATTCCTGGCTCTCCCACTCGATCATCACCGCACAAGTGCAATACCAAAACACTCAGTCATACAGAGTAGAAGCGTAAACCCTTGACAGTAAATCTCTCATGAGATAGGAATGATCATGTCTCCTTCACCACATTTCTTCATCAACTCTATTCACTATCTGAATATACTTTTACAATGGTCGCTTACTGCGCACCTTGGTCTTTCTCATTTCTATGGCATCCGCTACTACTTTAGCTTCCGCCCAGGTGTTCTCGCCATTTACACGATGGCTTGCCATTCACTTGGCTCGACAATATACGCTATTCTTTAAATCTCTCTGCGCGCCTGCGCACTGCTTACTCTGCAGTTCATACTGTACACATACAGTGTTCACTACTCATCCGATTACTCTATCGGTTTCCTTTGTACTGCCATCAAGGTTCCTCTTTACACACTACTATAGTTCATATACTCCTTGGCAATATACACATGCTCAAGTTTTACTACACCGCTCTAGCGGTTTCACATTTCATACCTAGTTGGTAGCCTTTCTCTGGAGGATTCACGCAAATGCCGCTCCATAGGCCCCATAATTACAAGTGGTATCCCCACTATAAGATAGTGGTTCATTCACCACTGTTCCTCTTATGCCTTTATGCATATGTTTTACAACGTTTGGATCTACGTATTGTAGTTGGTTTTATCGGCTTACAAGCCACCTTGCCTCGAGTCATGCTCCATGCGGGCTGTTTATATAGGTTTTTGCTTCTCCGTATACCATTAAATGGTTTGGAGGTATTACTGGGCTCTTTGATATGGCTGTCTCACCACTCTTCCGTACTTGGAAGGCCCTTTTTTTACTAGGTATTAATTCATGCCCTCTCGCAATTTAGGGTATCCCGTGTTACAAGGGATCCCTTCGGGTTTTACCCGAGTGTTTGCTTAAACACTTGTGTTCTCAACACGATGTTTCGTTCAACCACTGTTGACTCCGGCACCCTTCTCGGATTGCTCCTGGGTGTTACTGGGTAATGCCATTACATCTGGCTTGTACTCATGGTTATGTTCAGTTGTGACTTCGCCTTGCGGCTATGTACCTTCTAATACCTTCTAGGTCTGGTCATTATTCTCTTCAGTAAGGTATACTGTGGGAATTCTATCCCATTTATCAAATATTGATACATTCAATTAAGGCATTCATCTTATTGCTTACACTGGTATCCATTCCAGTTATTATGTATTTTCTCCTTGGTTCCTGAGACATATCTCATGTCTGTGCTTAATACTCCGTGCTTCTCGCACTTATTAACGCCTTATCCTTAGGTCCGTGACCTTACTGGATTCTAGACTCCCTAATCTTGGTAAGCTTCCTTATGTTCTTCGATCATTCGAGGTGTCCAACTGTCTTGGTTTGAATTGGCTCTTTCGTCCGTAGTATGGAGTGGGCTACTTCCCGTGTACCGTACTCTACTTGTATACATACATGGAGTATCTTATTGATACGTTACCACTTACCCGACTAACTCATAACTGGTCTGTCAGGCCCGCAAGCTCCTTCGGAGTGCGGTCGTTCCATGTCTCATTTGTGTACACTTGTAGTGTCGGTCACGCCTAGGTGAAGTATTCTGTCGCCAACTCCTCTTATATGGTCCTATAATAACTTATCGTGGTTCACTGGTTTGGTTTTAAAACTTTGGGGGTTTTTGGAAAATTTTATGTTCTGAAAGGAAGTTCAAGTTTTAATAGTAAGTTCTTCATGGCATTTCAATGCCGGCTGTTCCTTACCGAGTCCAGCTTCTCGCTGACTGGTATGTTCTTTATATAATGATCAGGCCGTTATGCCTTTTCAAGGTTTCGTTTCATAATTCTTAGGGTTTAAGTGGCTATATTGGCTTTGTTCGCCATCTTGGTACTTACTAAGTACTTGTCACTTGTCAAAGCTCTTCTTAGCTGTCCGTTATACTGCACTTGCCGAGGCAAGTGCGCGGTACAGGCAGTTTTTGGGTTAACTCATACCGGTCACGGTATTGTTCACATTGTATTTGGTAGCCTCGTTGGCTCTTCCTTGATCCCCTAGTTGGATAACTGCTCCTTGGAGCTGATTCTCATTCATCTTGACATGACTGTCATTCCTTAGGTGCTTCTCCATTCTCGGAGTTCCTTAATTACTTTAGTTCTGTGGTTTACCTCGTTACTCGTTCCCACGTCTTTACTGTGGTTACCGAGGTTTAACTCACGTAGGCACTACTTCTGTAGTCCTACTCGGGTATATCCCGTAGCTATGCTCATAGCTGTCTAAGTTGTGCCCTTTAGGTATTGCAACCTCTTCGGGTGTGGCAGGGTGGGTGTATCTACTCCTGACTAGATTCTTAGTCGATTAGTGTACCGTTGATGGTATTATTTAGTTATGGCGGTCCGTAGACATGTGTCTCGGTTTTTGTTACTATCATTGCGTCTCATTAATCCGCCTTCTTGCACGGTTAGTGCTTTCTTCTTGCTACTGCTCGGCTAGCCAGGTTCTCGCGACTGCTAAGCATGTCGCCCCAAGCTGCCACAGATTCCAGTCTCCTTGGATTAGGATTTCTCGATCTCCCGCCATTAAGTGCGGTTATTATGTTCCAGCGGGATCCGTCTCCGGGATTCTCGGTTCTCGGGATCTACCGCATGACAGGTTCTAGTTCATATTGAAATATTAAATAACTGCCAGTTTGGGTTTCCCCGTCTCTCTGGCGTTCTTCCCCAAGCTTTCAATACGGGGGTTGCGGAGGGCGGGTATGGTATTGTAGGTATCCAGATCATACTGGAAGTTCCTATCTTGCGCATCTCTCACGCTACCACTCAACCCTTAGCCCTAAGTCTCTATATCCTAACTCGGTATTTCCTAAGCTCGGTATTTCCAGTCATCAGAGCGATACTTCGCTCTGATACCATTTTTGTAACACCCCAACCGTTAATCTCTTAAACTTTACTAATTACTCCTACTCACGCAGCGGAACTCTAATTACAACGAGGGGTGAAACAACGCCGTAGCCACCCATGTGGCTAACCAGGCCTTTCTTATATACCGTAACGGTCTGATGAGCTGGAACAACCGAGTACTTCATACAAATACAATACTCAATTCATACCTCTACTATACCGAGTCTACAATATACGGATGCCGATAACATACTCGGACTTACACCTCATTCAAACGCATAAGTAATTACAATCTAACTACCCATGCTCACTGCAGTCCCCGTCCTACTCTCTCGAACGGTGGTCAGCTTCAAGTACCTGCACACTAAAAACGTTCCCCCTAGGGGGTCAGTTTACGCTGCGCATGAAATTCGCATATACCGCGTGCTAACCGCGGTACGCCGACTACTTTGGGTCGGATATACATGGAGTTCATTTTAATCAAACAACATGCATCATGGCAATACAATATATGTATATCAAACAAGGAATCTACATCCAAACACGGAACACGATTCCTAACTAACATAACAATGTTGTTAGTGGTAACTGGTTACTCTTAGGCATTGAGGGTTATTCCTCACTATGCCTTGTCTACTTATTCAGTACCTCACCCGCTCTCTCGGGTTACACATACTCAAGCTCTTGTAGATTCTCGAGACACTACAGGTCTCCTACGTCACGCTTGTTACTCTTATTACATACTTAAGCCAAAACTCATGGCTCTCTAGCATAGTCTTACTTCCCCGGTTTCGACCCTACTCTGGGTCTAGCATGGTGGGAAGGTTCAACTAGCTCACGGAACTCTCTCTTAGTTCCTATCTCTTTTACTTAGGTCCGACTACTCTCGGACTACTCTCGTTCCCATACACTCCTCTCTCGGAGTTATAATAATATCATGTATAATAGTCTAGAAGCATCATTCTCGATGTTTCTAATGACTTTGGGAACTTTACTTAAATTCGGGTAATCTTAGGCTTAAGGGTTACCCTTACGTTCATATTCTTATACATTCGGATATTTTCTTATACCGGGTAAAATCCTCATATAAGAGGTCGACCGTATCTCAAGGGAGTCACATAGTCCCTTAGGTCTCTTTTACCTTTCTTATATGTTTACATTATTGGACTAACTTCAATCCTCTCGATGGAGGTCATTTATCTCTCCACTCATATTTATTTCGTGGATTGTTTCAATAAGGTTCTCTAACCGTTATCGGGTATATACTCAACCCGTACATCTCCTCACATTTTAGGGAGTTCGTATGTTTGTGTTATCGTTATACTTTAATCGATAGCTTGTGTGTGTTTGCATAATACCATTGGTTATGTGACTACCCGTTCAACGGGTTTCTAGTCAATCAGTACTCACTAAGAGTCGGTCTATGCACTAAGTTAGACCACGCCGGCGTACAAGTATGTTAACTCATTCAACATTCAACAATGCATGCATAATCAAACAAGGGATTATTTTCATGCTTTAATCTTGATTAAGCCGGCACACAAACACACAAATCAGAGTAACTCGGTTAGCATACGGGGCATGAGAAAATCATACCTTTCACCGGGGTTTTTACTTTTACCGTGTCATCTCACCATGCTCGGGTCACGCACGATTCTCTGATAATGTTTCAAACATTATTATTAATACTAAGCTCATACGGTACATAATAAAATGCTACTCCCGTACTTACCCCGTTATCCCGTTATCTCGGTTTCACTCTTGTTAATTTGAGTTCTCACTTCTCAAACACTTCTAACACTTTCTTACACTTCTTAGGGCCTTTACATGTTACCAAACAAGGCCTTAACATCTTATAACATCATTAACATTCAAACCCCCATCATTTAAACCCTTTAAAACACTCTCTGTAGGTTTCTGGGGGTGGTCCGGGACTTGTTCCTTACCCTAAGTCCCGGACCAACTGAAGATACAACTCTCGGCTCAATTTTTGCTATGGTCCGGGACCTTGTCCCTATCCCAAGTCCCGGACCAACATGTATGTGCACTCTCGACATAAAAATAGGGGGTGGTCCGGGTCCGTGTCCATGGACTAGGTCCCGGACCCTGCTAAAACCTGCAACATACATTTTCAACCCCAATTCAATCCTTAATCCACACCCAATCTTTCCCTAATCTTTCCACAAGATTCCTACATGTTTATCACCTTAAAACATGCTCTAAACCACTTCAAATCATGGGTTAAACCCTTACTCAAATTCTTCCTCAAAATCACTTATATATCATAACTAGTTCTCTTGTTCTTCTAAGTTGTAACAGATTTTGGTTGCATCATTATACCATTCAAACTTCCCTCACCAATGTCATTCTTGGCACTCAAATGACATTATTTTTACTCCTAATACACCTTTCTCCTTAGCTTGATTTTGCAAACCATTACTACTCACTTAAACCTCTTAAGCACACCTAATCTCTTCCTCATCATAAAACACTCAAGACTTTCCATTCCTAGGTAAATTTTGACAGCACTTATGCTTTCCCTAGCATTTTCACCACATTAATGTACTCACAACACAATCTTCACCCCTGTTTTGTTTAGGCACCAATAAACACATAACATTCCCATGGTTCTCACATATGACTAGCTTAGTTTCCTAGGTTTATTTGCACACTTAAACCACATTAAAACATTCTCATTCAACTAACATATTGTAGTATCATTACTACTCAAGTTCAAGGTCCTTAATTCAACCTATCATTTAACTCACAAGTCACATAAAAACTAGCTCAAGGTAAGCTTTTTACCTTGCTCCTTTTCGGTTTTCTCCCTCTTCTTCCTCTTTCTCTTGTTCCCTCTTTCTCTTCATGTTTCCACATCAAAACAAAGGGGCATAGATTGCCAACTACAATCATATCCCCATACACATATATCAAACTTATTAATTCAAACCCTTCTTACAAAACTAGTATTTAAGAGCTAGTTTTTAAGGCTTAACTTTGACATTACCTTAGAGTGTCCAAGTGAAGGGCCTAGGCAATCGAAATGGTGAAGTTCCAGCACTCCTCAAAACAAGAAGAACCGGCTGGACATGGGGAAAATTTCAACGTGAGGGAATTTCCCAAAATTGGAAGAACTAGCTAGAAATGAAGAGCTTTTGACTTTCTTTTTACCTTTGAGTATCAAGAAGATGTTGGAGACTCAAAAACACTTCTTTAAGCTCTAAAATGGCCTACTTCCATGGAGATGAAGATGAATGTTTCAAGCTTTTGAAGGGTGGAAAACGTAGCCCTCGTCGATACGAATCTAACGGTAGTATTTTTGTGAGGTTTGGTGAAGAGATGAGTGAGTTAATGGAGGAAGAAGGAGGGCTGTGTGCTCACTTGTGAAATCGTCGATCGACAGAGGAGGAAGAAGAAGGCTCTGGTGGGGAAAGAAATTACCGTGAGTGTTAGAAGAGAATAGGGGAGTGAGGGTATTAAAGCCCCATTTAACTATTCACTCCCTTACTTTATTATTTTGTCCTTTTGTGACTAAATAAACTAGCTTGTTTATTTAAAGGTATGTATGAGTACCAATTAAAACCGGCCCCACACAAAATACTAACTGGTAGCGTTTTCATTTTTTTACAGGAAACACTCGATAATTTACCCGGTTTAGCACTATTCACCAACCGGGCCCGTTTTTCGGAATTTTCTCGTTTTATTTATTTTAATGGTTATTAAGCTTCCATTAATACTTAATTATAGTTATTTAATCAACTATAATTTTTACGGGTCCGTTTGACCACTTAAAGTCACGTTTTCGGGTTTTCTCGAAAAACGTGCTTTATGCTTAATTAGCGTTTTAATCCATTATTTGGATCCGTTTTCTTCGGGAATCATTCCCGTATACTAATTAGGCCTAACTAAGCCTTAGGAATCCATCTCGGACCCTTACGAGATTATATATCTTATACTCATTTAACGCGCATTTTAGCGTTTTTCGCTTTTCAAGCGTTTTCTTTTCTTTTGGTTTTATTCTTTTTACCAATACTCTTTAGGCACCATTAGGCCTTTATAATCATATTAGAGTAATTTAATCACCATTTTTAGATCCGGGGTATTAAAACTCGAAATCGAGAGGTGAGCATGAAAGCCACATGAGAAATGTGTTACAAACATTGAGAAAGAATCAGTTGTATGCGAAATTTTCTAAGTGTGAATTTTGGTTAGACCAAGTATCCTTTCTTGGTCATGTGATTTCTGAGGCCGGGATCGTTGTCGATCCGGTAAAGATTGATGCAGTGCGCACCTGGCCTAGGCTGAAGACAGTTACCGATATCAGGAGCTTCCCCGGTCTGGCAGGATATTATAGGAGGTTTGTGAAGGACTTCTCCAGTGTCTCGAAGCCGATGACTTCCTTGATGAAGAAGGATGCACCATTCGAGTGGACAGTTGACTGTGAGAGTTCTTTCCAGAGTCTCAAGGATGCTCTGACATCTGCACCAGTTCTGACTATACCAGACGGTCCAGATGGTTTTGAGGTCTATTGCGATGCATCAGGCAGAGGTATGGGTTGTGGGTTGATGCAACACGGGAAGGTTGTAGCATACGCCTCCCGACAGCTGAAGAAGCATGAAGAGAACTACCCTACCCACGATTTAGAACTGGGTGCCATTGTCTTCGCATTGAAGATATGGCGACATTTGTATGGGGTAAGTGTGATAATTTATTCTGACCACAAAAGTTTAAAATACTTGTTCACTCAGAAGGAGTTGAACATGAGACAAAGAAGATGGGTCAAGTTCTTAAACGACTACGACATCAATTTACAGTACAAAGAGGGTAAGGCAAATGTGGTAGCTGACGCATTGAGTCGCCGAGCACATCTCTCCATTCGCTAGTCTCCCATTCTAGCTTGGTTGAAGAGGTGCGGAGTGCTCAGATGACGGATCAGTATATATTGGAGATCCGGCAGAAGCTTATTGATGGCACATTTGAGGGTCAGAAGTATGACTTCCGACTCCACGATGATGACCTGATTAGGCTCAATGGCCGACTGGTATTCCGAGGAGTAGCGTGAACTGAAGGAGTGCATACTAAGTGAATCCCACGTTCTACGACTTCGATTCACCCCGGAGCTTCAAAGATGTATAAGGATATGAAACGTTATTTTGGTGGACTGGAATGGAAAAGGATGTGAATGATTATGAATTGAGGTGTCTCACTTGCCAGAAGGTCAAGTTTGAGCACCGACGGCCTGGTGGTATGGTACAGCCAATGCCAGTGCCTGAGTGGAAGTTCCATGACATTTCTATGGACTTCGTAGTAGGGCTTCCGCCTACAAGGGGAGGTCTGAATATGATTTGGGTTGTTGTTGACCGACTGACCAAGGTGGCTGTTTCATACCGATGAAGGACACCTGGAAAGTGGCAAAACTAGCAGAGCTCTTCGACAGAGAGATTGTAAGACATCATGGGGGGGTACCGAAAACAATTGTCTGACAGGGATACCAGATTCCTCTCAAGGTATTGGAAATCCACACGGGAAGCGCTTGGTACCAAGCTGAAGCTAAGTACAGCGTTCCACCCACAGACAGATGGTCAGAGTGAGCGCACCATCCAGACACTCGAGGATATGTTACGCGCATGTGCACTTGATTTTCAGACCAGCTGGATTGATAAGTTACATTGATCGAGTTTAGTTACAACAATAGTTACCATGCTTCGATCAAGATGTCTCTCTTCCAGGCATTATACGGTAGACCATGCCACACGCCATTATGCTGGGATGAGTCGAGTGAGACGGTCATTATAGGACCAGAGTATCTGGAACAAGTTCAAGCAGAAGTACGCCAAATCCGGGCTAACATGAAGGCAGCTCAGGATAGGCAGAAATCATACGCCGATGTGCGCAGACGTGACCTGGAGTTCGCCGTGGGCGATCAGGTATTTCTTAGGGTATCCCCATGAAGGGAGTATTTCATTTTGGCCAGAAAGGCAAGTTGAGCCCAAAATATGTGGGCCTTATGTTGTGACGGAGCGGATCGGCCCGGTAGCTTACAGACTTGATTTACCCACCGAGCTGGGCAAGGTACATGATGTATTTCATGTGTCCCAGTTGAAGAAATATATGTCTCATCCGTCTCATGTGCTTCAGCCTGAAAGGCTAACCTTAGAGCCGACCATGCGATCAGTGGAGACCCTGTACGGATTCTGCATACTAAGACTCGAGACACTTGCATAAGTCAGTGAGACTGGTGAAGGTTCTCGGTCTAAACCAAGACATTGGAGGAGGCCACTTGGGAGCTGGAAGATAAGATGAAGGCGAAGTACCCGTCATTGTTTACTTCTTAGTATTTGAATGTATAGGGTATGGGGCGTACCCCTATTAATTTAAGGGGGGGTAGAGCCGTTTTGGTTATGTATGTACGACGTGTATTTAAATACATCGTCTATGTTATGTTGTTATGTTACAGACCATTGTGTCTGAATGATGTTGTTGTATGGACCTTGTGTCCGATGTTATGAAGTAATGACCGTTGTGTCTGAATGATGTTGTTGTAGGACCTTGTGTCCGGTGTTATGTAAGTATGTTGTCAATGTTGTTATGGAAGTATTATTTATATGTATTCCAGTGTTCTAATATTTAGGATATGTGGAAGTATGAACTTTGGGGAAAGTTCTTTTAAGGGGGGTAGATTGAAATACCCCAAACCTTAGTATGTTGTTTAAACATTAAATATGGATATTAAGACTAAAAAGAGTCTTAGAAACATTAGTAGACAATTTAAACCATAGAAAACACAAATAAATGCCTTAAAGTCAATTAGGGCTAAATGTGCTCTAAGCTTGGGATAAGCTGGTTAAGACCTAGTGAGCTTACCAAGACCTTATTTATACTAATGAACATATTAAACCAATTACCAAAGAAAACCAAGCTTGAAAACAAGTTAAACACAAAATGTGCTTTAAAGGAGTTCTTAAAGCACATTTTTGAAAAATTGTCTTGTAAATGAGTTTTGAAAGGCTAAATGTCCATCATCACTCTTTAATTAACAAGTGTACTACTTAGTAATCCATTTGGAAGTCTATATCAATGGAAATCAAAAATTTCACAACTATAGTCTGTTTTAGTGAATAGTAACTAAAATAAGCAAGTTTATAACATATGTCAATATAAGTAATTTAATTGGTCAACAAGGACTAAAATACCCCTAAATAAATTAAGGGGGCCGGTTATCTTAGTGGTGAGTCACCACTCTTGTTAGCTTGTTAAACAAATAAAGGATGAGTACTTAAGTTACTATTTGCTTTAACATATAATATCTCTTAAAACAACTTATCTTCATTCTCTCATTTCCCTATTCATTTCCCACGCCTCCAACATCTCTTCTACCTTGCTTCTTTCTCTCATTCACGGTTTTGCAATAGTACCACCACCATATATCATCTTTAACCTGTTGTAATTCCTAGCTCACTTTGCCAAATCAAAAACTAAGACCACCATTCTCTTTGTCTCATCAAGCTCTCCATTCCTATCTTCTCAAAATTCCAAGAGCTCCATTTCGGTGCCAAGAGGAATCTCCATGGGAGGAGCTTGAGCTCACCTTTTCACATATTATTGTTCTCCTTTGCTTCTAGGCAAGGAAACTCAAATAAAAACTCCATTTCCTTCATGTTTGTATGTTGACCGAGACACACCATTGATGGGGTTCTTTATATTGCTTTGTTCTAGCATCATTTCAACCTTTCATGGACTAGGTGGAGTCCTCTCTTGCTACATATCCTAACTCTCTTCCATATTTAAGGTAAAACAACTATCTTGATGTTTTAAAACAATGTATAACCTAGGGTTTACAATGAGATGAAGCATAAAGCTTGTATACTCATTTTATCATTTGTATAATGTTTAGAAGTTGCCAAGCAACTAGAGCCTTGCCGATTTTAATCAAGGAAACAAGAAAGAAGTTGTGAGGAAAAAGAGGTAAATGTGCTAACCTAATGTAGTTTAAAGCCTTAGGGGAAATGAGCTTATGTTGCCTATTAAAATGATCTAAGGAGCCAATGGTGAATGACTTAGTAAAATGTTCTCAAGGAGACTAGTAAAAGGGCATATGTGTTGTTGCGTATATTTGCAGGTCAAAGGCAAATATATTGTGGAAATTCAGTGTTTAAGGTTTATGCATCTTAAGGGCCTAAGAGCCATGTTATTTAAGGGCCTAAGTGCCAAGCAATTTAAATTATGCACTATATTGTGATGTAGTGTTAAATGAGTGAAGTTCTGTGTACAAGAATGTCCTTGATGGATTTTAGTGTTCTTGAATGTTTGATGGTGAAAACAATGTGTTTGGCTTAGTAATGCCTAGGAGAACCCATGTCGAAATCTAGATAATGTATAAGAAGTTTTAGGTGTTTAAAATGAGTTTTGGAGAGTTAGGAAGTGTTTAGAATGACTAAGTGTTTTACTAGTGAAAGAAACATGCATTAAGGAATTCTAAGAGATAAAAAGGACTTAGGCAATGTTTTAGAGGATTTAGAATGCAAATGAGTGCTTTGGGATAGTTCAAGATCATGGTGAGATTGTGTTTAGGACTTGTGCAATGTTGGTGAATAAGAAGAAGTGATGTGTTGCATGTAGGAGCTATAAACTTGTAGAGATTCAAGGAGTTTGGTTAGGAAGAAAAGATGCTTGGGAGATGATGTTGTAGTGGTGAGAAAACATTTGGGAATAGTGGAAGTTATAGGTATGAGATACCACATAGAAACTTAGTGAAAAACATTACAAGTGTAAGCTTTTTTTTAGAAGAATTTGTGTAATGCTTGAGGAGGATTTTGATGAATGATTTAAGGTGTTTAAAGGAGGTTTTAAGGTGTGTTTGAAGTGCCCAAATAAGGGTAGAACATACTAGGATATATGAGGTGAAGTTTGGAGTTAAATGGGCAATTAAAAACAAGGGTCTGGAGCAGACCGACCTTGGGGACCGGACCTGCAAGGTCGGTCGAGCCCAGTTTACCCTGCGAGAAATGGTTTCTGGAATGGACCGACCTTGGGGACCGGACTTGCAAGGTCGGTCGGGCATGGATTTTTAGTACGGATTGAGTCTCTGGAATAGACCGACCTTGGGACCGAACTTACAAGGTCGGTCATGCCTAAATTTTAGTACGTAAGTGAGTCTCGGGAATCGACCGATCTTGCGACCGGACTTGCCAAGATCAGTCGGACCTGAATTTTCAAAGGGGAAAAACTCTCGGGAAGAGACCGAACATGTGGACCGAACTTGCAAGGTCGGTTGGAGTAGAATTTTTAATGATAATGTGCTCTGGAATGGACCGACCTTGTGTAAGGTCGGTCGGTAAGTTCGGTCGGACCAAAACTTATTAAAAAAAACAAACAAGAGTGGCTTAAGTAGTTAACCCTAGGGGGTATAATGTAGGTAATCAAGGATAAGTTTGGGCATTAAAACATGTCATAAAACCATGTAAAATACTTAGTAAATTTGAAGTTAGGTAAGTTAATTAACCGACATTCTTAATTATGTATAGGAGTGGCCTACGGTGAATATCAATCGAAGCAAGGACCAAGGTATGGTTTTCTTGCAGTCTGTTGCCTACCGGTTTACACCGGCTTGTGTGTTGTTTGTTTTTTTGAGTGTTTATGACATTATAAGACTTAACCATGTAATGAGTTTACAGTCGTTTATACTACTGTGATGTTATGGCGTGACTCATTTCCCTTGTGTGTGTCTAACATGACTTACCACTTGCTTGTGAATTGTTGTTAAGTTCCACTATTGAACTTCTAACAAGTGCTAACTGGGGAGTGAGGAATCCGGTTGTCCGGTCATGCATGTAAGTTTAAGAGTAGATATCTGTATCAGATTCGACTCTTATGTTGTTAAGATTGTTCTCCTTTATTTGGCGTTCGATCTCCCGCTAGCTTCCTCCAAAGCTTACCTATTCTGACTTATGATCGGTTTAGTGGGAACATGTGTTTGTGTGGTGTGTTCGGGTCACAATATCCGAACCATCTGTGACTTAAGTTACTCGTTCGAATAACAGAACGGTAATGAGTGTGTGTAACAAGCTTAACATGAGAGTGAACCATTCTCTAGGCTTCTTATGTTGTTTAACCTTCTTGGTTGTTATTGTGGAAAGTGTATTCACTATGTATGTGATGTTGTGCTATGCAATATTGTTGCTATGCCATATGTATATGTTATGCGTTAAAATGAATGCCATGTCATCATGACAATTAGTTGCGCGTATCCCGGTAGCCGATGGGCTGCGCGTTAACCATACCAGCCAAGGGTTGCTGACCCTCTTGGGGGCTCCATATTTTTACTGCAGGATGAGGATCGAGGAAGCGGAATGGCTATAGATTCTAGGCTGCAAATTACTTTTGGTTATTTTGGATGTTGCCCGGGATGCGCCTGTGCTCCCGTGGCGTTATATTTTGGTACTGTTCGTGTTACAGTGACAATCGTTACAGTTGACAGTGAGTTTATGTGTACAGTTTTCAGTGACGGTTTGTATTAAATACTCGGTATGTTGGTTATGTATATATATGGTTGTTAGTACCTAATGCTCGGGAGTCTGATCATCAGACCGGTACACTTGTATTTATTCTGCCTTGTTAACCACGTGGGTGGTTGACGGCGTTATAGCACCGAATCATTTAGTTATTGTTTAATTGTTTTTCCGCTGCGATTTCATTTAATGTTAAGTGTGTAGTAGGGGTGATACAAAACATGATTAACCTTTCGGTTGATTTGAAATGACAAATATGTGTCTTGCTCTTCCGTTGGGCTAGGTAGTTCATTGATTGGATGTATTTATTTCTCTTGTGTTTTGGATGCATAAATTATGGTTATTGCTTAACTGAGATTTGTTGAGATCTTTTGCGATGGATATCTATTTTAAGATGATGGTTTGGTTAATCTTTATGCTAAGTGTGGTGGAGACACTAGTGTCCACACTAACTGAAAATTGTTTGGGGAGGTGTGATGGATTAGGACTTATGATGAGTCCTTATTGATGATTGTTAAATGGTTAACTGCGTCTTGATTTGTAATAGTGCCGATTATATTATTTATTTGAGCCATTGGTGGGCAATGAGTAACTGTAGTTTGGTACTTCATTTGAGAGGTAATCAACTGCTATACAAAAAAAAATTTAATTAAGATGACGATTTGCGAGAGATTTATTCTGGTTCACATGGTTGGTGTTATGTTTGAGGAAAAAAATGATATAATCATGGATAGAAGAGTAAGTGTAATATTTGTATGATTTTAAGGGGTTGTGTTTCATGTAGGTTTTAAGATTTTAGTTGAGAGTTTGTATACAGATCTTGGTTATGTTGGTAAGCGATGGTTGGTGTTTGAGTCTTTGGCTATTGACTTTTGCATGGGGGAGTAGGTTAACTGGTGAATTGTGACCTTTGGGTGAATGTTTCTTATATGAATGTGATGTGAATATTGGAGGTAAAGTATTAAACTTTTGGTATTATCAGTTAAGAGATATAGACTCAGAAAATAATGACATATGTATGACTTTGTTAGTGGAAATTGGGTAATTGAGGTGCATTGATTTCATGGTTGTTTTGATGATTTTGCCTGTATGAGATTGTTAGAGAATGTGAATTTAGTTAAATGTTTAAGATGTATAAGAAATTGGATGATTGGTTACAGGTCTGGAATATGTATAAAAGTTCTCATTTAAACCTTGGGAATAGATCTCTTGGAACGTTGATGAAATTTTCTAAGCTGGGTGTTGAATATAAGAAGAGGAACTAGTCTTAGTGAAGAAAGGTAGGAGTATATTTTAGGATTACAAGATATAACTGGTAGGGATCTAGGATTCCAGTTCGAGAGATAACATTTAGTTTGGGAGAATTTCTCCGAGGAAGGCTAATAAAAGTTCTTAGAATGAGCATAATCTTTAGTGAATTCTATGGTGGTTAAAAGATGAGTTGGAGATTGTTCTGTGAGTTCCTTTAATTGTTAACTTCCATTTGGTGTGTATTGAGTTAATTCATTTATCATTCTTGGGGAAAGATTGGAATCTTGATTCATGAATGTTAAGGTGTTGATCCTGACTTCTTGGAAGACATGAGATATATAGTAAGTGTTAATTATAGGTGAACCCAGAACTGGTAACTATCGTGGTGAATGTGTGGATTGATATAATGAGTACTGGTATTAGATTCATGTTATTAATGTGATGTGATGATTATGAAATGGTTGAATTGGTTTAGACTTCAGTCCTATGTGTTGGTTTGCCTTAAAGTTTCAGGCTTCTATCTATGTGGTGAACCGTTTGATTTGGCTTGAAATTTTGGATTATGTATTGGAATGGTTGTCCAAGGGGCTGAGGACCAACAGTCCTTTGTCATTCGACCGGTGTGCTTTAAATTAGTTTCAGCTTCGAGGGCGAAACTTTCTTTTAAGGGGGATGAGATGAAATACCCACGAATTTCATGTTAAGAATAATATAATTCTTTTTTAGAATGAATAAGTCCGAAGTTAGTATTATAGTGGCCAGGGAAGTTAAACGATACTTGTATTAAATTATTTTCTCCCTTCCTAAATGTTTACAATTATCCGCAATATCCTTGCCCTTACTAATCGTATTCCTATTATTAATATTATTATCATTTAAATACTACTTCATCTTCTTAGATGTTACAACGTTATTCAAGTTCCCAGAATACAATCCTAGAATTTCTTTTTCAAATTGATTAATCTTAAATTCCTAGAGTTCGAATTCAATTTTACTTTCTCTTAGTAAATTAGTATTAACTTTAAGAGTTCAAATCCCATTTGACTTCTCCAAAATTAGTAAGATATTAATCCTTTATTCTTCTCTTAATATTATATTACTAATATTCTAGATCCTTCTTTAACGTAATTATTTTCCTCTTGCTAGGATTACTAATTTGTTTCACTCTATCCTTATTTATTTCAATCTCTTCCCTATATTAAATAAATGTTTGTTAATTATTTTCCTAGATATTCTACTCTCTTCCTTATCTCGTACAACGGCTCAGTTACTTTCCACCTATTATTCCGAATTAAGAATTATTTATTTATTTATTACTAAACCAGTATTTGTTAGAGATTTTGTTTCTCTTTACGGATTTCCATCACGCTGAATAATAGTTATACCCTTTTAACTATCTACAACGCTAATCAGTTAAACTCTCTTTGAATTATTCATTATTTTCTTTTCATCTTTAAACTGATTATTACTTATTTAAATTACTGATATTCCTTTTATTTTGCAAATTAATTCTATTTAAATCAACAATCCTCTTCGATATTTGATCGTCTTCTGCTAACACCATTACGCTCTTCCTCTCCCAACTCTCAAAATTCACACAACTTTTCTACGCTCTTCTTTCCACTAAAATATTCTCGATTCTTCACCTTGAAACCTTTACAAATTAGGACTACATTGGGTAAAGTATTCTACCTAGATAGTCTAGTAAATTATTCGGTTGTGTTTGGTAGATTCTAATTATTGATTATATACTTAGACTCTGATTTCGACGACAGGTGCTGCTAGTGATTATGTTGGATTGTTCTCTTGAAGTTGTTTGTCTAATCAGGTAAATTCTATGCTCATAGCTATTTGACTGATGTTTTGCAATTTGGAGAAAAAAAGGCTTTGGCTGCGTTTTAATGGATTCTCAGTTGGTGTTTGGAAATTGGGATTGTTTCCCACGTTTTGGAATTGGAAGAATTGGATTGTGTTGTGGTATTTTAGATGTGGATTTTTGGGAGTCTTTCGCAGTATGCATTCCTCTGTTTGGGAGCCCACAGGTGCTCCCCATTATTATTATTTGCGCTGCACACATTGTTGCAGTTAAGCCCTCCGATCTACTCTATGCTACTGCTGTTTCATAGGGGGTGTGCACACTTAAGGACTTAGGGTGAGGTGGTTGTTTGACGGTCCCATAGGTGACTGTCCTAGAATTATTGTTTGACGGTCCCATAGGTGACTGTCCTGGAAGTATTGTTTGTGGTCCCATAGGTGACCCCGTGTTTGGAATTATGGTTGGCTCCTGTTGAAAGCTCCCTACTAATTGATTGTTTATTATGGTTTCTGGAAAAGTTATTCAATTGGTCAACTCACCCTCTCGTCTGATTGACAAATGATAAAATGAACTTCAAAATGTATTTTACACATTGAGGTAGAATTTACTCAGTTTTTCTGATTTGCGCGATCCCTTTGTGTTTTTTGTCTATTGTTTTCTGATCGCAGGTGATGGTTGCAGAAGTTTGGGGATTGGGCATGCGCTACCACATAGTTCTAGAATTGATTAATTGTCGTTGTGATACAGTATTTAAATGGCGATGTTTTGAATTTTTATTTCTGTTGAATTGTTTAAGGTTTAGCCTGAGCACTCATGGGATTGAGTGTGGTGGTAGCACTCTGGATTTGAAAATATTTTCCGCTGTGTTTTATGGTAAAACATTCACTACATATGCTTATACAACATTCACTTTCCATTGGCATTAATATTATGGTCATCTTGTACCCTTCTAAACTTGTTTTCATTTTGGTTTTCATAAATTTGGACCTGTCCGAACGTCCGTCCGGACATCCATGTTCGGACAGGCCCCGAGAGTATTTTGTTTTTCACAGTATTAGTGTGTCCGAACATCTGTCAGAACTTACATGTTCGGACAGCATGTGAGGACGGGTCTGAACTGTAAGTCTCGGCACATGTCCGAACTTACATGTTCGGACTAATGTTCGGACAGACCTGGTATCTCAATTTTAAGACTCGTTTGATGAAATACCCCAAACCTTAATATATTGTTTAAACACTTAAATATGGTGTATTAAGACTAAAAAGAGTCTTAGAAACATTAGTAAACAAATTTAAACAAAAGGAAACACAAAATGTGCTTTAAAGTCAATAAGAGCCAAAATGTGCTCTAAGCTTGGGATAAACTTGGTTAAGACTTAATGAACTTACCAAGACCTCATTTATACACTAATGAACATATTAAATCAATTACCAAAGAAAACCAAGCTTGAAAACAAGTTTAAACACAAAATGTGCTTTAAGGAGTCTTAAAGCACATTTTTGAAAAATTGTCTTGTAAATGAGTTTTGAATGGCTAAATGTCCATCATTACTCTTAAATATATATGTGTACTATATAGTATCACATTTGGGTGGATATATTAATGGGAAATCAAAAATTTCACTTCTAAGTGCCTTGTTTAGGTGAATAGTGATTTTTATAAGCTATTTTGTAACATATGTTGTATAAGTAATTAAATTGACAAACAAAGACTAAAATACCCTCATACTAATAAAGGGGGCCGGTTTTCTATGTGTGTGACTCACCACTCTTTAGTTGATAAAATAAGTAAGTAAAGAAAATTAATTAAACTTACTTTTTACTTTATAAGCATAAATATCTTCTTAAAAGTAAATCCTGTCTCATTCTCATTTCTTTCCTTCATTCCCACGGTTTCCAAACACCATCTTCTACCTCTCTTCTTTGCTCTCTCTCGGTAATACTACTACCTCCATTAGAACTCCCACTTTGACCTCTTGTAAAATCTTGCTCACTTGTTCAAATCAAAAACAAACACCACCAATCTCTTCCTCTCATCAAGCTCTTCATTCCTATCTTCTTAAAAGTCCAAGACCACCATTTCGGTGCCATGGAGTTTCTCCATTGAAGGAGCTTGAGCTTGTATTTTTACATATTGTTACTCTCCTTTGCTTCTAGGTAAGGAATCTCAAATAAAAACTTCATTTCCTTCATGTTTTAGTGGTAACCGAAAATACATATTGAAGGAGCTCTTTGTGTGACCTTGTTCTAGCTTCATTCCAACTCTTCATGGACTAGGTGGAGTCCTCTCTTGCTAGATATTCAAACTCTCTTCAAAGAGCAAGGTAAAACAACTACATTAATGTTTTTGAAACAATGTAAAATTAGGGTTTACAATGAGATGGAGCTTATAGCTTGAATACTCATTATAATGTTTGTATATTGTTTAGAACTTGTCAAAGAATCAAATACCCTACCGGTTTTCTAAAGGAAACAAGAAAGAAGTTGTTTGGAAAGAGGTAAATCTACTAACCAAATGTTGTTTAAATGCCTTAGGAGAAATGAGCTTATAAATGCTTATTAAAACTACCTAAAGAGCAAATGGTGAATGACTTAGTAAAGTGTTCTCAAGAGCTTAGTAAAAGGCATATGTGTTGTTGAGTGTATTTGCAGGTTAAAGGCAAATATATTGTGGAAATTCAGTGTTTATGATTTATGCATCTTAAGGGCCTAAGAGCCATGTCATTAAGGGCCTAAGTGCCATGCAATTTAAATTATGCACTATATTGTGATGTAGTGCTTTGTGAGTGTAGTTTGTGTATAATAAGTACTTGATGGATTTTTAGTGTTCTTGGTTGTTTGTTGGTAAAACAATGTGTTTTGGTTTAGTAATGTTCTAGGAGAACCTATGTCGAAATTTAGGTAACAAGTGTGAAGTTCTAAGTGTTAAAATGAGTTTGATAAGTTAAGGAGTATTTAAAATGGTTAAGTGTTGTTCTTGTGTAGGAAACATGCATTAAGGTGATTTAGGATGTAACAAGGACTTAGGCATGAGCTTGAGATTTTAGTATGTACCAAAGTCATTTTGGGACTTAGGTAAAGACTTAGGCAAACTTTGGTAAATTAAGGAGAAAGTATGAACTTGAAAAAGGATTTGAAGTAATGATATAAGGAGTTAGTTGTGAGAGATGATGCTTGGGAGATGATGTTAAAATAAGGAGAAAGCTTTTGGGATAGTAGTTATCTTAGGTATGAAACACCATTTAGAAACCTAGTGTAAAATGTTGTAAGTGTTAAGGGATTTACAAGGAAATAAGTAAATGTTTAAGGAATTAGAAAAAGAGTTTTGTGAGTATTTAAGGATGGCTTAAGTAGTGTTTGAAGTGCCCAAATGAGGTTAGGGGGTACTAGGTTATATGGGGTGAAGTTTGGAGTTGAATGTAAAAAGGAAAACAAAGATTTGGGGCAGACCGGACTTGCGATCGGACTTGCAAGTTCGGTCGGGCCCAGTTTACCCTGCGAGAATTGGCTTCTGGAATGGACCGACCTTGGGACCGGACTTGCAAGGTCGGTCGGGCTTGTAAATTGTGTATGGATTGAGTTACTGGAATCGACCGGACATAGGACCGGACTTGGCAAGTCCGGTCGGGCTAAATTTTCAAAGGGGAGAAACTCTCTGGAATAGACCGGACATGCGACCGGACTTACAAGGTCGGTCGGAGTATAAAATTTTGACGGAAATATGTTCTGGAATCGACCGGACATGGACAAGTCCGGTAGGCAAGTCCGACGTTCTTGAATTATGTATAGGAGTGACCTACGGAGGAAACCAAACGAGGCAAGGACCAAGGTATGGTTTTCTTGCAGTCTGTTGTCTAGCGGTTTACACCGGTTTGTGTTTGTATGTTTTTCTGTGTGTTTACAACGTTATAAGATTTAAACATGTAATGGGTTTACAGTTGTTCATATTATCGTGATGTGATGTTGTGACTCATTTCCCTCGTGTGTGTCTAACATGACTTACCACCTATTGTGTGTTGGTTGTTAAGTTCCACTATGAACTTCTAACAAGTGTTAACTGGGAAGTGAGGAATCCGGTTGTCCGGTCATGCATGTAAGTTAAGAGTAGATATCTGAATCAGATTCGACTCTTATGTTGTTAATATTGTTCTCCTTAATTTGGCGTTCGATCTCCCGCTAGCTTCTTCCAAAGCTTACCTATTCTGACTTATGATCGGTTTAGTGGGAACCTGTGTTTGTGTGGTGTGTTCGGGTCACTAAATCCGAACCATCTGTGACTTAAGTTACTCGTTCGTCTAACAGAACGGTAATGAGTGTGTTTAACGAGCTTGACATGAGAGTGAATCACTCTCTAGGCTCTTGTGTTATTTGACCCTTGTGGTTTGTTATCGTGGAGTGAAAATCCACTGTGTATGTGTTGTTGTGCTATGCGTCATTGACGCTCAGCCATATGTTATGTTATGTTATGTATATAAATGAATGCCATGTTATCATGACAATTAGCTGCGCGTATCCCGGTAGCCGATGGGCTGCGCGTTAGCCATACCAGCCAAGGGTTGCTGACCCCCTCGGGGGATCCATATTTCTTATACTGCAGGATGAGGATCGAAGAAGCGGAGTGGCTTTAGATCCTAGGATGTGATTACTTTTGTATACTTTTGGATGTTGGCCCGGGATGCGCCTGTGCGCCTGTGGCGTTATATACTTTTGGTTGTTGCAGTTACAGTGATGTTATACAGTGAAGGATATGTAAATACTCGGTATTGTATATGATGTATTTATGGTTTAGTTTTATGCTCGGGAGTCTGATCATCAGACCGGTACACTTGTATTTATTCTGCCTTGTCAACCACGTGGGTGGTTGGCGGCGTTGTAGCACCGAAGCGTTAGTTACTGTTTAGTCATTTAATTCCGCTGCGATTTCATTTAGTGTCATGTGCGTATTAGGGGTGTTACATTTGACATCCGTTTTAATCCCCGTCTGCGGCGTTGGATTCGTATTGTTTTATACTTTATAATGAGGCAAAATCCAGGGTGTTACATGATCAGTCAGAGGTAGTGTGGTTGGAAGCTCCATAACAGCCTACAGCAAGTCCCTTCAACCTTCCCAATTCTTTCCGCATTCGCCAAGTGAATTTCTTTTTCATATTTGAACTCGTCTCTTGAGAACTTATCTTGGCTGCAGAACTGGATTCACTCTCAACAAAGAATATCGCCTGCACAGGAAAAAGCTTATGATCAGTACCAAGATAACTTTTTAAACGAGCACCATTTACCTTGAAGGTTTCACCAGCTTTGTTCTCCAGCTCGTACGCTCTATAGGATGTAACTCCTACTACTCTGAAGGGGCCTGCCCAATGTGATTTCAGCTTCCCATGAATGAGACGTAGCCTAGAGTTATAGAGCAACACCATATCCCCCACTTTGAAGTCTCTCTTTTGAATCATCCGGTCATGGATCCGTTTTCTGCACTCTTTGTAAATCCTTGAGCTGTCATACGCCTGTTCTCTTAGTTCTTCCAACTCAGAAAGCTGAAATCTCCTCTTCTCTCCAGTATCATGTAAATCAAAATTGAGAGCTTTTAAAGCCCAATAAGCTTTGTGCTCTAGCTCAACTGGGAGATGACAAGCCTTCCCATACACCAGCTTAAAAGGAGACATCCCAATGGGAGTCTTGAATGCAATTCTATAAGCCCACAGAGCATCGTCAAGCTTGACAGACCAATCCTTCCTGGAGGAGTTGACTGTCTTCTAAAGAATCCATTTTAGCTCTCGGTTACTCACTTCTGCTTGCCCATTAGTTTCGGGATGATAAGGTAAAGCAACCTTATGAGTCACCCCGTACTTAGTCATCAGGGAATCAAAGGCCCTGTTGCAAAAGTGAGAACCGCCGTCACTGATGATAGCTCTTGGCACACCAAACCTAGTAAAGGTGTTCTTCTTCAAGAATTTCACCACAGTTCTAGCATCAGCAGAAGGGTAGGGGATTGCTTTGACCCATTTGGAAACATAATCTATAGCAACGAGGATGTAGTGGTTTCCATGAGAAGAAGGGAATGGGCCAGTAAAGTCAATACCCCAGACATCAAACAGCTCAACTTCAAGGATTCCCTTCTGAGGCATCTCATGCCTTCTTGAAGTGTTCCCCATCCTCTGGCAGTTATCACAGTGAGAGCAGAAGCGGTGGACATCCTTGTGTAGAGTGGGCCAGTAGAAACCACACTCCAAAACCTTAGCAGCTGTCCTAGTAGGACCATGGTGACCACCTGCCTCGCGAGAATGGCAGAACTCAATCACACTGTCAACCTCTTCATCGGGGAGACACCTTCTAATTAAACCATCAGCACACACTCTAAAGAGATAGGGGTGCAGACTGGAAAATGAGAGAGGTTGGAACTGGTGTATTTTAAACAATTGAGAAGAAATTAATAACTCAAATATCCTTCGGGCTGCAAACAAAACCCGGTCGCAGTAGTATAGAAGACAGAAGCGGCCGGGGTCAAACCGTGGGACTTATAGCGAAATAATATAGTACCTAAGCTTGTCACAAAAGGGGGGATAATTGACTTGTTTTTGTAAAGTCAAACGACAGATAAAATTAACTGATTGGAAGATAATATATAAACGGCACTCCGGGTTCAGGTTTATATAATCTGGCTAATTATGCTATCTCTACCGGTTAATTATAATAGTTTGGCAAAAATTCCTGTTATTAGCTTTAAAGACTAAATCCTAGACTTGAAAGACTCGTTTACCAGAAAATGCTTAAACTAATCTAGATTTGAGCAAAACACATGTAAACATATTAAGTGCGAGGAATTATATTTTGCATCTGAAATTACTAACTTATTTTCAAAATAAGTTTTCCATAGATTTATTGATTAATTAACCTGTCTATTTATCACTGCTCTGATCAAAATAGACTTTGTAAAGCATTTTAATAAATTCATGAGATTTATTAAAAAGGTGAGAGATAAGCTTTAATCGCAACAAACTTTATTTAATTAAACCGGTAAAAATATAGATTACATAATTATACAAACTATAATTACACCTTCACCCGGAGTAAATCCTCTTAGCCCAACATAATTAAAAAGATAGAATAAGAAGTAAAAGAAATCATCTGGGAAAGATAATTAATTCAGCTCCTTTATAACTGCTAATATTTGGACAGAGGTTGGACAGAACAACGGTATGGAAATGGAATGTTTTTATGGGATGAGATGTTGTGAGGATTTATGTGGACATTATGTAGATGAGATGTATGATTTTTGGAGAGAAAATGATGATTTTGTGGAGGAAAAATGACATTAGTTTGGGGGTGGAATGAGATATGATTTAATGGAGGGTTATAGGTGTATTTATAGTGAAAATGGGGTAGAAATGAAGGGGGTGTCGGTGTGAAAAGATAAAATATAATTTATCTTTTCACACCCATGTCGATGCACCTGTACGCTGGCAATTTATGCGTGTCCGGACCACTGTCCGGACCATACTGGTCCGGACATGTCGATCTTTTCTACGGGTGCGCTGGCATGTATTGGTCCGGACCAGCTGATCCGGACACTGGTCCGGACCAAAGTTCAATTGCCTCTAAAATGTTCGTTTTAGCTCCGATTTGAGATCCGTCTGCGCCTATGCGTTCGTCTCTTCGTCTACTTTGCTCCTAGCTTGGTTTTCCTTATGTTTAACCAATAAATTTGTGAGATAAACAATAAAACATAAACTAGAGGAAAAACTAAGCAAAGTGGAGAAATGAGCAAGAAAAGTGCTAATATAATATGTAATACACCCATAAAACATGCTCATTTGGACACTTATCAAGGGGTCCTCCCAAACATAATGAAGGGCATCAGAAAGAAACTTCTTCATCCGGTTGTAGCTTAGATCATGGGGAATCAGACCAGAGGCAAGATAGTTAGCCAGGTCAGCATACCATGGCTCTTTAACTTTCCCAATTACAAAGATTGTCTCGTCAGGAAAGAATTCATTTATGGGGACCCCGTCATCCTAAGTCTCAAGCCTAGACAAATGATCTGCAACCCCATTCTACTTCCCTTGCCTATCAACAACTTCCAAGTCGAAATCTTGGAGAAGCAAGATCCATCTCAGGAGTCTGGGCTTAGAATCATTCTTTTGGAATAGGTACTTCAAAGCAGAGTGATCGGTGTGTGCAATTACCTTACTTCCCAACAAATAGGGCCTGAACTTGTCAAGAGCGAACACCACACCAAGTAGCTCCTTTTTAGTGGTGGTGTAATTCTTTTGAGCTTCAGATAGAGTCTTACTTGCATAAGTGATAACCCTCAAAATTTTATCCTTCCTTTGACAGAGTGCAGCACCAACAGCAAAATCACTAGCATCTGTCATGACCTCAAAAGGAAGAGACCAGTCAGGGGGAACCACAATAGGGGCAGAAATGAGTTTACTCTTGATAGTTTGAAAGGCCTTCAAACACTCTTCTGAGAACTGAAATTTCACATCTTTCTGCAGAAGATCAGACAAGGGCTTAGCAATTTTGGAAAAGTCCTGGATGAACCTTCGATAGAACCCTGCGTGACCCAGAAAAGATCTAACACCCCTGCTTGAAGTGGGAGGAGGTAACCCCTCAATGACCTGCACCTTCGCCTTGTCCACCTGAATACCATCTTTGGAGACCTTGTGTCCAAGCACTATACCCTCATGTACCATGAAATGGCACTTCTCCCAATTCAAAACCAGGTGGGTCTCCTCGCATCTGCCTAGTATCTGATCCAACTGATCAAGACACACATCAAAACTCTGGCCATATACAGAGAAGTCGTCCATGAAGACTTCTATGCTTTTCTCAATGAACTCATTAAAAATCACCATCATACATCGCTGAAATGTGGCTGGAGCATTGCAAAGACCAAATGGCATCCTCCTATATGCAAAAGTACCATAAGGGCAGGTGAAGGCGGTCTTCTCTTGATCCTCTAGCGCAATGGGAATCTGAAAATAACCGTTGTACCCATCAAGGAAGCAGTAGAACTCTTGCCCAGCTAGCCGCTCCAACATTTGATCAATAAACGGTAGCGGGAAGTGGTCCTTCCGTGTGGCTTTGTTCAAATGCCGGTAATCGATGCACATCCTCCAGCCAGTGGTTTGTCTTTGGGGCGCCAATTCACCTTTCTCATTGGGCACTACCACTATTCCTCCTTTCTTGGGAACAACTTGCACATGAGAAACCCAGCGGCTATCGGAGATAGGATAAATGATGCCTGCATCCAAGAGCTTCAAAACTTCAGCTTTCACTACTTCCTTCAGGTTTGGGTTTAATCTCCTCTGGGGCTACCTCACTGGCTTGATACTATCTTCCATGTAAATTTGATGAGTGCAGAACCCTGTACTAATCCCTTTAATATCTGCCACTGACCACCCCAAAGCTCCCTTGTGCCTTCCTAACACTTCCAGAAGTCTACTTTCCTGCGAAACAGACAAAGACGAAGAAATAATAACAGGCAGGGCGCTACCCTCTGCCAAGAAAGCATATTTAAGATTTGAAGGGAGAGTTTTGAGTTCAAGAGTGGGAGGCTTCTCTATTGACAGAACGAGCCTCTGAGTAGGCCTGTCCAGTGGCTCCACAGGTAGAGCATAAGGAAGAAAGTAGGTTCGTCCCTGATTAAGCTGCTGGACAACAGTAGCTACCTCAGTGCTCTCCTTATCATCCTCAATTGAGTGGCATAACACCTGCTCTAGCAAATCAGAATTCTCAAGCAAGAAAGAGGAGTCATCAGTATTTTTAGCGACAAACGCATCATAATCATCAGAACAATCAACATCAACTGAAAGCATAGCATTAGAAGAAGCATTTGTTCTCATCATCTTAGTGATATCAAAACTAAGTTCCTCATTATTAAACTTAAGGGTGATCTTTCCTTTGTCAACATCAATGACAGTTTTAGCAGTTCGTAGGAACGGTCGACCCAAAATTAATGGCACTTCAACATCTTCATCCATATCAAGAATGACAAAATCAGCAGGGAAGAAGAAGTTACCAACACCTACCACAACGTTCTCAACCATACCACGAGGTTTGATTGAAGAACGATCAGCTAATTGCAAGTTAAAATTAATTGGGACAAGCTCACCAGCATGAAGCTTCCTAAACATGGAATAAGGCATCAAATTTATACTTGCTCCAAGGTCACAGAGTCCAAAACCACAGTCCATGTCTCCAATGGTGCAAGGGATGATGGGCTGCCCTGGATCTCCACACTTTGGAGGAAGCTTCTGCTGGATGGCTGCAGAGCATGTCTCTGTCAGCTGAACGATCTCACTCTCCTTGAACTTTCACTTGTTAGAAATCAAATCCTTCACAAAGCAAGCATAATTAGGCATATGCTTGATAGCTTTAATCAAGGGGATATTGATAGTAAGCTTAGAAAACACACTCAAAAATTTCCCAAATTGATCATCAAGTTCTTTTTCTTTCAATCTATTAGGGAAAGGAAGTTCCCTAGGAACCACCTTACCCTTAGAATTTTTAACAATCGAAGTATGAGAAGGGGAAGAGATAGGAGCCTGGGTCTCCTCAACAACTACCTCAGGAGGGGCTAGGGGCCCTGACGGTGCACCAGTGCTAGAAGAAGAAAGACCGGTCTCTTCGCCAGCTTGGTCCTTAGCCACTTGATCTTTATTTATCAGCTGCTTCCCACTTCTTAAGGTAACTGCTGCTATCTCTTCAGAATCTGAACAGTCCTCAACTACCACAGCTTCTGAGACCGACACTGCCTTCAGCTGCTCCTTAGGATTGGGGTCTGGTTGGGAAGGCAGTGATCCAGAAGGCCTCTACTGTAGGAGGAACTGAGTCAACTGACTCATCGTTCCCTGCATCTCCACCATGGCGTTCTCTAGTTTTTGCTGATCAGCTGCCAGACTCTGATTTATTACTGTTTGCTACTCTTGAGAAGCCATCAGTTTATCCACCATCTCCTTTAGATTCGCATTGTTGGAGCTCAATGATGGTTGCTGAGCTTGAGACTGCTGTGGCCTGAACTGACTATACTGAGGCCTAACAAAGCCGGGTGGTCCTCCCTGATTCGCCCTCTGAGGCTGCATCTGATGTGAGTTGAGGGCGTTATTAGGATTTCCGTACCTTAGGTTTGGATGCTGATTCTGCATCCAAGGCTGCCTGTTGTACTGACCAATTGCATGCGCCTCCTCGGTCTGCCTCATCTCAGCAACCATTGGGCAGTCCTCATATTCATGGCTGTCTCCGCACTGAGAACAGTAGACCTCACTGGGACCAGTAGACACCTTCTTGACAGCTTGCACAGATGTCTGTCCCAAAGTGAGCTGCTCGAGCATCTTCGCCATGTTACCCACTGTGGTACTTAAATGGGCCTGCTCAGCAGCAATTTGCTCCATCATAGGGTCTGGAGTCCGAGAGGAAGTCTGACCAACTGTGAAAACTCTTCCACCACTGTTGCTCCACTGGTGGAGCTCCTCGCAGTAGGACTCCATAGCCGACATAAATTCTTCTCCGCTTTTAGCAAGCAAATTTCCCAGTGCAGCTCTGACCTCACCTCTATGCTCATCTTTCAGCCCTTGAAAGAACCCCTGGGCCAAAGATGTCGTGGTCTGACCGTGATGAGGGCACTGGCGGAGCAGCTCCTTGAATCTATCCCAAGCTTCGCAGACTGTCTCACTACCGGACTGTCTGAAGGCGGTCAGGTCAGCGATCATCTGTCTGGTCCTAGAGATGGGGATGTACTTCTCGTAAAACCTTTTCGTCATCAGCTCCCAGGTGGTGATGATACCTGGTGGTAGACGATGGAACCACTTTGATGCTTCCCCTGATAGACTGTGCTGGAATAAGCACAGCCGAGCATGCTCCTCTAGCCCTTGAGACATCCCCAACGAATCCAGATGAACTAGGAAACGATGGACATGGTCGAGCGCATCAGCCGGGTCTGCGCCTGAAAAGGTCCCTGCTGGGTGATTCCTGACAGCATTTGTTTGATGGCTTGGTTTTAGATTTTGCCATTCTGGTGTGAGATTTGGTAGAGTTACAGGTCCTCTTCTAGGAGCAGCTGGCGGGCGATTAATTCTTCCCCATGTGGCTTGCTAATTATTTGCTGGTCCGTTAGCAACCATGGTGAAGGTAAGTGCTCTTCTTGCCCTACGAGCTGTACGGTTGATCTCTGGGTCTAGATTAAATCTTGGTGGGCCTCGAGATCGGGTACCGTGCATTCACCAAACACCTGCACAGTTTACACAAATAAAACACGAAATTTTAAGTTAGTACTGGTATGAACAAAACCGAACAAAACAAATTAAAATGCGTATAAACAACTACGATTATGTTGAATGTAAAATTAAACACAAATTGTTCAAACGAAATAAATTCAAAACTATTCCGAAAATTAAAACTAAACTAACAAACACAGAATTAAGACTATAATCGAATTAAAATAAAAAGGAAATAAATAGCACAAATAAAATAAAGTAAAAACAATTGACAACCAGGGCAAAGGACTTGACAAATGTCAAGTTCCCCAGCAACGGCGCCATTTTGCAGACAGGAAAAATGTTCTACTAAAACTAAATTGATAAACCTAGAAATTAATAAAACGAAAAGCCTGTCGGGTTGCAAAAATCCTGGTCACTATAGTATAGGCAATTAAGTAACAAGGTATCGAACCACGGGACTTGAATAAATAAGCCTAAGTCCTAAGAAAACTGGAAATTTAGGGGGTTGTGAATTGTTTTTGTAACTGAATTAAGAAAACGCAATTCAAAGTTTAAATGGACGATTAATGAAAGTAAATGTTAAAGTTGGTAAAGTGAATGGAACTCCGGGTTTGGGTTGTTCTTTGCTGGAAAAATCTAGCCAAACCTACAATTCAATTATGAGAAACGGAAAGGCCAATTCTTAAACTCTCTTCGATCCTAAATCTTAGTTAAAGGAAGAGCTCACCTATCAGAACATGTCAACTCTAATCTAGAAGCTGGCAAAACATATAGGCGGATTACGTGCGAAGAATTATTAGCTTTAGCAGGAAAAATTATCTATCCGACTAATCTTTCCCCAAATCTCTAGGTTAATTCAAACTTCCTATTAATCACCTTATCTGTTCCTAATAGGATTCGCAAAATGACTCTATAAATGCGCAAATTTAATAGAGAAGATGAATGATTAGCATTAACCTAGAAACAATCCATTACAATCCCGTAGTCAAATTGTAGAAATCCTAGCTAAATTATATCCATCGTGAACAACCCTACCCTAGAGTTAATCCCTACTAGCCAGACATTAATAAGAAGCGAATGAATACAATCAAAGGAGAATTCATCTAAGGAAAGAAAAACCCTCGAATTGAGTGATTATCCAGACTTAGAGACTGCCGGCGCAAGGTTGTAGGCGATGGTCTGACTTCCTTCTGGCAACGCTCCTCAACAATGGCAATCGTGCGCTTGATGAATGTGGATGAAGTGAAGCTGATGTCGATGCAGTGCGATGAGTGGAGAGAGCATTCTTGAAGAGCGTCAAAGTGTCGTGATGTAATGATTTGTGATATGATACCCCCTTTCCTCAGATTAGGTCACTTATATAGAATTTCTTCCTCTTTTCCCTTCAAAAGGCCGAACTTCTGTTGAGAATTTAGTCACGTCCGAACATTGGTCCGACCTTCAATGTTCGGACACATTGTTTTGAGCGCTCCAATTCCAAAAGTCTTGACTTGTGTCCGAACTTGGACGTTCGGACACAAGTTCGGACATGCAGCGTAGATCAGACTTTCGACTTTTCCTCATTGTGATTCTTGAACCATGTCCGAACTTCGAAGTTAGGACCGAAGTTCGGACACTTCATCAGGCACAGCACTCGAACTCTCGACTTGCGTCCGAGCTTGGATGTTCGGACACAAGCTCGGACACACCTTCAAAACCTTCTAAATTCTTCGTTCTGACTCCAATTCGACCCCTGTTTGTTGCATCATCACCCTCGTGAGTTAATCTACTATTTTCTTGGCTTTTCTCTGCATTTAGCATATAAAACGGTATCAAGACTTAACAAGCGACAAACCAAAGGAAAACGTAAGCTAAGTGGGAATATTATCACTAGGCATATGAAAATTAAGCATTAAAGACCACTAAAACCATTCATATTTCACACTTATCAAATGTACTTGCTGCCGTGACAAAAATTCAATTGAAAATGCAGAAAAGCAAATCGTAGAAAGTGACTAGCTTAGGGCTGGATGCTTGGGACAGGATTTCATCGATCGATCGAAAATGGAGAAGAGCAAAATGTAGTGAGTAGCTTGGGGCTAGACGCGATCGAAAATTGAGGAGATAGAACGGTCACTTTGTTTTCTACGGGTTACTTTTACCGAGAAGAAATAATAGTAAAAAGTTGGTTTAGTGAAGAAGAGTTTGCTATTCTGTAGACAATACACGTTAATTAAGTACCCCCTTTAGTAACAGTTTTTTTCATTAGTTTAGGAGTCTGTTAGTAATTGTTATTTTTTTGTAGTGCAGGTTGCGCAGTGTGATCACCAGAGAGGATCCAAGTGTGGAACCTCTCGTTGTGGAAATCCAATTGGTCGTCTTAGATCGGTTGGCAGAGGGTGCACACGACTATGGCCATATGGTCGTCTCTCTCTCTCGAGACATAGGGAAGCCTAATGGTCTTTGATAATTGGCAATAGGACTACTGTCCAACTATAATAAAACTTGGTGAGGTTAATGGGAATTGTCCATCTAACGAGATGCCCACAAGATAATAAGAGTGTTGGTGGAAGCGGGACTTCTGGTGTTGGTGATGAACATGAGAGTGCGACTTTCAACTCGATTATTTAATCCTCATTTAAGGATTAAAATGGATGATTTAATGTTTATATGATTATCTTGTATGAACTGTTGGGTGTTTACATTCCGCATTTACAGTTTTATTTCTCGCTTCCAAACCGGAACAACATGTAAATTGGATAGCATGTTAAGATGGCTAATTAACCTAAGTAACCTAAAAGGGGTCTAAGATAACACGGTTTAACATACTCGGACAAGAGCTGAGCCCTCCATGGGCGCGACGACGGAGCACGGGTTTTGGGTTTTTGATTATTTGGTATGGCGATAGTTGTAGCTGAATTGAATTATAGCGTTTTTGGATTGTCATAAGCATTGGTGGCATTGTATTAAATATGCCCATTTTTGGTTGATGTAAATTTACACTAGTACGTAGCTCAGTAGTTCCTAGGATGATACCAGAATTTGCTTTTGGACGAATGGTATGAAGAAAGGTTGGTAAGCATTGGTAATTGAATTAGTCTCGATCATCACGGCGGATGGTTGGTAAGTCGTTGGAATGATGGTTGTGACACCCACCTAGTTAGTGAGTGTTTAAGCTGCGATTATAACGTCTTTAAATTATGTTGCAATTAAGTGGTAATTACGGTGAGGATTAGGATTAATAAACGGGGGTGTTACATGGAGCCCTTTGAGAGGTGGGTTCTTGGAGAGATCTTGGCTCAAGAAAGGAGCTGAAAACACCCTTCACATGTGTATGAGAAGAGTGTAAAAATGGTGTGTTGTAGTTGTATGTTGTTTTGTTTTGGTAAAATGTTGTTGTAAAAAGAATGTGATTTTCGGACATACACACAAGGGTGGAAGAGGAAGGTGGTTTAAGTTTTTTCTTACTTTTAGGATCCAAATGAGTTCTTCTTGCTCCTTGGATTCTTTCAGCCAATTTGGAGTCTTCAAGAGGAGGTTCTATGCCATAGAAAATGGAAGAAACTGGTGGGAATGGTGGCTGTAAAAACCGTTAAAGAAAGGAGGAAAGAGGGATGAAACTTACCTTGTTTCATTCACCAAGGAAGGTGGTGCTGGAGCTGAAAAATGAGAAGGAAAAAGGAGCTGTCGTAAGGGAGAAGGAAGTTGCTCGAAATGATGGAGGGAGGGTGGTCTTATCGATGGTGTAGGAGAAAGGTGGGAAATGATGGATATTAGACAAGATAAGCCTACTTGTATTTGATGATACTTTATTTTGTTGTTTATTCCTAATCATACTTTACGGTCTTCTTTTCCTTGATATGCAGCCGACAAGGAGAGATTTGGGGGGAGATTTGAAAATTTTCATTTCTTAATATTGTAACACAAGTTGTACACTTGTGACTATAGTTATGTGTTAAATTGTAACTTATGGTGTTTCTTGTTTTAATGTATATATATGAGTGTTTATTGCATTTATAATTTGGTTTGGCTATATAAAATATTTATATTGAAATACCCCAAACCTAAGTATGCTAAGTAAACATCAATTGATGTTAAAGGCTAAAACATGCCTTAGGAAGATTCGTAGACAATTTAAACCAAGGAAAACACAAAAACGCCATAAGGGCAATTTAAGCAAAAATGTGCTCTAAGCTTGGAGTGACTTTGATTAGCACCCAAATATCATTATAAGACCTTATTAACATGAATACTGGACATGTTAAATCGATTACCAAAGGAAACCAAGCTCAAAACAAGCTTAAACACAAAATGTGCTTTAAGACTCCTTAAAGCACCTTTTTGAGAAATTGTCTTAGAAATGAGTTTTGAGTGGCTAAATGCCCATGATTACACCTTAATCAGCATGTACTAATTAGTATCACATTAGGAAGCCTAAATCAATGAGAAATCAAAATTTTCACAAATTTGTGCACTAATTTGTGAATAGTGCCAAATAGTGCCCAGTTTAGGTTTTAGTCAACATAAGTCAATAAGTTGGTCAACCAAGACCATAAATATCTTTTCTATAAGGGGGGGGGGACGGTTTTGAGAGTGGTGAGTCACCACATATGCCAGCAACTAACGGAAAAGAAGAGGAAAACTTGTAATAGTACTATTTGCTTTTTAAAAGAAAATCTTACCTTTTAAGCCTACCTTCTCTCCTCTTCCTCATTCATTCTCTTATTCCACAGTTTTCTTCACCTTCTTCATTCTCTCAAACCGTAAGAGCATCCTCCATTGTTGCCTCACCTTGCTTTGCCCACCAAATCTCCATTTTAGCTCCAAATCAAAAACTAAACACATATTATTCTTAGTTAGCTCAAGCTCTAGCTTTCTATCTTTCCAAAACTCCAAAGGCTTCATTTTGGTGCCAAGGGAAACCACCATTAAAGGGGGAAAAACCGCCATTAAAGGTAAGGAAAATGTAAGAAAAATCATCTTTCCACCACTTTCTTACATGGCCGAAAATTACCACTCATGGGGCTTTGTTTTTATGCCTTGTTCTAGCTTGTTTTTATTCTCCAATGGCTAGAGGAGGTCCTTGATTCATATCCAAGCCTATCTTAAGACTCCAAGGTAAAACATTCATTTTAATACCTTAAAACACATTTTAACCTAGGTATGATTTCTTAAGGTTATTGTGTTCATTAGCACCCATTATAGTTATTGTGGATTGATTAGAACATTGGCAAGGAAATCTAAGTTGGTGGCCGAAAATGAAACAAGGAAAACCAAGGAGGAAAGTGTGAGGAGAGCTTGAGAAAACAAGGTAAATTGCTTACCTAATGGTGGTTTAAGGTTTTAAGGGATGAGGTTTAGATAAGTACTAATGTAGCTTAAAGCTTACATTAGGTAATGGGTTATATAGCCTAAGAAAAAGAATTTGAACAAGCTTGTGAACTTGTGACTAAGGAGCCAATGGAAATGAGTTAGTAAGATAAGCTTAAGGTGAATTAAGAGAACACTTATATTGCTATGGGAGCATTGTTCTGTGTATTTTCAGGTTGAAAGCTATTATTGTGGAAATTAAGTGTATAAGTTTAAGTCATTTAAGGGCCTAAGAGCCATGTCATTTAAGATCCTTAGTGCTATGCAAATTTAAGATTATTGCACTATATTGAGATTGTTATGAATGGTTGGATTTTGGTGAGAAAATATGATGAAAAAGGATTTGATGTGTGTGAGATGATCGAATGAGAAAAACCATGCATATGGGCATGATAATATACTAGAGAAGCTATGGCAAAATTTGAGTAGAAAACAAAGTGTTTGGTGGAGGTTGTGAATTGGTATGACCTAGGATTTACTAGGAGTCATTAAAAAGGGATTTGAGTGGAAATGAGTTAAGGAGTTCTTGAGGTTTAGAATGGCCTAGAGTTGTCTAGGAGGAATTAGAGGATTGGTGGGTGTATTAAACACACCAAAGTCATGGTATGAGCAATGTTAAGTCTTGTGCAAAAATATGGAGGAAATGATGAATAATGTTTTAAGATGGTTTAGGTATGAACTAGAGAATATAGCATTGAGAACTTTGGGAAGCTTGTGTAAGTGGTGAAGATGCTAGAGGTGGATTAATAAGGATGTAGTTTGATGGTAATGAGTGGACTTGGGTGATGGAAGAGAAAATTGTAAGAGGATGTTGTAAATTGTCAAGGAAATGACTAGGAATGTATAAGGGTGTTTAACCATAAGAATGGTGAGTAAATTGAGTAAAGGAGATAGAAATGTTTAAGGAGGGAGTAGGATGGTCAAGGTAAATGAAGAACAATGTTAAGGTGCTAAGAGGATGGAAAGAAAAGTATGGGTATGTTCAAGAGTTTAGGAGTGATGGGTAACAAATGGAAAGGGGAGAAAATTTGTGCATGGAGATGCAAGATAACCTTAGAAAGTTTAGCAAAGGAAAGATGGATGCATAATGGTGTTTGAGGAGTAGTTATATTGGTTGAAAGGAAACACTTTGGTTAGTTGGAGTCTTAGACAAAATTTACATGTTGGAAGTGTAAGGAATTAAATTATAAGTGTTAAGAGTTTAGTAAGAGCTTGAATAATGATTAAGGAATTAGATATGAGTTGATGGATGAATTAGGAGGATTTTAAGGTGTTAAAATGATGTTAAAACATGCTAGAATACTTATGGCGAGGTTAGGAAAAGATTGGATAAGAATTGAGGTTAAAAAGAGGTCAAAAATCATCATTTTGGACACATTTGGTGTTGGTCCGGGTTTGTAAACAAGTACACAAACCCAGACCACACTAAAAACATGGCAGAGAGTTATGTCCGTGGATGGTCCGGGTTTATAACCCAGTACACATACCCGGACCAAGTGAAAAACAAGGCAGAAACGTCTCTGAAGAGTTGGTCCGGGTTTACAACCTCGGACACAAACCCGAACCACTCTAAAAAGGCTCTAGAAAGTTGAAAATGGGGTTTTAAGGTTGGGACTTGTTTGGTAATGATATTATAAGATTTTAGGACATAATTAATGACATATAATGGTCATTAGGGGCATAAACAAGCTTAAGAAATAATGAGAAGTAAATGACTTATGAGAATAAGATTAAACTACAATGACTTGGTGGGGTTTAGTTGGAAATCATTAGTGATTAAGTAAGCGAGGTTAATTAAAAGTAATTAACCACCCAATTCGATGAATGTTTTAGGGTTTGAGAATTTGGACTCCGGAGGAGAGTAAACAACCAAACGACCAACGGTGAACGATATGGTTTTCTTGTGACCCGCTTGCTAAGGAGGTGTCCCTCGGCTTGTGTGCTATTTGTTTATGTGTGCCGACTAAACAAGATAAAGCATGCAACCGGAATATTATGTTTGTTGTGTGATTGTGATGCACTAACACAACTTACCTTGAGAACTTACTAACTAATGTTTAGTAAGCAATGGTGTGAGATTAAGGAACACTCCCAAATATTGGTTTCTTAGTAACCGAAAGAGGCTAACTAACAAACATTGACTTTAAGGCTTCCACTAACTGGAACTTGGGGGGAGTGAGGAATCTGAAATCGTTCCGGCACATGTGTATTAGGGGAGGTCGGTATTCTTATCAGATACCGACTTCCAAATATGACTTGTCTTCGGACTCGTCGCCTAGAGTATACATAAAGACTCGGTCACCTTGATTTCTGTTCAAGGTGTGAGACACTACTGAGGAGTGTGGTGGGATCTACCTAAATCCCAACTAATTCTAACAAATATTGTTTATGTAAACCAATGGAGCTGATAACTCATTGGCTAGGGTTACTCGACCCGACAAGATAAACAATGAATTAAGGAACCACCATTCTAATTCAAGAACGGTTGACTTAATTGAGATAGAACTGAGATAAGATTTGAGATAAGTTACAACCATTTCTACTTAAATAATGGTTTGTATTCTAAGACTGAGATAAGGATTAAGATTGAGGTAAGATAAGGTTGGACTGAGATTAAGAGGAAACATAACTTAGGGAGTTAAATGATTAACTCACTAATTAAGGGAACGCCTTTAAGTCGTTCATTGTGTTTGAACTTTGATTGTTCATATGTGGTGTGTTGTTTATTGCACTTTCTATTATGTTGTGCATCTAATAAACCTCCATGCTATCGATAATTAGTCGTCGTAGCCACGTTAGCTTGGGGGCCATGAGAGGATCGTACCAGCAAAGGTGCTGACCCCCTCGGGGCTACTGTTTATATTTTGCAGGTGAATGTCAGAAGGCGACCGTCCTGAGAGTAAGATGGGGTAGACGTACTATGGGTTTAAGTGTGACCTACGAGTTGTGCATGTACACTCGTATGGCAGTTTGAGTTAGTAAGCTGTATAGGATGTAAGGAGTTTGTAAGAGTGTTGTGTATTTGGTTAAGGCTTGTAAGTACTAATATTCGGTATATTCGGGTCCATCAGACCGTAGCTAGATCTTGGAGATTTTAGTATGCCTAGTTGGTCACGTGGGTGGCTAACGGCGGTAACACCAAATATTGTAAGAAGTCCGCTGCAAGTTAATATAAGTGATTGAAGGTTTATGAGATAAGTATGGCTTTATGAGTTGGGTGTTACATATATAGGTTAGTGCGTGGTATTTGTGATATTTAATACATGTACTAATATGTTACATGTGGTATTAATTTTAGGAGTTGATTTCTCCTAATGAAGTTCTCTCTTTGATTAGAGATTTAATGTATGGTTTAATGTCCACTTTGGACTATATATTTATATAATAAATATTTATAATGAGTATTACTCATTAGGTGTATATTATTGATTATCCTCTTTATGTATATTAATTCCTTATTAATTAAGGTAATAAATATATGGGGTATTTCAGTATTATATTAAAGCCAAGAGTGAGCTGGGAAAAATAGTCAATTTTGACCTTAAAATGACTACGAATTAATATGGTCAACTTTGGTTAATCACTTAAGTGAATTTGAAATACCCGTGAATTTTGGCATAGGATTAAATTAGCATATGGTCGGGAATGTTATTAACAGAATTATTAAGGGCCCAGAGAAGCAATATATATTATATTTACGTTCTCAAACAACTTTATTATGTTTAAGAATACAAATTTGATTTTACTTCTTCTAAAATATTTTCCTCTTCCTAACTTATTTATTCAGCTACTATGTATTTATTCTTTTATCTATTTATTTAGATAATTCTTCTCATTCTTACTAACGATTAGTTAGTCCTTCTTCTATTTTTACTTTAACCAAATAATTTTATTTATCTCTCTAATCTTGAATCTAGATCCTTCCATGATTTTTAACATTATTTGATTACTCAGTTTTCAGATTAATATTAGTGTGGTAATTATTTTACAAAATACTTCTCGATTCTCTCTCCTTTTAAATCAAGTGTATAATTAATTAATTACCACTTTATTTTGTTATTTAATCCCTATTTAACTCCACGATCTTCTTCATCTTCAATACGCCGTCTCTACGCTTCTCTCTCTTCAAGCTCCCAACCTCTCTTAATTCACGTTCTTGTTTTCCCCGTCGCTGTTAGGCCGCTTCTCTGGTGCCGGTTCTGGTAGAAGGGTAAGGGGAATCCATTGGTAAGGTTAGATAGTTAATTCTTTGGTATTTGAGTAGTTCCTGATTGTGTTTCTGCTTACAATTCTAGACACCGAATTCCCTGACGAACGCTACTGCTGATCTTGCTGAGTAATTCTGTGGCGGTGAGCGTATCCAGGTAAATGTTGTGCTCAACATTCTTTACCTCTGTGTTTGCGATTATCGATGGTTTGGATTTACTGTGGTTTTGAGATTTGAAGTTTGGGAATTATTTTCCCTTGAGTATTCTGATGAGTTTTTTGCGAAAGGGTTGAATAACTGTTTTGGGAGACTTTCTTTGAATTGGTTATTGGAATGTTGGTACCTCTTGGTGCTCCGTGTAAATTGTTGGTGCCTTATGGCGCTCCGTGTAATTGTTGGTACTATGTACCCCGTGGATATTCTTATTACTTTTGCCTGCAGACATTACTTGCAGTTAAGCTCTAATGATCTACTCCTTTGGGTCATAAGTTACCTTCTGGGGGGTGTGCACACTTAAGGACGTAGAGTGAGGTGGGATTCTAATTATTGCGACCCGATTTGGGGGTCGTCCGTGTAAACCATTGATTTGATTCTTGGAAAGTTCTCCCCCGAAATGTTTTATTAATGGTGGTTTGGTGTTGGTGAAACTGGTTAACGATGTGGTGTGAGTTAATGTTTTGCAAATGAAAAAGGAGTTTCAAAATGTATTTTACAAGTTGAGGTAATGTTTACTCAGTTTTCTGATTTGCGCGACCCCTTCGCGTTTTCTATTGTTGTTTTATGGTCGCAGGTACTCATGGCTGAATTGGGGATTGGGACACACAGCCACATAGCTTAGGATGACTGGATAATTACCACGCTTTATTTGAGTTGAGTTATGTTTTGGAATTGTTATGTTTTACAAGTTTTGGAAACATTTTGGTATTTGGTTAGTAGCTTAAAGCCTGAGCACTCTTCGTTAGAGTGTGGCGGTAACGCCTTTTGGATTTTGCTATTAAGTTGAAGTGTTTTGTTGGTATTGTTCTCTAAGAAGATTTGGTTATGATGGAGATTCACTTTTGTATAAGAGATCTTTCGATAGTGTTCTTGTTGTTATTTGTGGTACTAAGTCATTGCAATGATTCTTCTTTGATTGCTAAGTTATTATGTTTTTTGGTGTTGATTTGGTACTGTTTTCGCTTGTAAAGATGCATATCAGGACCTGTCCGAACGTCCGTCCGGACATCCATGTTCGGACAGGCCCCGAGAGTTTAAGGTGTTTTCTCTGTTTTGGTGTGTCCGAACTTCTGTCCGAACATTGAAGTTCGGACAGCATGCGAGGACGAGGCCGACTTACAAGTCTCGACCTATGTCCGAACTTGTAAGCTCGGACTAATGTTCGGACACGCCGCGTAAGAATTTTTGGACTTTGAAACTCGACTTGTGTCCGAACTTAGAAGTCCGGACACAAGTTCGGACGCCTTTGATTTTCAGACTTTTCAACTCTCGACTTGTGTCCGAGCTTCCCATGTCCGGACACAAGTTCGGACCAGGCTTGTTTTGCACTTTCAGACCTCGTTTGGGGTCCGTTTTCGAAGCCGTTTTCACCGTTGGTTTTGTAATTTAATAATCTATGTTTTAAGGCAAAATCCAGGGTGTTACAAGGTGGTATCAGAGCTGTGTTTGGTAAATAAGATAAAATTTGGATTAAAAAGGAACTAAAATGTGGGGTAAGCCGTTTGGGGAATCGTAGTGCCTGCGATACTATGTATGTGATGTTATACTGTATGGATATTGAAGTTCATTCTCCGTTTGTGTATTACAATGATTGTGATGATGTTAGCATAACTGATTGAGTATTGCGTACTGGTATTGGAGCTATTAGATGTGCTAGCTCCTAATATGGGGTAGAGACTTAATATATGGGGATATGGGTGGATGTTGCTTACCTTGCTTAGTACATGTAATCAGGAGTTCGCATAGAGCTCTAGGGAGTGCAGGACTGGCTGACAGACTGAGTTTTCCATACCACACCAGAAGTAGGAGTCGCAGAACTCAGATGGCCGCCAACGACCCCATGAGGCAGTTGCAGGAGTTGGCTCTCAACCTGGGACAGATAGTCCAGAGGCAGGCGCAGAGGGATAATGTGCCGGAGGACTACACTAAGAGAATTGCCCATCTGAAGCCCGCATCCTTCAAGGGAGAGGAGGACCCGGTGCTACTTGAGGGCTGGATAAGAGAATTCGACAAGATTTTTGAGGCAGTCAGTTGCCCAGCTGACCGAAGGGTAAACACAGCAGTTTACTATTTCAAGAGTGAGGCAGACATCTGGTGGTCCGCCAATAGAGATGTGTTATTGGTTGGGCCTGATTTCGGTTGGGATGGCCTGAAGGAGGCCATGAGGAGGCGCTTCTACCCCGAGCATGTCAGGATGCAGAAGTATTTGGAGTTCTCAGAACTCAAGCAGTTATCTTTGAGTGTCAAGGGGTACCATTCGAAGTTTCTGGAGCTGGCCAGGTTCGCGCCCACGATGGTTCCCGACGAGGCATCGAAGGTGCAGAGGTTTGTGGGTGGGCTAAACTGGAGTCTGCAGGAGGCCCTCAGTGTGCTGACAATCCCGACGCTCCAAGATGCGTACGGGAAAGCTGCTAACCTGTACAGGGTGCAGCAGAAGAGGAAGGAGGTCCTGGCTGGTAATAAGAGGAAGATGGAGGGAGGAGATGAGCCCGAGGACGAGAAGATCAGTCCCACAGACATCAGCAGGAGAAGAGGTGGAAGCCTTACTCGGACCGTAGAGACGGGAGGCCGAGACATGGGGGAGATCAAGGGGAGATCAGAGGCGAGGTGACCAGCCCCAGCACCAGTCTCAGAGAGGAGAGACCAGACAGGAGAGGCACTTTTACTGCAAGAGGTGCAACAAGGATCACCCGGGAAAGACTGTGAGGGGAACTTGGTCACCTGCTTTCGCTGTGGAAGGCGGGGACACCGATTATTCGAGTGCTTTCAGAGTCCCCAGGGAGGCAGTCAGCAGGAGGCTACAGTGGCGACCGCTCATTCAGGCAGTCCGACCAGCAGGGCAGAGGCCCGAATCAGAATCAGCGGGGCGCTCCTCAGCGTAGTAATGGAGAGGGCGGCAATGGTGGCAATAGAGGCCAAGGGGAGTACCGAGGCAACCAGCAGCGGGCCCCAGGGAAGATAAACGTGATGAGTCGGGCGAAGCCGAGGCCGAGGCAGACGTGTTGGCAGGTACCTTTACTGTTCTTGGTACTCCTGCACGCATTCTTTTTGATACTGGGGTACTTATTCCTTCATATCTGATAGTCTAGTTGAGAAATTGGGGATAGAGATTTGTGAGACTTCTCCTATAGCTGTATCTATACCATCGGGACGGGTGATTACTTGTAAGAATGTAATGAAAGACGTAGGTATAGACATCAAAGGGGAGCAATTTGTAATAGATTTGATCCAGTTCGCCTTGACCGACTTTGATATAATCCTGGGGATGGATTGGCTGAGCAAGTACAAGGGAAGGATAGACTGCAGTGAACAGAAAATTATTCTCAGAGGACCGTCGGGACGGAGAGTCTCGTACAGAAATGTGGAGGAGAAGCCCGGAGTGAAGCTCGTATCAGCAATGACAATTCTCTCCCAAGTAAAGAAAGGACAGCAAGCATACCTCTGCTATGTCCAAGACATGAGCCAGGAGCCAGACGAGAAGAAGGAGATCCGAGTAGTAAGCGAATTCCCAGACGTGTTCCCAGACGAGATTCCGGGTATGCCGCCAGACCGAGAAGTGGAATTCAGCATCGATCTTGTGCCAGGGTCAGCGCCGATTTCGAAGGCTCCTTACCGGATGGCACCCTCAGAGTTGAAAGAATTGAAGACCCAGTTGGAGGATCTTTTGGATAAGGGATACATTCGCCCTAGTGTATCGCCTTGGGGAGCCCCGGTCTTGTTTGTGAAGAAGAAAGACGGGAGTATGAGGCTATGCATCGACTACAGGGAGCTGAACCAGATCACAGTGAAGAACAGATATCCCTTGCCAAGGATAGACGATCTTTTTGACCAGCTACAAGGGGCAGGGACCTTCTCGAAGATCGATTTGAGGTCAGGATACCACCATCTCAGAGTGGCAGAGAGAGACATCCCGAAGACTGCCTTCCGGACTAGGTATGGGCACTTTGAATTCTTGGTGATGCCCTTTGGACTTACCAACGCCCCAACTGTCTTTATGGACCTCATGAACCGTATCTTCCACCCCTACTTGGATCGGTTCGTGGTGGTTTCATAGATGACATCCTCATATATTCCAAGGACGAACGGGAGCATGAGGAGCATTTGAGACTAGTATTGCAGACATTGAGGGAGCAGCAGCTATACGCGAAGTTGTCCAAGTGTGACTTCTGGTTAGACCGAGTGGCATTTCTGGGCCACGTCATCACCAGAGAAGGCATCTCAGTAGATCCGTCGAAGATTCAGGCCGTAAAAGAATGGCCAAGGCCCAGTAACTTGACTGAAGTGAAGCTTTCTGGGCTTGGCAGGGTATTACAGACGTTTCGTGAAGGACTTTTCGAAGATAGCGAGACCTCTCACCAACCTTAGAAGAAGGTGATCAAATTCCAGTGGGACGGCGACTGTGAGAAGGCGTTCCAGACGTTTAAGGAAGGTTGACCACAGCTCCAGTCCTGACCTTGCCTTCAGGGACGGACGGTTTAAGTTTTCAGCGACGCTTCCAAATATGGCTTAGGGTGTGTCCTGATGCAGCATGGGAAGGTCATAGCCTATGCGTCGAGGCAGTTGAAAGAATATGAGACCAGATATCCTACCATGACCTGGAATTAGCAGCCGTGGTTTTTGCACTCAAGATCTGGAGACACTACCTCTACGTGTCTCGTGCAAGATCTTCACCGGCCACAAAAGCCTCAAGTATATTTTCACCCAAAAAGAATTGAATGTGAGGCAGAGACGATGGTTAGAGCTGATTAAGGACTACGACCTGGAGATTCTGTACCATGAAGGGAAGTCCAACTTGGTAGCAGACGCGTTAAGCAGGAAGAGGAGTCATTCAGTGAACTCCATGTGGGTCCTTCCTGATGAGCTAGCTCGTGAGTTCCAGAAGTTGAATTTAGAGGTGATGGAATCTGGAGGAGTAGAGCACGAGGTGAAGCTGTACCACATGAGTGTCTCTTCCGACATTTATAGAGAGATACTCAAAGGACAGCCTGGCGATGTTAAGCTGGAATGAATCAGGGAGAAGTTGAAGGAGGGGAAGGCAGAAGGGTTTGAGATCCACGATGATGGCCGTCTTAGATTCAGAGGCCGTTGGTGCGTCCCTCAGAGTTGTGCAGATGTGAAGGAGAGACTGATGAAGGAGGCTCATAATACTCCCTATTCAGTCCATCCAGGTGGAGATAAATTGTACAAAGACCTGAAGAAGCTGTTCTGGTGGCCGAAGATGAAGCGAGAGGTAGCAGAGTTCGTGTCTAGATGCCTCACCTATCAGAAGGTGAAGTTCGAGCATAAGAGGATGGAGATGTTGCAGCCTTTGGAAGTACCCAAATGGAAGTGGGACTCTATTTCTATGGATTTCGTAGTCAGACTACCGCCGGCGAAGGGTGGGGTCAACCAGATATGGGTGATCGTGGATCGACTCACCAAGTCCGCTCGATTCATACCTATGAAGAGCACTTGGTCTATGAGCCAGCTAGTGGATGCATACCTTTAAGTATGTGGTCAGATACCATGGTGTGCCACAGACGATAGTATCTGATCAAGATTCGAGATTCTTAGCACATTTCTGGCAGCAGTTTCAGAAGGCTATGGGTACTAAATTGAAGTTGAACACTACTTTCCATCCGGCGACAGATGGTCAGACGGAGAGAACTATCCAGACCTTAGAGGACATGCTTCGGGCATGTGTCATGGACTTTCAGGGGACCTGGGCAGACAGACTTCATCTGGTGGAGTTCTCATATAATAACAGTTACCACTCTAGCTTTAAGATGGCTCCCTATGAAGCCTTGTATGGGAGGAAATGCAGAACCCCTTTATGTTGGAGCGACATCAGTGAGACAGTGATATTGGAACCCCAGCTGATAGAGGAGACGATGGAGCAGGTCCGAGTCATCCAGAGCCGAATGAAAGCGGCCCAGGACAGGCAGAAGTCCTATGCTGACTTAAAGAGGAGACCGGTTGAATTCGAAGTTGGTGATAGAGTCTTCCTAAAGGTGTCTCCTGTGAGAGGGGTAACCAGATTTGGGAAGAAGGGGAAATTGAGCCCCAAATTTGTGGGTCCTTACGAGGTCCTGGAGAGAATTGGAGAGGTGGCCTACATATTGGCCCTACCTGGTGAGCTGGAGAGAGTCCATAATGTTTTCCATGTCTCTCAGCTAAAGCGTTATGTTCCCGACTCATCCCACGTTCTACAACCTGAAGTGCTGGAATTGGAGCAGAACCTATCGTACGAGGAATACCCCATTAAGGTACTGGACACCAAGACCAGAGAGACCCTATCGAAGTCCACCCGAATGGTCAAGATGTTGTGGTCGAACCATGGGACTGAGGAGGCGACGTGGGAGGTCGAAGAGGAAATGAAGAAGAAGTACCCTCAGCTTTTTGAGCAGGTAACCGTTTAAGACTAATGTCAAGTTCAGTTGGATTCAGCTTTCAGAATCAGGTTTGGTTGGAGCATTGTCTAGGCTTAACTTCGAGGGCGATGCTTTCTTTTAAGGGGGATGAGATGAAATACCCGTGAATTTTGGCATAGGATTAAATTAGCATATGGTCGGGAATGTTATTAACAGAATTATTAAGGGCCCAGAGAAGCAATATACATATATATATATATTTACATTCGTCTCAAACAACTTTATTATGTTTAAGAATACAAATTTGATTTTACTTCTTCTAAAATATTTTCCTCTTCCTAACTTATTTATTCAGCTACTATGTATTTATTCTTTTATCTATTTATTTAGATAATTCTTCTTATTCCTTACTAACGATTAGTTAGTCCTTCTTCTATTTTTTACTTTAACCAAATAATATTTATTTATCTCTCTAATCTTGAATCTAGATCCTTCCATGATTTTTAACATTATTTGATTACTCAGTTTTCAGATTAATATTAGTGTGGTAATTATTTTACAAAATACTTCTCGATTCTCTCTCCTTTTAAATCAAGTGTATATATTAATTAATTACCACTTTATTTTGTTATTTAATCCCTATTTAACTCCACGGTCTTCTTCATCTTCAATACGCCGTCTCTACGCTTCTCTCTCTCTTCAAGCTCCCAACCTCTCTTAATTCACGTTCTTGTTTTCCCCGTCGCTGTTAGCTTCTCTGGTGCCGGTTCTGGTAGAAGGGTAAGGGGAATCCATTGGTAAGGTTAGATAGTTAATTCTTTGGTATCTGAGTAGTTCCTGATTGTGTTTCTGCTTACAATTCTAGACACCGAATTCCCTGACGAACGCTACTGCTGATCTTGCTGAGTAATTCTGTTGCGGTGAGCGTATCCAGGTAAATGTTGTGCTCAACATTCTTTACCTCTGTGTTTCGCGATTATCGATGGTTTGGATTTACTGTGGTTTTGAGATTTGGAAGTTTGGAATTATTTTCCCTTGAGTATTCTGATGAGTTGTTTTGCGAAAGGGTTGAATAACTGATTTGGGAGACTTTCTTTGAATTGGTTATTGGAATGTTGGTACCTCTTGGTGCTCCGTGTAAATTGTTGGTGCCTTATGGCGCTCCGTGTAATTGTTGGTACTATGTACCCCGTGGATATTCTTATTACTTTTGCCGGCAGACATTACTTGCAGTTAAGCTCTAATGATCTACTCCTTTGGGTCATAAGTTACCTTCTGGGGGGTGTGCACACTTAAGGACGTAGAGTGAGGTGGGATTCTAATTATTGCGACCCGATTTGGGGGTCGTCCGTGTAAACCATTGATTTGATTCTTGGAAAGTTCTCCCCTGAAATGTTTTATTAATGGTGATTTGGTGTTGGTGAAACTGGTTAACGATGTGGTGTGAGTTAAATGTTTTGCAAATGAAAAAGGAGTTTCAAAATGTATTTTACAAGTTGAGGTAATGTTTACTCAGTTTTCTGATTTGCGCGACCCCTTCGCGTTTTCTATTGTTGTTTTATGGTCGCAGGTACTCATGGCTGAATTGGGGATTGGGACACGCAGCCACTAGCTTAGGATGACTATAATTACCACGCTTTATTTCGAGTTGAGTTATGTTTTGGAATTGTTATGTTTTACAAGTTTTGGAAACATTTTGGTATTTGGTTAGTAGCTTAAAGCCTGAGCACTCTTCGTTAGAGTGTGGCGGTAACGCCTTTTGGATTTTGCTATTAGTATTAAGTTGAAGTGTTTTGTTGGTATTGTTCTCTAAGAAGATTTGGTTATGATGGAGATTCACTTTTTGTATAAGAGATATTTTGATAGTGTTCTTGTTGTTATTTGTGGTACTAAGTCATTGCAATGATTCTTTTTTGATTGCTAAGTTATTATGTTTACTTTTGGTGTTGATTTGGTACTATTTTCGCTTGTAAAGAAGCATATCAGGACCTGTCCGAACGTCCGTCCGGACATCCATGTTCGGACAGGCCCCGAGAGTTTAAGGTGTTTTCTCTGTTTTGGTGTGTCCAAACTTCTGTCCTGTAACACCCCGTTCTAAGCCATTCATGGTTATCGCAACTTAACAATAATACATAAACGTCGCAGCGGAAATAAACTAACACCAGGACCTTGCCACGGTCTAATCAACAAGAAATACCGTTTCTTAAATATTTACAACCGTATATCCAAAATACATACACCAATCCGAGTTTTAAGTATCTCCAAAACTACATAATATTTCTCAAGTACAACCATCGACAGACGGGTGCACAGGCGCTACCCGTACTCAAAATAAAGTCCCGCCTAGGGCTACCCGTTCCTACTCTCGTGGTGTGACTTCATGTGCCGCTTACCTGCAAGTGTAAAAACAGCCCCCAAAGGGGGTCAGCACGAATGCTGGTATGACCCTCTCGTGGCCCCCAAGCTAACGGGGCTACGACGACTAATTGTCGATAGCATGGAACGACTCAGGCGTTCCCTTAACAAGTGAGTTAGTTCTTAACTCCTTAGATCCACAATCTCCTTAACCTTATAATTGCCAACCGTTCCACAATTAGATTGGTTAGCCCTTAATTGGTTGCTTATTTTTGTAGGGCTTGGTTAACCCTAGCCGGTAGCAGTGCACTATCCAGCAATAAGCAACCTTTCTTAATTTGTTGGGGATGTAGGCTTGATCCCCCCACGCCATCCTTAATATGCCTCCCACCTCAAACAGTAGTCTGGGTGGTCGGGTCGGTTTGTTGACCCTAGGCGACGAGTCCGAGGACAAGTCTTATTCGGAAGTCGGATCTGATTCAGATACCGACCTCCCCCAATACACATGTGCCGGTACCATTCCGGATTCCTCACTCCCACCCCAAGTTACGGTTAGTGAAAGTCTTAAATATCATGTGTTAGTTAATCCTTGACGGGTATTAACCAACCATCACCAATGTACCAATCCTCTCCTTAACTCAATAAGTACCAAGCTTAGTTAGTAGCTATCCTTAAGCCTTGTGGGTTAGTGTAAGGAAAACACATACACAACGAGAACATTAATATCCGGTTGCATGCTTTATCTTGTCTTAGTCATATCAAACAACAAATAGCACACAAGCCGAGGGACACCTCGTTAGCAAGCAGGTCACAAGAAAGACTGTACCGTTCATCGTCGTCTGTTGTTTGTTTAACCTTCTCCGGGGTCCCAATTCTCAAACCTAAAACATTCATTCATCTTTAGACCATTAGTTATTTGCACCTTACTTAACCCGCTTAATCCCTAAAGATTCCCATTCGATACCCTCTTAAGTCTTTACCACTTGACCTTATAAACTTAACTTTAAACATTTAGGGTTACACTTAACTTAACTTAATTCCTTGGGTTCTTAGGTTCCTAATTATTATTACCCTACCAATGGCATACCTTATTACCAGTTAACATCTTTAGAATTTTAAATTTCTTCTTTTTTTTTCTTGTTTTTGGCTCGACCGACCTTACCGACCGACCTTACCCAAGGTCGGTCCATTCCAGGACGTATTACCGTTTGAAAATTTTACCCCGACCGACCTTACAAGTCCGGTCCCCAAGGTCGGTCCATTCCCGAGAGTTTTTCCCCGTGGGAAATTTAAGCTCGACCGACCTTGCCAAGGTCGGTCCCAAGTTCGGTCGATTCCAGAGACCAATTCCCGTACAAAATTCTAGGCATGACCGACCTTGTAAGTCCGGTCCCAAGGTCGGTCCATTCCAGAGACTCAATCCGTACTCAAAACACAAGCCCGACCGACCTTGCAAGTCTGGTCCCCAAGGTCGGTCCATTCCAGAAACTCTTTCCGGTAGTGTAAACTGAGCTCGACCGACCTTGCAGGTCCGGTCCCTAAGGTCGGTCGGCTCCAGAACTTTGTTTCTAAATTCCCATTTGACTCCAAACTCACCTCATATATCCTAGTATGTTCTAACCTCATTTGGGCACTTCAAATAAAACTTAAACCCTCCACTAAACTCATCAAATCCCTCATCAATATCCACCTTAGTCATTATGCATTTTCCTTGTAATAATGTCAACACTTGTAATGTTTTTCACTAGGCTTCTAAGTGGTGGTTCTTACCTATTATAACCACTATGCCAAAATGCTTCCTCACCACTATAACATTATCTCCAAGCATCTTTCAACATCTAAAACTCACCCTTCTTCATCAACACTACTACTAAAGTTTCCTAGTACTTCCTTAGTCATAAAATCTCCTTACACATCTTAAACACTTAGATTCTTCACTAATTTTTGCCATGGGTTCTCTAGTATATTATTACACCAAAACATTTAGTTTTTCACCACCAAATAGCTATCAACATTCAAACTCTCATTAAACCTCCTTAACACACATCCTACACCAAAACTACACTACATCACAATATAGTGCATAAACTTAAATTGCTTGGCACTTAGGCCCTTAAATGACTTGGCTCTTAGGCCCTTAAATGCATAAATCTTAAACACTGAATGTCCTCAATATATATAGCCTTTGACCTGCAAATACACATAACAAGGCTCCCATTGCAATTTAAATGTTCTTATAATTCACCTTGACATTCTTAAACTATCTCATTTTTCTCATTTGCTCCTTAGTCACAAGTTCACAAGTATAGTCATTGTTTCTCCTAGGTTTTATAACTCTTTCCCAATGTAAACTCTACACTAAACTCATCACATAACTAAATCCCATCCCTTAATGCATTAAACACCTTAAGGTAAGACATTTACCTTGTTCTTTTTCAAGCTTCACAAACTTTCTTCCTTAGGTTTTTCCTTGCTCAATCTCGGTCACCAAATCAAGTTCTCCTTGCCAATGTTCTAAGAATATTCAATGACTCCCATAAGTACTAAACAACACACTAACCCTAAGGAATAAAACCTAGGTTAAAATGTGTTTTAAGGTATTTAAATTGATTGTTTTACCTTGGTTTCTCAAGACAAGCTTGGATATGAATCAAGAAGGACCTCCTCTTGCCCTTGGGGAATAGGAAACAAGCTAGAACGAGGCATAAAAATGGAGCCCCATGAGTATAGATTTTGGTTATGGAAAAATGATGGAAACCTAGATTTTCTTACATATTCTTTACCTTAAGAGAATGGAGAAGCCAATGAACCCTCCAAACTTGAGTTTCCTCCTCTAATGGCGGTTTGCCTTGGCACCAAAATGGAGCTCTTGAAGTTTTAGAAAGATAGAAAGGAAGAGCTTGAGCTAACTAAGTAGAATATGTAATTTGTTTAGGTTTTGGAGCTAAAATGAGTAAGAAGTAATCAAAGGGAGATGGAGCTAGCATGGAGGTTGCCTTCTACATGAATGGAGAAGGGAGAGAGCAAGAGAAATCGGTGGTGAGAGAAGAGAATGAAGAGATGAGGAGGGAGGTAAGTAAAGGTGGGATATTTATGTTAAAAAGCAAATAGTAACTCTTACTTTATCTCTTATTTTCTTTTCTTATTTGATCATGTGGTGAATCATCACCTTAAAAACCGGTAACCCCCTTTAATTAAGCTAGTCATGGTCTTGTTTGACCAACTAACTAAACTAAATTGACTAAAGACTAAACTAGGCACTATTTGATTACTATTCACAAACTAGTGCACATAATTGTGAAATTTTTGATTTCCCAATGATTTAGACTTCCTAATGTGATAATAATTAGCACACAAGTTTATTAAGGAGTAATCATGGGCATTTAGCCATTTAAAACCCCTTTCTAAGACAATTTTCAAAAATGTGCTTTAAGAGTCCTTAAAGCATAATTTGTGTTTTAGCTTGTTTTTGAGCTTGGTTTTCTTTGGTAATTGACTTAAAGTGACCATTAGGATATTACTAAGGTCTTAGAATGATATTTGGGTGCTCACCCAAGTCTCTCCAAGCTTAGAGCACGTTTTTGCTTAAACTGCTCTTTTGGTGTTTCCTTATGTTTTCTTAGATTAAAAATGTTTCTTAATGTTTCCAAGGCATTATTTAGCCTTCTTATATCTTATTTTATCACTTAAGCACCATATCTAAGTTTGGGGTATTTCAATCTACCCCCCTTGAAAGAACTTTGTCCCCAAAGTTCACACGTGTACTAAATCATTCACGGTACTCAATTTCTTAATCTTGATACCACATCTTATATTCCCATTCACACATCTCAAGACTCAAGGTCAATCACAAATACAATACATAAGTATTATACACATCTCAAACTTATCACCAAAGTGTAGCAACTTACACGAAATCACATCTTACACAACCAACAAGCGACAAACATGTTCGTTTCCTAACTCAAAAGCGAGGAAGCTCTACCCTCCTTAAAAAGGGGTACGCCCTGTACCCTATACAGACGATCTAGTCGGTAAACAAAGAAGGGTACTTCACCCTCATCTTATCTTCTAATTCCCACGTGGCCTCTTCGACATCCTGGTTAGACCAGAGAACCTTCACCAGTCGCACTGACTTATGGCGAGTGTCCCTAGTCTTACTATCCAAGATTCTCTGAGGAATCTCCACTGATCTCATATTCGGTTCTAATGTCAACCTCTCAGGTTCTAACACATGGGAGGGGTGGTGCATGTATTTCTTTAGTTGTGAAACATGAAAAACGTCATGCACTTTACCCAGTTCAATAGGTAAATTCAACCTGTAAGCAACCGGGCCCACCCGCTCCATAATCTCATAAGGACCAACAAACTTTGGGCTCAACTTGCCCTTCTTCCCAAATCTAAACACACCCTTCATTGGTGATACCCGCAGAAATACCCGGTCCCACTGCGAACTCCAGGTCTCGTCGTCGAACATCAGCATACGACTTCTGCCTGTCTTGAGCAGCTTTCATGTTCTCCCTGATTTGCTGAACTTCAGCCTTAACTTGCTCTAAGTACTCTGGTCCTATAATGACCGTCTCACTCGACTCATCCCAACAGAGCGGTGTACAACAAGGTCTACCGTACAACGCTTGAAAAGGTGTCATCTTGATCGAAGCGTGATAGCTGTTGTTGTATGAAAACTCGATCAGATGTAATTTGTCAATCCAACTGCCCTGGAAGTCTAAGGCACATGCCCTCAGCATGTCCTCAAGTGTCTGAATCGTACGCTCAATCTGACCATCTGTTTGAGGATGGAACGCGGTACTCAGCTTCAGTTCTGTACCCAACGCTTCTCTAGTAGCTCTCCAGTACCTCGAAAGGAATCTGGTATCTCTATCTGACACTATGGTCTTCGGTATCCCGTGATGTCTCATGATTTCTCTCTCAAACAACTCAGCTAATTTGGTCACCTTCCAAGTATCCTTCATCGGTATGAATCGGGCTACTTTGGTAAGGCGATCCACCACCACCCATATCATGTTGAGACCTCCCCTAGCAGGTGGAAGTCCAACTACGAAGTCCATGGAGATATCATGAAACTTCCACTCCAGAACTGGCATCGACTGTACCATTCCGCCCAGTCGTCGGTGCTCAAATTTCACCTTCTGGCATGTGAGACACCTCAAGACGAACTCGGTAACATCTGTCTTCATCCCCGACCACCAGAAGTATCTCTTCATGTCTTTATACATCTTAGAGGCTCCCGGATGGATGGAAACTGAAGAACAGTGTGATTCCCTAAGTATACGGTCTTTCAGATCCGTGTTGCCCCGTGGTATGCATAACTTGCCCTTAAGTCTGATCAGATCATCGTCGTGAAGTCTAAAGTCATATTTCTGACTTTCAAAGGTACCATCTGTCAGCTTCTGCCTGACCTCCCTCATATGCTCATCTGTCCTCTGAGCCTCTCGCACCTCATCAACCAAGCAGGAGAAAGAAACTAGCGAATGGAGTGAGTGTGCTCGACGACTCAGGGCGTCCGCTACAACATTGGCCTTCCCTCTTTGTATTGGAGGTCAATGTCATAGTCTTTAGAAATTCTAACCATCTCGTTTGTCTGAGATTCAACTCCTTCTGAGTGAATATGTATTTCAAGCTCTTGTGATCGATGTAGATCGTCACACTAACCCCGTATAAGTAATGGCGCCATATCTTCAAAGCGAAGACTACAGCTCCCAGCTCTAAATCATGTGTGGGGTAGTTCTCCTCATGTTTCTTCAACTGGCGTGAGGCATATGCCACCACCTTGCCATGTTGCATGAGCACGCAACCCAGCCCTCTGCCGGATGCATCACAGTAAACCTCAAAGCCCTCCGTACCGTCTGGAATGGTCAGAACCGGTGCAGTGGTCAGTGAGTCTTTCAAACTCTGGAATGATCTCTCACAGTTAGCCGTCCATACAAACGGTGCATCTTCCTTCATCAGACTGGTCATCGGCTTTGCGACCTTGCTGAAATCTTTAACAAACCTCCGGTAGTAACCTGCCAGACCGAGAAAGCTCTGAATATCGGTAACAGTCTTCGGTCTTGGCCAAGTACGCACGGCATCAATCTTTGCTGGATCCACTGAGATCCCAGCATCCGAAATGACATGACCTAGGAAAGAGACCTGGTCAAGCCAAAACTCGCATTTGGAGAACTTAGCATATAGCTGGTTCTCCCTCAATATCTCTAATACCCTCCTCAGATGATCCTCATGCTCAGTCTTCGATTTCGAGTATATCAAAATATCATCAATAAACACCACAACCGACTTGTCCAGCTGTTCCCGGAACAAGTGGTTCATCAGGTCCATAAACTTCGCCGGTGCGTTCGACAAACCGAACGGCATCACTGTAAACTCATAGTGGTCGTATCGTGTCCGGAATGTCGTCTTCTCAATATCTGCCTCCTTGATGGCTATCTGATGATACCCCGATCTGAGGTCAATCTTGGAAAACACAGATGCCCCCTTCAACTGATCGAACAGATCGTCAATGCGGGGTAGTGGGTACTTAATCTTCATTGTCACTGCATTCAACTCTCTGTAGTCAATGCAGAGGCGGAGACTACCATCCTTCTTCTTCACGAAGAGAACTGGCGCTCCCCATGGTGATACACTTGGTCTGATGAATCCCTTGTCTAACAAATCTTTTAACTCATTCATCTCTGCCGGAGCTATGCAGTATGGTGCCTTGGCTATCGGTCCGGTACCAGGTAGCAGCTCGATGGTGAACTCTACCTCCCGAGTGGGTGGCATGCTGGGAAGTTCCCGTGGAAAGAGGTCAGGGAACTCCGACACTACCGGTAAGTCGAGGTCGAACTCGGGGTCTCTCTCTATGTCCTATACATAGCAGAGGTACACTTCTTCCTTCCTCCTCAATTCCTTATACATTGTCATGGCGGTGATGATCTTAGTCGAAGGCTCTCTGGGCCTCTGGCGGTACGATATTGTTACCTCAGACGGACTCCTGAGCAGCAGTCTATGCTCGGCGTAGAGGATACGTCCCTTGTGCCGCTCCAACCAGTTCATCCCGAAAATAACATCAAATCCTAACTCCCTGAACTCAATAAAACTGACTGGAAAATCTTCCCCCTTAATACTGACAATGGCTCCTCGGTAGTAGCGAGTGCAACGAACCTTCTCCTTAGACGGGAGTGTAACCGTGAAGTTGGGTAGCTCATCGGCGTCTAGCCCCAACCTTCTCGTAAAAGATGCCGAGACAAAGGTATGCGAGGCCCCTGAGTCGAAGAGAACTGATGCCTCAATCCCATTAATCGGAAAGGTGCCAGTGAGGATAGTACCGCTGGCGTCGGCCTGTGCCTTTGTAAGTATGCTTAGCGCACCTTCCGTACCGAGTCCATGACCTAATTGTATTCACAAGCTTCATGAGTAATGATGGTATAACAAGAGTCGTAACAATTGATATGAACAACACTGTTATTTTATTAATAACCATCCTTTTTACAACATGTGCTTTCCTTACATTTCATTCCTTATCTCATACCCAAAACGTTACATGGCTAATATTGTCTAAAAGTTAGGTTCAATCTCCCTGGTCTCATATGCGTCGCATTGATTACTGCTGACGGTGCTGTATTCAGCTTGATTCTCTTAATCTCATGGTATAACATCCTTGATTCTCCTCCCATAACTAATACATCCCCTGACTTAAGTATTAACTTATTAGCACGGTCCGCACGCTTCTGCTCGCCGTATAAAAATTCTGCATCATCTCCAATGGACCAAGACACTACGAGTATCCCTCGTTCGAGAGACTCCGTTGTCTCGTCCTTGTCCTGATGTAGTCCAAGTCGCCCATCTTTCTCGTAGAAGTTTACAATGCAAATGTCTGCTTGTATGTCTGGAATCGGTTCAGCTTCTAACTGCTGAGCGACTTCCATGACTTGTGTATTTATCGGATGGAACTCTTCGGGTATTCCCGGTGGTGAGACTCCATCTTGTATCCTCGTGGTTTGGTAGGTTTTGGCATACGGATTTCAATCCTTGCCTAAGCTCATCATCTTTAGCTTCATTCTTGCTCCCCCTGGGTACTCCGGTGTATAAAAACCTCCCGGTCCCATTCCTAGTTGATTGCATTTCCTGATGATGGCTATTTGCGTTGCTGGTGTCAGGTATCCCCTTAACAAAATCATACTTGGGCGGATTACCTGACATTGTTCGGTTGGAAAGTCTAGGGTATTGATGTCGGTGTACTCCGGGTTAGGTGTTGAAGGCATTGGATAGCAAATGTTGAAGTATCCTAAGGTGGTAACAGGTTATATCTTTCTTAAATTCTAGTCTTATCTTATTCTCACTTATCTTATTTATTCACTAAGCATGCATGTAATGTGGTAAGCAGGCAATTTTATTACTAAGTGGTTATAGCGGTACCTGGCCTCGATGAGGGTTCAGGCTCATCGTCCCGGTCCACCAGGTGTAGTGTGGGTCCTGACTTCTGGGCTACCCGTGGATTCTTGTTCGCCGCTTGCTGCGCCCCCTTCTGACCGTCAGAACCAGCTCCTTGATCGGTCTTAGTCTTAACCTTGAAACTGGGTCTGTAATTCTTACTCTCCGGGTTCCCGTAGCACTCATATGCCCGGTGCCCGAGTACACCGCAAAAATTACACTCCACCTTATTCCCCCTACAGTCAACTCCGGGGTGGTCCCCCTTGCACCTCTGGCAATAGTAGTGTCGTTGGTAGCCACCACCGGTCTCCTTTCCAGTCTCAGTACCTGATTACGCATCGCATCAGTGATTGTGTCTCAATGTTGTCAACCATTCTTATTTACTCAAGATGTATTTCCTTACCCTTTGGCGCCCTGGAGCGCAGGGGCTTAGCAGCATAAGCATAAGTCAGCTTCAGTGGCTCATCGGTAGCCTTCTCTGTTCCCTCCTTTCCTTTTTGGTTCTGGCTCTTTTGGGCTTGAGGCTGGTACTTCTGTTTCTTGTACCCACCTTGCCCTTGGTGTTCTGTACTCTTCCCAGCATTCTTTCTCTTGTCATTGTCCTCGTCCCTCAACTAGACGGTTATCTCAACCTTAGCAGCGACATGATAGCACTCCTGCTTTCCAATGTATTAGTTCTTCTTATTTCCCACAAGCTAAATCTTATTCACTTAATTACATCTTACTCATTCTTATTACCTGCAAGGTAGTATAGCTCATCGGCCCCATGCTGTAGCGGAGTCGATGGCTAAGCCCGCCATAGAAGCGGTCCACCAGGATTTGGTCTGAATATCCAAGACCCGGTAGAAGACGAAGCAAGGCGGTAAACTCCGAGTAATACTCGTCTACCGTCATCTTGTCCGTCTTCTTAAGCGCATCCAACTGTAAGCGCTTCTTTGTCTGGACATGGGCGGGATAGTACTTTGCTCGTAGCAAAGCGGTGTACTGCTCCCAGCCGAACTCTGGATCGGCCACATGCTCGGCCCTCACCAGCTTCCACCAATCGCCTGCTGCCCCCTTCAGGTAGAACACAGCTAGACGCACCTTGATCCCAGCAGGGACGTCAAGGGTCTCGAAGGCGGTCTCCAGCTCGGAGATGTACGCCTCAAGCTTGGCGGGATCAGTCTCCCCCTTGAAGTGTGCGGGTCAAAGGTCAGCCAGACTTTTCACCCAATTCGGTTCCCGGGGTTGTGGCGGTGGAGGTGGTGCACCCACACCAGGCTGATAGCCCATGTGCCCTAAAGCGGTAGCTACGATTTCTACGATCGTCTGCTCTCCCGGTATCTCAGCCTCGTCGCCTCTACCACGGCCTCGGCCTCTCCTTCCTGACATCTGAACAATCACAACTCATGTTAGATTCGCATCCACCACTGTTTCGGCTAACGAATTTATAATGTCCGTAGACGGTAAAGACGATCCACACTTAATAGTGGTCATCTGACTCTACTCACACTAACTTCTCACACCCTTAACCCATCACTTATTTCTTAACTTATAACCTAACTCGGTGGTTACTTATATCCGGTATTTCTTGATCAGAGCGTAACTACGCTCTGATACCACTTTTTGTAACACCCCGTCCTAAGCCATTCGTGGTTATCGCAACTTAACAATAATACATAAACGTCGCAGTGGAAATAAACTAACACCAGGACCTTGCCACGGTCTAATCAACAAGAAATACCATTTCTTAAATATTTACAACTGTATATCCAAAATATATACACCAATCCGAGTTTTAAGTATCTCCAAAACTACATAATATTTCTCAAGTACAACCATCAACAGACGGGTGCACAGGCGCTATCCGTACTCAAAATAAAGTCCCGCCTAGGGCTACCCGCTCCTACTCTCGTGGTGTGACTTCATGGGCCGCTTACCTGCAAGTGTAAAAACAGCCCCCAAAGGGGGTCAGCACGAATGCTGGTACGACCCTCTCGTGGCCCCCAAGCTAACAGGGCTACGATAACTAATTGTCGATAGCATGGAAGTTGATTAGCATCACAATCATAATATGAAATGCAATAAAACAACAAACCACAATGAACATAAATAGCTCATATGCAAATGAACGACTCAGGTGTTCCCTTAACAAGTGAGTTAGTTCTTAACTCCTTAGATCCACAATCTCCTTAACCTTATAATTGCCAACCGTTCCACTATTAGATTGGTTAGCCCTTAATTGGTTGCTTATTTTTGTAGGGCTTGGTTAACCCTAGCCGGTAGCAGTGCACTATCCAGCAATAAGAAACCTTTCTTAATTTGTTGAGGATGTAGGCTTGATCCCCCCACGCCATCCTTAATGTGCCTCCCACCTCAAACAGTAGTCTGGGTGGTCGGGTCGGTTTGTTGACCCTAGGCGAAGAGTCCGAGGACAAGTCTTATTCGGAAGTCGGATCTGATTCAGATACCGGCCTCCCCCAATACACATGTGCCGGTACCATTCTGGATTCCTCACTCCCACCCCAAGTTACGGTTAGTGAAAGTCTCAAATATCATGTGTTAGTTAAACCTTGACGGGTATTAACCAACCATCACCAATGTACCAATCCTCTCCTTAACTCAATAAGTACCAAGCTTAGTTAGTAGCTATCCTTAAGCCTCGTGGGTTAGTGTAAAGAAAACACATACACAACGAGAACATTAATATCCGGTTGCATGCTTTATCTTGTCTTAGTCATATCAAACAACAAATAGCACACAAGCCGAGGGACACCTCGTTAGCAAGCAGGTCACAAGAAAGACTGTACCGTTCACCGTCGTCTGTTGTTTGTTTAACCTTCTCCGGGGTCCCAATTCACAAACCTAAAACATTCATTCATCTTTAGACCATTAGTTATTTGTACCTTACTTAACCCGCTTAATCCCTAAAGATTCCCATTCGATACCCTCTTAAGTCTTTACCACTTGACCTTATAAACTTAACTTTAAACATTTAGGGTTACACTTAACTTAACTTAATTCCTTGGGTTCTTAGGTTCCTAATTATTATTACCCTACCAATGGCATACCTTATTACCAGTTAACATCTTTAGAATTTTAAATTTCTTCTTTTTTTTCTTGTTTTTGGCTCGACCGACCTCACCGACCGACCTTACCCAAGGCGGTCCATTCCAGGACGTATTACCGTTTGAAAATTTTACCCCGACCAACCTTGCAAGTCCGGTCCCCAAGGTCGGTCCATTCCCGATAGTTTTTCCCCGTGGGAAATTTAAGCTCGACCGACCTTGCCAAGGTCGGTCCCAAGTTCGGTTGATTCCAGAGACCAATTCCCGTACAAAATTCTAGGCATGACCGACCTTGTAAGTCCGGTCCATTCCAGAGACTCAATCCGTACTCAAAACACAAGCCCGACTGACCTTGCAAGTCCGGTCCCCAAGGTCGGTCCATTCCAGAAACTCTTTCCGGTAGTGTAAACTGAGCTCGACCGACCTTGCAGGTCCGGTCCCTAAGGTCGGTCGGCTCCATAACTTTGTTTCTAAATTCCCATTTGACTCCAAACTTCACCTCATATATCCTAGTATGTTCTAACCTCATTTGGGCACTTCAAATACACCTTAAACCCTCCACTAAACTCATCAAATCCCTCATCAATATCCACCTTAGTCATTATGCATTTTCCTTGTAATAATGTCAACACTTGTAATGTTTTTCACTAGGCTTCTAAGTGGTGGTTCTTACCTATTATAACCACTATGCCAAAATGCTTCCTCACCACTATAACATCATCTCCCAAGCATCTTTCAACATCTAAAACTCACCCTTCTTCATCAACACTACTACTAAAGTTTCCTAGTACTTCCTTAGTCATAAAATCTCCTTACACATCTTAAACACTTAGATTCTTCACTAATTTTTGCCATGGGTTCTCTAGTATATTATTACACCAAAACATTTAGTTTTTCACCACCAAATAGCTATCAACATTCAAACTCTCATTAAACCTCCTTAACACACATCATACACCAAAACTACACTACATCACAATATAGTGCATAAACTAAAATTGCTTGGCACATAGGCCCTTAAATGACTTGGCTCTTAGGCCCTTAAATGCATAAATCTTAAACACTGAATTTCCTCAATATATATAGCCTTTGACCTGCAAATACACATAACAAGGCTCCCATTGCAATTTAAATGTTCTTATAATTCACCTTGACATTCTTAAACTATCCTTTTTCTCATTTGCTCCTTAGTCACAAGTTCACAAGTATAGTCATTGTTTCTCCTAGGTTTTATAACTCTTTCCCAATGTAAACTCTACACTAAACTCATCACATAACTAAATCCCATCCCTTAATGCATTAAACACCTTAAGGTAAGACATTTACCTTGTTCTTTTTCAAGCTTCACAAACTTTCTTCCTTAGGTTTTTCCTTGCTCAATCTCGGTCACCAAATCAAGTTCTCCTTGCCAATGTTCTAAGCAATATTCAATGACTCCCATAAGTACTAAACAACACACTAACCCTAAGGAATAAAACCTAGGTTAAAATGTGTTTTAAGGTATTTAAATTATTGTTTTACCTTGGTTTCTCAAGACAAGCTTGGATATGAATCAAGAAGGACCTCCTCTTGCCCTTGGGGAATAGGAAACAAGCTAGAACGAGGCATAAAAATGGAGCCCCATGAGTATAGATTTTTGGTTATGGAGAAAAATGATGGAAACCTAGATTTTCTTACATATTCTTTACCTTAAGAGAATGGAGAAGCCAATGAACCCTCCAAACTTGAGTTTCCTCCTCTAATGGCGGTTTTCCTTGGCACCAAAATGGAGCTTTTGAAGTTTTAGAAAGATAGAAAGGAAGAGCTTGAGCTAACTAAGAAGAATATGTAATTTGTTTAGGTTTTGGAGCTAAAATGAGTAAGTAGTAATCAAAGGGAGATGGAGCTAGCATGGAGGTTGCCTTCTACATGAATAGAGAAGGGAGAGAGCAAGAGAAATCGGTGGTGAGAGAAGAGAATGAAGAGATGAGGAGGGAGGTAAGTAAAGGTGGGATATTTATGTTAAAAAGCAAATAGTAACTCTTACTTTATCTCTTATTTTCTTTTCTTATTTGATAATGTGGTGAATCATCACCTTAAAAACTGGCCACCCCCTTTAATTAAGCTAGTCATGGTCTGTTTGAAACTAACTAAACTAAATTGACTAAAGACTAAACTAGGCACTATTTGATTACTATTCACAAACTAGTGCACATAATTGTGAAATTTTTGATTTCCCATTGATTTAGACTTCCTAATGTGATAATAATTAGCACACAAGTTAATTAAGGAGTAATCATGGGCATTTAGCCATTTAAAACCCCTTTCTAAGACAATTTTCAAAAATGAGCTTTAAGAGTCCTTAAAGCACATGTTTTAGCTTGTTTTTTAGCTTGGTTTTCTTTGGTAATTGACTTAAATTGACCATTAGGATATTACTAAGGTCTTAGAATGATATTTGGGTGCTCACCCAAGTCTCTCCAAGCTTAGAGCACGTTTTTGCTGAAACTGCTCTTTTGGTGTTACCTTATGTTTTCTTTGATTAAAAATGTTTCTTAATGTTTCCAAGGCATTATTTAGCCTTCTTATATCTTAGTTTATCACTTAAGCACCATATCTAAGTTTGGGGTATTTCATGTCCGAACATTGAAGTTCGGACAGCATGCGAGGACGAGGCCGACTTACAAGTCTCGACCTATGTCCGAACTTATAAGCTCGGACCAATGTTCGGACACGCCGCGTAAGAATTTTCGGACTTTGAAACTCGACTTGTGTCCGAACTTAGAAGTCCGGACACAAGTTCGGACGCCTTTGATTTTCAGACTTTTCAACTCTCGACTTGTGTCTGAGCTTCCCATGTCCGGACACAAGTTCAGACCAGGCTTGTTTTGCACTTTCAGACCTTGTTTGGGGTCCGTTTTCGAAGCCGTTTTCACCGTTGGTTTTGTAATTTAATAATCTATGTTTTTAGGCAAAATCCAGGGTGTTACAGAATTAATGACATAAATGTCAAGTTTAGGACATTATGGGGTGAATTGGTAAATATCATATCTAGGTAAACAGCAGTAAATCCGAGAGTTAAATGTATTTCTATGATCATTTATGTGTGATTTTAAGTTATACTACGATTTGTAATAAGGCCATGTCATTAGGCCAAGTTTATAAGTATTTAAGTGCTTTAAGTACTTTAAGGTTTAAGCTTATGGTTAATATTTGGTGTAGTGAAGAAACCTGCTATAAAGAGGTATTTTAGAGTGTTGAATACACGTAAGGAAGTTTGGATAAAAATACCTAAGGGTTAGGTAGTATTAAGTTGGAGAATAATGTAAAAATGACATATAAAGGTGTTAAGGAACTTAAGGAGTGTTCTAGTAAGAATATGAGTGTTATGTGAGTGGGTAAGTGTAAATAAACAATATTTGGAGTGTTAAAGTGTGACACAGAAGAAAGTTTGGCTTTAAAAGGATTTAAGATGGAAAATATAGTTTTGTAAAGTTAAGGACTTAAATGAAAGTCTTAGGAAATATGTGTGGTAAAACTGTAAATATGGGGAATTATTGGTCAAAACAGATTGTGGTGGTCAACTTTGACTATGGAATGTGTGTTGACCAAGTTAGGTAGAGAAATGATCAAAATAAGAATTTTAATGAAGTTTAGAAGTTAAATGTAAGTTTTATAAAACTTTAGGGGTTAAAGTGTAAAAACATAAAGTTAAGGGTTGTTATGCAAATAAAAATGGACTAGGAGTCTGTTCTGAAGTTTTGGCAGAAATTGGGTGAGTTTTGGAGTTATATAGATAAGTAATGTATAACATAAAGTTTAAGGATGAAATTGTAACAATGTAATAACAAATGGGGTCAGATTGTAATTTCCAAAAGATTTGGGTGAGTGAACAATTCTGGAATAGGGTGGGGTCTGTTCAGAAATTTTGTAAACAGTTTTGGAAACCTTGGGTTATAATTATGCAAGATAAAAATGTTATAACATATGGTATAATGTAAGGTTGTAATGTTGTAAGATATAATGAGGTGAGAATGTAATTTATGGGAAATATGGGGTATATGCGAGAGTATACAAAACATATAGATGAGTTTTATAATAAGGTGCAAAATGTCATTGTGTGACAACATAAAATAAGATAAATACTAGCTAAGAAAAGTTAGTATAAGTTTAGGAAACTTTAAATGCACCTTGAATTATAAGGGATCATGGAATGTTACTGTAACACCCCTACTCTAATCGGCTCCTAATCATCTTACTTAACATTATAATCGCAACGATAATCTCAATACTTGAACTACTGGTGTCACCGTTCTCACTCGCCCATACGAGTAATGACGTGCTTACTGACATATTCTTAAATACGAAACAATTTCCCACAGTGACAACAAGAGATAGATCTAACCTTCCCAAACCAATATAAAATACATTCACAGTGAGCATTCTAAGTATCCCAATCCTATACATGTTTCTAAGTTCGTATCAAAATGCAACAGTGCATATTTTAAACAACTGTAATTAAACTACCCAGCGCGTCCCTCTCTTTGCCGACACCGGAAGCTACATACCTGCAAAAATGGTTGTTTGTGGTATAGAATCAGCCCCTGCTGAGTATGTTACTACATGACCGTCATGCCCCCTCAGACCCTCAGTTAATTGGTCGAGAGCATGCAATTCATTTTCATGCAAGTAGTTTAATATAAAACTGTAAAGCAACAATATATATTGCAATAAATTCAATTAACAACAAGCCCCCGGCTTCACACATCGCATCGTAACAACCACTGAAAGCGTACAACACTTATACGTGTACAAGACCCTATTTCAACAAACACTTGATAGTTCATAACTGAGTACGGCGACTCACTCGACCAACGATCCACAATAATCCACTCACGAGCACAGCGACTCGACTCAAGCAGTTCACCAAACAGACAAGAGTACAACGACTCAATCAAACCAATTCACAACACACAATATGAGTACAATGACTCGCCTCAACCAATCCACCAACATACCACACATAACCACCAAGCATAACCAATGAACAACAAGGCAAAACAACGAGAATTATAAACGAGTATAAATTCTCGTCTTTGGCATGCAAGCCCAAATAATGTCCGCCTAATGTACGAGCAAATATAGTCGTTCGTAATTGTTCAGTCATGTCTAATGACAACGTCTCAACGACGTGTCTCTAAGTTACCCATCATCTATGGCGGGTCACCCACGGCAGTAGCCACTCCAGCGGTAGAGTCTCCGACCTACGAACCATCTGTAGTTCGTTGGAATTTATCCAGATACTTACGGCTACCACACGGTATCCTAGTATCGTTAATGGATCACAGTTCACAACAAGAGCCACATCCCCTTGATAAACTTACTTATTCCATCGCATCGTTCTACTATTCTTCTTAACACAGCAGACTAAGGTCATTAGTCCAATCCTGAGTATGTCGACTCGGGATCCAGTGTTAGATACGAGAGCGGCGTTAAACAGGCCAATGCTCCGTATATAAGTCTCGGATAATATATGTATATATCTTATTATCCTAATGCTACAACGTTTTTACTTACGTTCCTTATATCACACATATAAGATAGCATCATTGCCGCTAGTTCGTTTTATAATATGTTCATATATACGAACGGTACTGTTATCGTACAACAGTATTAATAAGGCAACATTAATACACAACTCAAGCATATTAATTCACACAAGTAGACATTCAATCTTATCACAGATTTTCACACAATGTCTGAACTGAGGAAATCCTCAGAGACAATCAAGCCACATAAATAACATACCGTTCACCCTGAAAGTATTACGGTGGAGTATGATCCAGCTAGATCCGATGCTCCTCGTGTCGTCTCAATCTATCAATATGCATCACATTATGCATCAGCATCTCATACTAACAATACACTACGGCACCCCGTACCGTTACTAACCCATCCCGGTTTATTCCCCGTTGCTAACTGATAACGTTTGTCGGGTTTTCGGTTTGACTCGGGATTAGGAAAGACGTTATACTTCATGCGTGGTTACGTCGAGTATATTAATATACTTAACTTTAAACGTCTATTATCGCATGTAATTTAATACACATTTGTATATTATATAGCTTGTCACTATATTGCATGTATAATCTTAATCGTTTATTATACATCTCACCTTAGTATTTACTTTCCTAAGGTTTGTTTTTCCAAGTTTAATGTGGTATAATTCATATGTAAAAATACTTTGAATTATATAAATCCTCATTTTCCATGTATACTCCTAACATTAGAATTTCCATATCTAATGTTTGTAATTCTTCTCTCCTTATCTTATATCATTTTAATTATGATCATATATGGTTATTGAACCACATTATATTTTTCCACATCATAACATATATTTATTTATATACATGTATTATGAGACCATTTATTATATGGTAAATCTTTATAATATATTCATTCTCTTTTAACGAATATTTCTTATATTACAAATGTTATAACCTTCATAACATTGAAAACCATATTATAAATTTTTGTTCTAAAATTCCCATTATTTCCGAACAGCACTCTTGCTCTCTTAATTATTTACAAAATCCACCACACCATTTATATAATGTTATATTATAGTTATATAACACATATTATGACATTTATGTCATTAAAACAATTATAACCTATAGTTATAATTTGTTATAAATTACCAAATGGACCATAGTATTTTCGGTTTCATTAAATTCCACCATACTTTCAGATTTTACAAATCAATCCCAAATTATATTCCATTGTCACACTTATAATATATACCTTATATTATAATCCTTAAACCTTAACATAATTATAACCTATTGTTTTTAAAGGTTATAATTACCGAACAACCCTAGGGTCTGTTTAAATTAAATTCTTTCCACCTAACTTTGTATAATTACAAATCCCCCCGATTTATAATACATAGTTTCCTTATGTCATCAAAACCATGTATTATACATATATCTTTATAAAGCCTTATATATAACTCAAAAAAAATCACCAAACTATACCAAAAGGTTATAAACATCATTCCTAATCTTATATTTTCAATATTTACGGTTTCCACCATATATGTTACCTATATGTAACAATGATATAAAATATCATATATTATACTTATAAAATTCATATTAACTCCAAACTTAACCAAATAAATTCCTAAAAATTCTTAGTACTCCATAGGTGTATAAAATACCATTTCATACCCAAAACTTTCGGTAATCACACATATACCCATGTGTTATGTAATTTTTTACATTTAAATACATAACTTAGTATAATTTGATAATTAAATTAATAAATCATCAAATCTGGTCAAAGTCTTTTGCTTGGTCAATGTTTGACTTCCAAACATCATTTTGACCCTACTTCCACGGTAATTACATAGATTACCCCTAACTTTCCAATATTTGCAATTCGCCCAAAACTTTATATAATCTTATAATTTTATATAAATTCATTTAAACTTCCAATTTTTGGCTTTATTAATATATAGCCCCCAAGTTTAATTTATTTACACTAAAACCCCAATAATATGCGGTAATGCATATTTAGCACCTAAACTTAATTAAAAGCTTATAAATGCATAAATAAAATGGCCTAAAGTACATGGCCTTATTACAAACATTGGCTTATAAAATAAATTACACATAAATGTCCAAAAGTACTATAAACTCTCGGCCCTTACCATATATTTTCTTTATTTACCAATTTTCTACATAATGTCTTAAATTTGACAATTATGCTTATTAATTAGTTTATAAATTTATTAAACCATTCATTAACCACCTAAGGTCAAAATAAGACCTTAATTAACCATTCACTCACAGGCACAATATATATACATATGTATAAACACATATTAATATACCAAGTGAAGGTTTAAGTGATTTATACCTTGTTTTTGCCTAGTTTAAGCCTTGTTTGGCCACGCCCAGCTTAGGATAAAATTTCCACAGCATTATTTACATGTTTTCAAACAGCAATTAAGGCATGATTAGTCTCCAAGCAAGATCTAACCATAAGAAGTGTTTAATGTCAATTTTCAAGGTAAAATTTACCTCAAAATACCAAGGTAAATAAGGTTGGTCACGGCCTGTTTTTACAGTAGGCAAAGAGTGTTAAAAGAGCTACTAAAACCAAGCTTTAAACTGGTATAACTCAGATTAGAAGATGGCTAATCTTTACCTTGTTTAAAATGCCTAAAATGGTGTTTTAGGCTTGGATCTGGTTATACTTCGAAGCTCTTGATGTACCAACTGAATAAGTATGTTAAGATGAAGATTATAAGCTTAGAAACAAAGTTTCACAGCCGAATTTGAAGGGAATCAAAAGATATGTGCTTAAAGCACATTTTTACCTTAAAGGATGATTTTTGTGTTCTTAGCTCCAAGAACCCCTACCAACGAATTTGAACTCTTACTCTAACATCCACACACTGAGATTGAGCCATGGGAAGAGTATAGAAGTTAGCTCATGAGATAGCCCTTGAAGAAAGGAAGAAAATGAGCTATTTTATGCCTTAAACCATTACCTTAGGTGAATTAGGTTGGTTTCCTTGCTAGATAGCTTCAAAGCTCAACAATGGTGAGATTGGGAGCATGTGAGCTCGGCTGGGACAGAAGGAAGGAGCAAGGAGTCGTTGGAGACAAGAGATAAGGGAGGAATAATGAAGAAAATAAGGAAAAGGTAAGTTAAAGTATTAATTTCTTATTAAATGGAAAAGTAACACTCCACTAAGTCTCCTTTTGTCAATAATTCAGTTCAATCAGGCTCCCCCTGTCTTGTGGCTGTCGAATCTATGGAATCCAAGTGGTCAACTTTGACTCAAACGGGCCCCCTTTTAGGGTTTTATTAATATTTTAATATTAAATTTGTAAATTTCTGGAATTAAATTCCTAATATGTTATAATATGATACATTAGCATATTTATAGGTAATTATAACCTTTAAGCCCATTTAAAAGCCAATTTAGAAGGCAATTACACAAAAACGTGCTTTAAGGAATTTTAGTGCACATTTTGAGTCGCAGGGTGTTTCTGAGCTCTGTTTTCTTTGAGAATTGTTTTTTTGTATTCCTTACATGATATTTGATCATGGTATCCAATTTTATATCATCTAGAGGTCATTAGAGCTTTAAGGTTCCCTTAGTGCACATTTTTGCCCTACTTGACCTTGAAGCATGAAAATGCTTGTTCTTTGTGTTGGAGTGTTGTCCAACAATTGTAATATGTTTAGTATTGCGTTAATAAGCTTAGGACAAATTTTTAGGTCCTAAGTAGTTCATTTGGGTATTTATTTACCCTAAACAGTCAAAGGGTGCAAAGTCTTGCTTTGTGTTGACCACTGTTGTTCTCAGTTGACTTTTAAGGCACGTTTAGGCCTTAGTCAATGTGATTAGATGTTTAGTCCATCTTAGATCATTAGTAGATCATTTAATTAAGTTTTTAAGGTTAGGGGTATTTCAGTTACAATTGTATATTAAAGTTGTAATTCAATATAGATTGAAAGAGGAGTTTAATATATTAAGAGGGAGCTTAATATATGAGAGGATTATGTTATAAAACATTAGACATGAAAGGTCTAAGTAAATATATGGAAAGTTGAATTAAAGAAGGAATTATATAATTCAATAGAATAAATTGTGAATTATATAACTACATTGATTTGAATACCTTAATCAAGTCAACTACCTTGACCAAGTCAACTCAATAGACCAAGAAGGTCAACATTGACAAACTCTTAATTGAGAAAAGGCTTATAAGAGAATGAAATATTATAAGGTCATCTGTAAAAACAAAATGCAGTGACAAACAATATAAATGTACAAATATAATATTATATATATATAACAATGACCCTATAATCAAATAAGATAGGTTAGAAGGACTATACCCTAAGGTGTAAGACATACACATTGATATAACTAATCCCGAATTTACCCAAAAACCAGAGTAACAACAACTAGTTAATCACGGGGTTGAAAACCGGTAGGGTTAGCGTTTGTTCAGAGATCCCGAACTATATTATGATCATAGGAGATTAATACGTGGTGTGATGATCTTAGAACTTCGAGAATTAGTGGGCCCCATAACTGTAATAAGGTCTATGTACAGTCACAACTCACTTTATATCCCATTGATTTGATACATGTTTCTTCAGCTCGGCATCTTTCTTTCTTTCTTTTTTCATTGAAAGCTAGAAAATAAAGAGATATGTAAACAAAAATATTCAGCTTCAAGTGGTTCAGAGCTAGGGACATAACAAAAATGCACCTGACCACAATCAGTACTTGGTACCAGACCAAGCCTCATGGGCCCCATAACTGTAATAAGGTCTATACAGTTTCCTTATTGACTTAGAGCAGCCACAGGTAACCTAGTACAAAGATTCTTATTTGACAAGCTCGAGTAACTCTCGCTCAAATCTCTTCTTATGTACAACATATATCATGTTGGTGTTATATCAATCACCCAAATACGAACTAAGAATTAGGACCCAAAAAACATCTAATCCCAGTTTATGAATCACATAAATACCCCGCCTTTATCGCAACAGCAAGACAACACTACATGGAGGATACAGCCCTCCTCGTTTCAGCAACAGTTACTGGATGGGTTGCTGCTCAATACGTCCTCATCAGTGAGGAGTGTTGGGACCATTGCTTTCTTCACTGCAGCTCGGTCCTCCTCAGCCACCGGCACCTTTGATGAAGTTTTCTTCACTTCCTCCTTGTCTTTAACCAAAGCAAGGTTGTCGGGGTTCATGCCAAAGCTTGGCTGATTTGTTGATGACAAGCAACGGGCCCACATACGGTCCGTAATCACAACGTGGTTCTGCCTCTCATTTATGTGCTGCATAAAACATTAAAGCCAAGAAAACATCCATATCATATTAGGATGGCATGGAAAAAACCGCTTAGCATTCTGAAAAAGAGTGCAGTGAAGTTGTTGAAAGTCTAAAGTTGGCTTATAGGGAGAATAAATTAATGGCCATGGTATGGCAAACCGCAGGCAGGCGTTACATTCTTTTTTAAAATTATACTACGTGTAAGATGTCAACTGGAATCAAGCAACTCACCCTAAAAGGAATGTAGCATTGTCTGCCGTTGACAGGTCCAACAGTGAAGCCAGTGTATCCGGCCATAGCGCCATGAACAGCACTCTGAGCAAGAAGTGTGCAGTAAACATTGTCTGATGCATTGCTAGGAATAGCTCTGATCATATATGTGGGATCTGTAGATAGTATCAGAAAACAAAAGCATTAAGGAGCAATCCACCATTTCGATTATAGTAACTATACCAACCAATCAACAATGGTTCCCACCTATATATTTGAGATTTACATCCATCTTTTTTGGATTTGCAAAATAAGCCTGCAATAGAAATATCTCAGTCATAACTTATCAGCTTGAAGGCCAACTAGCCACTTCCTTATTGTTCAATATTTCAAATAAAAGCAGTTTGAAACTCAGAAACCAGAACATTATTATTTAGCAGTTGTTACCTTGATTTCCTGAGCAATCCACAGTCCAACATCATTATGGAGTCTATTCCCGGACTGATCTACTTGACCTGAAGCCTCACCAGCTCCCTCCGCCACCACAATCACCATGTGACTGTTCTCCTTCAGACGCTTCTCTATGTACTCAAAAAGTCCATCAGGTCCCTCTAGGTAGAAGGGTGTTTCGGGAATCAAGCAGCAATCCACATCTCGGTTTGCAAGGGTAGCATACATTGCAATGAATCCTGGCATATAAACAGATTCTATGAGCAAAGCACTATTAAGTAAAATGTTGAGGGTTAAAACGCTTATGACAAAGAGACCAGATTCCGTTTCTTGACACTAAGATAATTCCTCATCAATAACTCCCATCACAACGTCATCACATAAGAGAAGCTTATTTATTAACATACCACTGTGGCGACCCATTAACTTCACAAGACCAATACAGTTTTCAGCACTCTCAGCTTCAACATGGGCAGCATTTATAGCCCGTTGGGCTTCCTCGACAGCAGTGTCAAAACCAAAGGATTTGTCAATTACCTAAGAATACAGTAAAGTAAATATTTAACACAAGCAACAACCTTAGCAAATGACATTTAGGATCTATTTTGATACAGATGCAAAGAATAAGTACTGTCAGCCGGTGAAGCTGAAGTTGGTATTCAAGTACCGGAATGTCATTATCAATAGTTTTGGGAATGGCTGCAACTGAAACTTTGAGATTCCGCTTCCTCATCTCCTGTGACGTACAGGAATAAAGATCAAGCTGTTAGTATCACATTAAGTAGGAGTTCTTACTATCTTATTACAACTATCACTGTAAAGTTTGTCAAACAATGAATTACCTCATATATGACTGCAGCCCCCTTTTGGGTACCATCTCCTCCAATGATATAAACCTGACAAACAAGAATACTGCAACAATTAAGCTGTGAAAGAAGTAGGCTCATGTTTACCAAACATCAATGACTTGTATGACACTGATAACATGAATAGCAATAGACTTACATGATTAATTCCCCGATCTTGAATGCTATCAACAATCTTGGAGGTGACATATCCACCTCGAGATGTGCCAAGGATCGTCCCACCTCGCTTATGTATATTGTTGACAACTTTTGGGGTCAGACTGATAGTATTCTTGGAATAAAATCCTTTATATCCTCCCTAATATATTTCCAATAAAAAAGACCATAGTATATCAGGCAACCCATCCTCTTTTGAGTAGCCACTAGCATGCAGAAACTTTCACCATCACTTCTGATAGAAGCCTGATGAGTTTTATAGCAGAATCTCACCTCAATTCCCATAATTTGCTTCACACCGTACATGTAGTCCAAGCTCTGCACAATTTCCCTGATCACAGTATTAAGCCCGGGGCAGAGACCTCCACAGGTGACAATACATGCTCGGACTTCATCTGACGCAAAATAGACCTGAAGAGCACAAAAGACCAGTTTAGGTAATGCAGACCCTTGCCATACGGAGAAGATTAGTTTTCAAGGAAGCAGAGAACAATCGTGAGTTACCCTTTGACGGGGTCCGGCTCGACGAAAATGCACCCCTCGATCACCATCTTTATGTTGGATGGCCTGTGAGCAAGTGTAGCCCGAACAGTGCATGCGGTCAGTGAAAATTAAAGTGATCCAATATTTTTATAGAATTCCTCGAATCTAACTATAGAAGGCAAATGATATTTGTGTAGGTAGATAGAGAGCAAGGGAATCTACCTTTTGGATAACTGTATCATCATCGTCACAAAGTATTGTCTGAATCATCCAGAAAAAAAATAGTCAATTGATGAACAATAATATGATAAGATATGAAGTGTTACATAAAAGATATGAGAAACTTCAGATTTGGTTGTGAAGTTGCTCAAATTTGACTTACTTCACAACGGAATAAGCAGGGTTGTTTTGCAAGGGGTTTGTGTACGTCTGTGGATCAATGATCAAATAAGGGAAGTATCAGCAATGAATTTCAATAGTACGGCAGAAGTAATCTTGGAGTAGGTTAACTACTACCTTTAAGGTTTAACAATTAGCAGCATATACTTGAATCATTTAGATATAAGCAAGCAACAAGTGAATCTATGCTGGAAAGGATCCGGATAAACTGAGTGATAGAAAAAGAAGAAGAATTAAATTAGGGTGGTTCACTAAATTCAACCTACTATAATCACGGAATTCAAAGTGATGGGTCAAAAGTCAAAACCCAAGAATACCTAAAAAAAAGTAGAAAAACTAAGAAACCTTGATAGCTATAATTGGATCACAGAACCGAAAATAAAACCAGGCAATGTTTTGCCCGGATTAGATAATAGAATGAAAATCGGGCAAAAGGGTCCCAACGAACAGAGATGATTTTGGCTACCCAGAAAATCTGAGAGCCATAATCCAGAACATTTTAGCACAAACTCAAACAAATTTACTACCGCCAGGAGAAGAAATGTAAAGTAGAACCGATTAGAGCAAACACGATCAAGAGACTCAGTGAAGCACCACGGAGATAATGACTGACACAGCAACAGTTTCAGATAATAGGATCGCGCTCTAGTTCAAATATGACTCCAAGTGACCAAGATGACAGGATCACACAACAAATCGACCCAAACACTCATTTTCTGAAGCATAAACTCTTTAAAATTGATAGACAGAGAGGTACTGGGAGGTCAGCCATGTAATCTGTGAAGTGAGGCACATCATCCAGGACATAGCCACAATCCCCCCGGATGATCTTCGGCTGACTATCTACAAAAGATCCCATAATCCTAAAGAAGAGTAGACAATTCTTTTACTATGCCGTGCCCTTCAAAAAATAAGCAAGTCAAAGGGCTTCTGTTTGCAGAAAGTGGTTCTTGATCTGCTTTCAAACAGCGGAGCTGCAACCGGGAGGGGGATAGAGAATCTGGGGGAGAGTTTAACTGGGTTGAGTTCAGATTGTCGTTTAGGCAATGAATGAAAGGTGCGGTGATACACTGCTGTCTGCTATTGCCAGCCAGAGTTGAAGACAATGAGGAGCAGTTGATTAAAAATAGCGATTATTGTCAAGGTCTTGAAAGGAGAGCTGGAAAATTTTTGAGCAATCGGAAAAGGGGATAAACAAAAGAAAAATCTAGAGAGAAGATAAATAGTAGAGAAAAGTTGTGGTTGTGGGAGAAGTGAGCGAAGGTTCTTTCCATGTGGTTGTTTAGTATGCTGGGTGCGGCATTTTTTTATTATGTATGCTCGTTTGGGGATAGCTTCCAGCAGCAGACAACTTCTCAATTTCTAAAATCAGTAGGGTTCACCAAACACCCAAAACTAGTAGCTGACAGCTTCTGTAAAATTATCAACTGACAGCTTCTCAATTTTCAGCAGTAGGACTTAACAATTGTCTCTGTTTTTTAAAACCTCAGCAGACGTTCCAACAAACACCAAAACTAGCAGCTGACAGCTTCTACAAAACCATCAGCACACAACTTCTCAATTTCCAGCAGCAGGACCCAACAGCAGCCCCCAGCAACTGTCCCCAAACGAACCCAATTATTGGAGCTGTATGTATGGCTAGTAGATGGAAGACGCCGTGGAAAATAAGCTGATGATGCTTCATACGTGCACGGAAATGTAAGTAGCTTCGGTTTAAATTTATTTGAGAAGTTTCAAAATTGCTTCCAGATGCTTATACGTTGTTGCACACGGTAATGGTTTCAACCGCACGTAGTTTTACAAGTTCAAACAGGCAAAAAAGGGACCATATCCATGTGTATGTGGATTGGGTATATGCTCAAGTCAATTTTAGCCTTTAGATTTGAATTTATTTTTGAAAACATTAATCGTAACCGTAAATAATTTTACTTATTTAATAATTAATTTTTAAAAATTTAAAAACAAACAAATAAAATATAGAAGGGTACAATAGACTACTCTTTCTACTAAAGGCATCCATAATGGTTATGGGTTTCTTAATAGAAACCTAGGTGTCATGTCATCATAAAATATTTTTTTATTGTCTAAGCAACTCAATTCATTTGTTCATCCCTACAATAAGGGAGTTTCTTAACCTTCTCACTCCTCCCACTATTTTATTTAATGTATTAATATTAAGTAAGATGTAGTTGAGATAAGAATCGTAAAATTATTTTAGAAAGCAGTAAATATTTTTTTTATTGTATGTGTCAGACAAAACAGAGAAACAACCAATGATTTTAGTTTTCCGTACGTTGCTTAAATAAGGAACGGTGAAAGAGAATTGGTGTGGATTCCACACCACTGCAGCTCTTTTTTTAATTTCTTACTGACAAATATGGGTGGAATCCACACCACTGTGGATGCCCTAATAACTCCCTCTCATTGAATATAGCGACAGTCACTACCCCATATCCATTACTCTTCTCTACCAAAAAGAAATAATTTCCTCCTTCACTATGTTTTGGTTAAAATATACTGATGATTTATTTTTTGATCGCGGGACACGTCTAATATTTATTCTTTTATTTCTAAAATTAGAAATGAACTTTAACACCTATTTAGATTTTTATAAATTCCTCATATTTAAGTGAAAGTGTAAATATTTAAGTAATAATAGATTTTTCAATGTAGGTGTAAATTTATTTGATAAAAGAGTAGAATTTAAATTTAATCCTCATTTAGGTGATAGTGTAGATTTTTAAGTAAATTGGTAGATTTTCAAATTGTAGGTGTAGATTTGTTTGATAGAAGTGTAGATTTATTTAACAAAAAATCTGTGGATTTTATTTTTTTACGCTCTTATATTTATTTTTAAGGAGTCTTCTCAACAGAATTTACACATTGTTATTTTTAAATTATTCTTTTTTACTTAAAACTTGGTATCTTTTTATTATTTTATTTTTCAAATCATTACTTCACTAAGAATATATTGCTAGGAAATATTTATTATAATTGATGGTCTATTTTTTTCTCTAGAAACTAGATCGTGTAATATTTCTTCTTTATTTCTAAAACTACTAAAAAACTTTTGACATCTATTTAGATTTTTATTAATTCCTTATTTAAGTGAAAGTGTAGATATTAAAGTAAACTGATAGATTTTAAAAAATATAGGTGTAGATTTGTTTGATAAAAGTATAGGTTTTAAATTTACACAATACAATTAATAAAAAAAATTGGGTTTATTTTTATTTGATGTTCTTATATTTATTTTTAAAAAGTCTTCTTAACAAAATTTCTGATTTGTTATTTTTAAATAAAAGATTTTGCTTAAAACGTGGGATCTTTTTATCATTATTTTTTTAAATCACTCATTTCGGTTAAAAATATTGCTACAAATTGTGGGAAAATTTATTATAATCGATGGTTTATTTTTTTCAATAGAAAGTAGATAGTGGGACACGTCTAATATTTTTCTTCCTTATTCCAAAAATCACAAATTTACTTTTGACATGCATTTATATTTTTATTAATTCTTGAAAGGATAGATATTTAAGTAAAATGTTAGATTTTTTAAAATATATGTGTAGATTTGTTTGATAGAGGTGTAGATTTTTATAATTACTGAAAGTGTAGATATTTAAGTAAAATGATAGATTTTTCAAAATATAGGTGTAGATTTGTTTGATAGAAGGCTAGATTTTTATAATTCCTCAAAGTGTATATATTTAAGTAAAATGATAGATTTTTTAAATTCTAGGTGTAGATTTGTTTAATAGAAAGTGTAGATTTTAAATTTAGACAGTACAACTTATAAACTTAAATGTGGATTTATTTATATTTGATGTTCTTATATTTAATTTTAAGGAGTCGAATTTCTATTTTTTATTTTAAATAAAAATTTTAGCTTAAAACATTGAATTTTTCTTTTAGTTTTTCAAATCCTTACCTCACTACCATTTAATTGATTGTTTATTTTTTTCTCTTAAAACTGATCGTGGTATTTGTCTAATGTTTATTCTTTATTTCTAAAATTATAAATTAAGTTTGACTTTTATACCCCTATAATAAAAATTAAAATCCACACCATCAATTTATTTTTTAGAGATCCAATGGTCATGATGTATTTGAGCATGGTGCTCAAAATTGTTTTTGGACACCTACCCCTCGTTGGTTCAAACAGTCGATCCAAAGTAGAGCTGATCAAGTGGGTGGTTAGACCGGGTTAGAATCGGTCTAACAAAGTTTTTAAATTTGTTAGATCTCTTTCTAATGTTTAGACTTGATTTTTTTGTTACTGTCATTATCCAATTTGTCTGATCAGGATTTTTTTAACAAGTATTAATTAAAATTTTAAATAATTAATAAACTTATGAATAAAAGTTTAAGTAAATAAAAAAAATTCAATATAAAATATAAAATTAATAAATTCTAAATAAAAGTCTATATATATTATATAAAATTACATTAAATATATATTATATTATATGTATATTTATAAATAGTAATATATTAATTAAATTCGGTTATTTTGGGTCTAAAATTTTACCGGAGTCAAACGTGGTTTTTAATTCCAGTTTAGTTTTATTGTCTATGTCTGAATTTTTTTTTCAAACCCGATTTTTCGGGTTTTTTTTATCCGACCGGGTTGGGTCACAGCCTCACAGGGGCCGGTTTTTTTTTTTTTGATCGGCTCTAATCCAAACCAATACCCAAAATTGGTTTAGGTGTTTGGTAAAAACGGGGTTATCTCATATGCGGATTAGTCAATGACCAAACATGATGGTTGCTTACTCTACTAGAAGGAATAGCTACTTGTCAAGGATGTGCGAGATGGGAATCTTCTATTATTCAAAAAAAAGAAACACGAGTCCGTAGGATCAGCTCCTCCTTACAAGAGGGATTTGCTCGGCATGTTGTAAATGTAATACTGCGAAATGTCCTTGAGGAAATTCAAAGTCCGACAGCGATCCTGTAAGTTTGTTGTCAACTCATAGCCACCCATGTTCTCTTGTATGGTTAATACTGGAGACTTTGGTCGGCAGATTATTCTTGTATTGTCGGAGCGTCAACAACTTTGTACCGTTTACTAGTCCAAGTGCAGTATATAAAGGTTTGTTTTTGATAGCCGAAGGGACACCGCCTCGAATGGCAAAACCGACAAAAAGCTTCTTATTTTTTCTCTTTGGAAAGGAAAAAATTAGCGAAATGACTATGTCTCCAATAAAAATATCCAACTTTGCACTTTCCAACAACCCATCTTGCAGAGGAAATAATAATAAAATAATGTAAACAAGTGGTCACACTTTCAGGGTAGATGGCTCTTTGCTGGCTGGTTAGGGCTTTATTCGGATTACCGATGTTGTGGTTTATCAAAATTTATTTTGTTATTATTTTATTTATATCGGTTTAGTTAATGGTTTAACTCGGTAATCTAAAATCTATAGATCAATTAACCTTGTAACTTTTTATTGATAAGGAGTATAATATTGATATCATGGGATAACAATGGTCTTTCACTCAAACTATGAGTGATGACTGAAAATTCAATCAATTGTATAGTTTCTTAATAGTTAACATCATTTGGTACAAGGTGAATCTCTTATATTTTAGGTGTTTTAATATAATTGGCACAGGTAATCTAATGGTTAACCCTTTTTTAAAATATTATACCATCACTGAAACTAAAATCGGATATTTTTTACATTTTGGTTAACTGGCCGTAAAAATCAGTACAATTGACCAAAAAATAGGTAGGTTTAACACGGTTACGATTCGAATCACTGTTTCAGAATTTTTTAACCAACCCTACTCTGAGAATTCTCAAAGCTTTCATGAATTGAATAATCCTATAAGAGATCTTACTTATGCCCCTAGTTCGAGAGTGAATGTGAGGATTCTTGCTTATTTGCTTGCTTTAAGGATGAGAAGAGAGAAATTAGAAGACAACGTAAGAGTATTTCGAGATGCAAAATTATGTAACCTTTATTATGAGGGGTGAACCCCGATTTATAGGATGGATATGAACCTATTTTGGTTATGTCAGGCTGTCAAATAGAGTCTGTCATTTACAAGTGGGCCGACAAGTGACCATAAAGATAAAAATACATAAGTGGTCACCTACAGACAAAGACCATTGTGGTCCATTCACTTCATGTCCAGCTCGTATCTTCTTGTTTGACATGGAAACTTCTAGAGTCACTCTTGAACGTGTCCTAACCTTTTGACTTTACCTTTGAAACTGACTAGTACTCCGGATATGTCTTCGACCAGTCGTGGACGTGTCGTTGGGTTAAACAAGTTCAATGGTTTAAGTAGAAGGATGATAGTTCACAAACTGGAAACTCCTTTTCGATTGAGAATTTACACTCTAGATATTCACTCAATCTCCCTCCGCCCAACCTTTGGACTCCGGGACAGTTATAGACTTATCGTCAAAGTCCTCTACCCTTCCTAACAGCAGGCCTACAGTTCCCCAACCGTTCCCTGACTAACAGTCTACGAAATACACAATGTATTGAGTTGATTACATAGTCTAATCACGCTCACTAACTTCCTAACATACACACACTGATAAGTGAGAAATACATAGACATTTAAGGGTTTAATTTACCCTATCTTACTCACTTTCAGGATAATATTTCTCACTTATCGTATGTTTTTCCTAAGATTTATGTCTTGATATGGACTGATATATTTTATGTATCAAATACAGGAAAAAGTGTTGGAATCAAATGGTTTATTTCACAAGCTTTCCAACGCAACAAACGGCGAGTAAAACGGACTTATAACGAAGAATCTGGAGCCGGTTGAAGATCGCATGAAAATAGAAAACATTTTTATTCTGTCCGCGTGAGGACATCAGCTGCGTCCGCATGAGCATTAGGCGGACAGAGGCGCGGACGGAAGACAGAGGCGCGGACATCAGCTGTGTCCGCGTGAGTTCTGGGCGGACGGAGGCGAGGACGACAGTGATGTCCGCGTGAGTTTAGGCGGACACACATGCGGACGTGACTGAATTGGACGCGCGAACAGTTTTTCTTCTTCCTTCTTCGCGGCGCCTACAGACAACAAGATAAGGGGCTGCCGACAGTCCTGAAAATCCTCACGCGTTCTGCAAACCCAATCCATCTACCTCCCTTATCTTGTTAATCCACTAGCACGCATGCTCCAGCTCTTCTTCTGTTTTCTTCTTCTTCCTCTCATCTATATAAACACTACCACTTCATCAGAAAAACCTGCGCACATTTGCCCAAAGTAACTCTCTGTAATATTCACGTTCTCTCCCAAATCACACTTCTTCCACAAAATTCCATACAGTGCGTACGAATGCAGAGAGCTCTTTCTTTTCTTTAACTGTACTTTGTTTTAATGGCTGTCGTGCTTACGACGTCTGTTTGTATAATTATGTCTGAGTAAAAACCTTAGCTCCCGGGTTGAGAAGCAAGCTTATTTTACTAAACTGTGTTACGCAGACTTTCTAATAAAATCTGTTCAAGCAATATTTTGATTCTCCTCCTTAATGCGCTCTAATATTTAGGCCATTTATTAAAGTGATATTTGTAGTTTCTTGTCAAAATGCAGTGCTGAGACAAGATTCTAGACAAGAGAAGTCAAAGCAGGTTAACGACTAGAAGTGAGTTTTCACCTATAGGTTAACTAGTCTCCAATAGGAATTGTTAATAATGCGATTAATTTATTAATAACTTGAACAAGGAATTGCGCTTGTTATTTAAATTAATCAGGGTTTATTAGACAAGGAACGGTCAATAAACTAATTAAGATTCTTGAGTTTATTGCTAAAGTGGGGAAGTCTACAATAATATAATTGAGTAAAATAGGTGAGCAGAACAACCCGGGGTGATTCCTTAAAAACAAAAGAGTTTCATAACTGCTATTATTAATCTGTTTTAATTAATTGTTCTTTTTACTATTTTGTTTACACTAGTTCTAAACCACAATTTCTCTCAAAAAATGATAAGTTTATGTTCAGTAGTCTAATTAGAATTCTCGATTAAATTGCACTATCAGTTAAACCACAGCAAGGTCCCCAAGAGTTCGACACCCCACAATTCCATTATCCCGCAAAACGATTAGGTAAACTGCCTAGGTTGAAGAAGTAGTCACATATTTTTCCAACAAGTTTTTGGCGCCGTTGCCGGGGACCTCCGGCACGGTTAACTAATAGTTTTTTAATTTTATTGAGTTTTCTATTTAACTATCTAACTATCGGACTTCGGACATCTAACTACGGACATCGGACTTCGGACATCTAATTACTAACTCTTTATTTTATTGTTATTTAATTTTCTGTCATTTCTTTCCATTGTCATTTAATTTTCTGTCATTTTTTTCCATTGTCATTTAATTTTCTGTCATTTCTTTCCATTGTCTCTAACTACTAACTTATAATTTCTGTCCTTAACTACTAACTTATAATTTCTGTCCTTAAAGTTTCTGTCATTTAAATTCAGTAACTAACTTATAATTTCCAGTATACTAACTGTAACACCCCTACCGCTAATGCCATCATTACCGTACGAATACTTACCTTCGCAGCGGATATTACTTACTCAACGGCGGGTGTACAATGCCGTTAGTCACCCACGTGACTAACAAGGCGGATCGATGGTCAACCATTCGTATTTGTTATTCTTTCATTACTCTTCGTGCTATATTCGGGATTCGCTACTCCACTCATACCTACTCCTTACTTCTACATACTCAACACTCCATGTTCGATACCTTACTCGTACACGTTTCTTACTCCGTACTCGTTACTACACTTATGCATACTCATTACTCAATACTCCTTACTTACTCATACTTACTCATATGTACTCAATACTCAATACTTACTCATACATACTCAGTACTCGGTACTCTTTACATACTCATACTTACCTCTTACTCGATACTCATTACCTTACTCGTACATACGCAATACTCATTACTTTGGCCTCTGGGCGGAGTCATACTCAAGACTCGCCACCGGACCTACAATACGAGGGCTATACGCTTAGCTCCTCAAATACTCAAATGTCCGTACTACCGGACTACACGAATTCCCAACACTCTCCTCTCAGAGCACAATACAACCTCATGGGTTAGCCTAGAAGTATCTCTCTCGATAACCTCTGTTAGCTTAGGGAATTACCACCGTCTAGTATCCTCAGATTTAAGGGTTTCCCCAACGAATACTCTCTCGTTCGGGGCATACTTACATCAGTCGGGTCCTCTCATAATGGGTCGACTAATTACTAAGGGGTTTGGAGATCCCTCATCATTCGTTACTACTCTCATGGTTCATGTTTTGCACCAAGATTAGTTCCTCTAATAGAGGTTACTTATATACTTCCACTACTGTTCGTTTGTGGATTATTCATTTCGTTTCTCCTTCCGTTATCGGGAGGTTATTACTCCCGTACACTCTCTCACATTCTAGTGAGTTCATTGGTTTACGTTACCATTTATTGGTTTGTTGGTTTAGTGCGTTGATACGGTTCCAGTAATTCACACATGACTCTCGCTACGAGTCAATACACAACAGGACTCATCTATGAGTCGGTCTACGCACTAAGTAAAGCCACACAATCATTCAAGAAGGTTAGCTCAATCAACATACAGCAAGACATATAATGAAAGGCAATAACCGTTTTCATGCTTTAGTCTTGATTAGCCGGCATACAGCACACAAATCAACGTAACTCGGTTAGCATACGGGGTATGAGGAAATCATACCTTTCACTGGGGTTAGCTTTACCGTGTGTTCCCTTGTTCCTTGGTTCGTACTTGTTCCCACTGATAATGTTTCCAACATTGTCATTAATACGATGTTCATACAATACACAAATAATTACTACTCCCGTTATCCCGGTGTACTCAATGTTCTTTTACTCTCCACTTTCCTAATTACCTTCCGTACTTGTTTTCCTACTCAAGTACTTACTTCCTTACCATTATTACTTCATCAATGGTGTATTACTACATATATATGCATATAGGTATATAGGCATATATATATGTATATATGATTACTATAGTCATATAATTAAAACACATTTTTTTTTGTAAGTGTTTGGGCCGTCCGACCCACCGTCCGACCCAACCCTGGGTCGGACCATTCCAGTAGGTTTTCGTCCTCTGAAATTACTCCCGTCCGACCCAGCACTATTCCGTCCGACCCATACCCTCTGGGTCGGACCATTCCAGAAAGTTTCGATTTTGTCATCCAGGTCATGTCCGACCCACGTCCGACCCAACCTCTGGGTCGGACGAAGTCAGAAACTTCGATGGAGGAAATTTTCGCCCGTCCGACCCACGTCCGACTCACGGCCCTGGGTCGGATGGTTCCAGAAAGAATTACCGGTGTTTTCTCAAGGCCCGTCCGACCCACGTCCGACTCACGGCTCTGGGTCGGACGGTTCCAGAAAGTTTGATTCTCGTTATTTAAGCCATGTCCGACCCACGTCCGACTCACCCTCTGGGTCGGACGGAGTCAGAACATTGCTACAGGTTTTGTTTTTCTTTTCTCTTCTTACCCATTTCTTCCCCAATCTTCCTACATGTAATCCCACATGATTTAGCACTAATTAGGCTTCCTAAAATACCTTAATTCATCCCCCAAACCCATTACTAAATTCATCAACAACTTACACAATTTTCCTACTTCTTCTACAACACATGTAACAGTTTTTGTTACTCTCATGCTACAGATTTTACAATTCAATTCTCCCATCCAATACTCTCTCAACCAGTGCCATCCCTAGCATTCTAAATACCTCTCCTTACCATACCAATTCATTTCCGAGCCATTGCACTACCTATACCCAAGTTCCAACACTCATCTTACCAAGATCATGTACATTAAATTCTCTTAACTTCTCCAATGTATTCTTATACACTTTGCTACAGATTTTACACTTCCTCTCCCTCATACTACAATTACCATTCCATATCTACTAACATCTCTACTAATCCCAATACATACCTTGGTTCTCCCATTCACCAGGTCGTCCCTACGTGCATAATTCCTACCAAGATTTTGCCATAGTTCATCTACAATTCTAACTTCTCCACATATATATTTTCCACCAAATTCATTCCTAATCTAGCCAAACCACAAGGGTTCTACCAGCACACCTACCAAAAAAAATCTTAATACACCAATACCCATCAATCACAATACCAATACACATACTCATTACACTTGGCCCCAAAGCCTTCAATTCAAATACTTGCTCTTAAATACTCAAACTTCACAATTCTCAATACTAATACAAGGTTTTGGGTTCTTTAAATATTTTACCCATTCCCATTACTCTAATGCAATAGAATTTACATTAGGAAGGAGCTCTTACCTTGAGCTTATACTTCATTCTTTCTCTTCCATTTCTTCTTCCCTCTTTCTTGCACAAATCGATCACATGGGGAATGGAGTTGCCAAACTCCATTCCCATCACCCAAAGCACATTAAACAAGTATAATTAATACACTAGCCCTTAGAGTTATGCTAGTTCATTGAAGTGTTCAAAAATACAAATTTCTAGGGTTTACCTTTGAGTGCTTAGAAGGGGTTTTAGCCCTTGGTTCAAGAAGGTGTTCTCACCACCATTGTAGGGTTGAAGCAAAGCTCCAAAACAAGAGGAAAAACAAGGTAAGAGAGAGAGAGGCAAAATCGGCCCTACAAAGAGATGGAGGAATATGAGGTCTTTCATGGAGATTTTTACCTTGTTGGAAAGAGGAGACTCCAAGCTTCACAATGGTGTGCTTTTCTCTTCAAATGGAGAAACCCATGGAGATGAAACTCATCCTTTTCGAATTTTGGAAAGATAGAAATGTAGAGGAGGATGAGGGGATTACAAATATGTAATTTATTTTACATTTGGAGCTCACATGGAGGTAGAGCAAGGAGAGAAAGAAGAGAAGCCATGGGAGCATTCTTGAGCTCTCAAAAATCGGCTGCAAGGGGGAGAAGGAGGGAGTGCTCACGGTGGGAAGGAGAAAGAATAGAGAAGAGAAGGAAGGGAAATGAGAGAATAGGAGGAGAGAGGGGGTATTTACTTTTGTACTTTCTACTTTTTGTTTTCTTTTCTTTACTTATTTGTTACTTGTGTGTGTGTGTGAGAGAGCTGTTTACACCAGTAAAAACCGGCCCCCTCTGTAATACTAGCTGGAGCGTTTTTCGTCTTTTACAGAAAACGCTCGTTATTTCACACCGGTTTTGATACTGTTCACTAACCGGGCCCGTTTTCCGGAATTTTCCCGTTTCTTTTATTTTTTATTATTAAGCTTCCATAAATGCTTAATAATTATTATTTAATGATTTATAATTTTTATGGGTCTGTTTGACCACTTAAAATCACGTTTTTGGGTTTCCTCGAAAAACGTGCGCTACAGCTCTTTTAGCGTTTTAGTACATTTCTTGGATCCGTTTTCTTCGGGAATCATTCCCGTATACTAATTAGGCATGAATAAGCCTTAGGAATCCTTACGATACTATAACCGAGGTCTCGTACCTCCTATGGTTATTTAACGCTCATTGTAGCGTTTTCCGCTTTCTAAGCGTTTTTCTCATTCCTTTGGATTTACTTTCTTTACCAAAAATTACTTAGGCACTATTAGGCCCTTAAATACTATAGTAGGTTAATATAATCACCATATTTAAGTTCGGGGTATTTCACTAACTCCTAACATTAACACTTTAGTTGTTTCTATATATGCGTCGTACTCGATCTGCAGGTAGTCCTCAAAACGATTTTGAACCTGAGATTGAAAGATTCCTCCACAGAGAAAGACGGCAACAACGTATAGTGATGGCAACTCGACAAACTCTCTACCAATACCAGCAACCGTCAGTTGAAGGGAGGCCTTCTGCTATTGTCCTTCCTCAGGTCACTCAGGCTGAACTAGATGCCTGGCAATTCAAAACCATTTTCATTACCACACTCTACCACCAGGGCCAATACAGCGGGCTAGATTCAGATGATGCTCCACACCATATATCTGCATTTCTTGATTTTTGTAACACTTTTAACAAAACAGGAAGTCTGAACGAACGCATCCGCTCGTTTTGTTCCCCTATTCATTGAAAGATGGCGCCTCCAGGTGGCTGAGAAGTTTACAACCCAGCAGCATCCACAGTTGGGCTGAGTTAGCAAACAAATTTCTGGCAAAATACTATCCCCCGTCCAAAACAAGAGAAAAATTGCTGAGATCACAAACTTCTGTCAAGAACCAGGTGAATCTCTTTGATTCGTGGGATAGATTCAAAGAATTACAGATATTATGCCCACATCACGGTATGAGTAGCCAGGAGCTTGTTTTATCATTCTTTAGAGGCTTAATGATTCTAACAAATTGTTGCTAAGTTCCTCATCTGGAGGAAATTTTATGAAAATGACCGGAGAAGAAGCAGTTGATCTACTGGACCAGATGACCGCCAGCACCAGACAATGGTGTTAAAAATAAGGGGAGAGGTGAAGTAAAGAAAGAAACCGGTATCTACAGTATTCCCCCGCAGGATCATGTGTCTGCTCAACTAGCTGCACTCACAAAAGTTGTGGAGAAACTAACTCTTAGTCAACCACAACAAAAAGCTGTGAAAACAGTAGCCACTTCCCCATATCTGACTCCCTGTTGCGAAAACTGTGGAGGAGCTCATGAAACCACAGACTGTGATGGTTCAGGTTGCAACAGGACCCTTGAGGAGGTAAGTCTGATTAACAACAGACCACCAAATCCTTATCCGAACTCCTACAACCAAAACAATTGGAGGAGCAATCAACAACCATGGAGGAGTTATGACCCACAATCGAGTAACCAAGGTTTTAACCAAAACCGACAACCGCAGTACAACCGACAACAGGAACAGCCAACCAACTCACAAGGAGACATGGGCGAATTAAAAGGCATGATGAATCAGCTTCTGAAACAAGGTCAGGCGATACATTCAAAATTTTCTGAGATAGAAGCCAAAGTTGCTGATCAGGCTACCATAACCACGAATTTGGAAAGACAGATAGGTCAGATTTCCCAACAGTTGGCTCAAAGACCAGCAGGGTCACTCCCGAGCCAGACAGATCCAAATCCCAGGGAGCATGCAAAATCAATAACCCTAAGGAGCGGAAAAGAGCTGGTATCCGATGCCCCTGAAACTGAGGAGAAATCTAATGAACAAAAATCTGACAAAGAAGACGTAACAATTTCCAAGGAGAAGGAGTCTCCTGCATCCCTTACTATTAAACCGTCACAGGTTTCATATGATATTCCAATCCCATTTCCTGACAGATTAAAGAAAAGAATTTGGACGACCAATTTGGAAAATTTCTTAACATTTTAAGAAATTAACTATTAATATTCCTTTTTCTGATGCCTTAACACAAATGCCTATTTATGCGAAATTTATGAAAGATATCTTGTCTAACAGGCGATCTTTACAGGAAAATGACACGGTGAAACTAACAAAGAGAGTTTCTGCAGTACTCTTAAAGAAGCTACCACCGAAGTTGGGAGATCCAGGTCTCCCTATCATTCCTTGCAATTGAAGACATAAATTGTGGTAACGGGTTATGCGATTTAGGCGCAAGTATTAACTTAATGCCTTTATCTATATTCAAGAAATTGGGCATAGGTCAATGCTCTCCTACTCCTGTTCAGCTCCAACTAGCTGATCGTTCCATAATTCACCCCGAAGGAAAAATTGAAGATTTAGTGGTTTCTGTTGGCAAGTTTATTTTCCCTGCTGATTTCATTGTTATAGACATTGAGGAAGATAAAGATGTCCCACTAATCTTAGGTAGACCTTTTATGAGAACTGCGAGAACTTTAATTGATGTTGAAGGAGGAAAAATAATTTTAAGGCTTCATGATGAGCAGGTAGTTTTCGACATGACCCGGAACATGAAGCATCCTTCTGATACACAAAACTGTTTTTCTATTGACACTATTGACTCTTTAGTACAGGAGACGTTCCTCAGCAGAGATGAAGAAACAATTTTGGAAAGATGTCTTATGGCATCTTGTGAAGCTGAGAACGAAAATCCCGATATTGCTCTCATGGCTGAAGAGTTAAACAAACATAAGCCATATTTCCCTTCCTACCGACAAAGATTCGAGCCAGTAGAAAGAAACGCAGACAGACCAAAGCCATCCATCGAAAAAGCACCTACAGTCGAAATGAAACCTCTTCTCCTCATTTAAAATACGCCTTTCTAAAAAAGCCATCTGATCTACCAGTTATTATTCTTCTAAATTGACAGATGTGCAGGAGGAGGAACTTTTAGGGGTGCTACGCCGTCATAAAACCGCTATCGGTTGGTCAATAGCGGATATCAAAGGAATAAGCCCATCTCTGTGCTCTCATCGAATTTACATGGAAGATGATTTCAGGGCTTTAGCACAACCACAGAGGCGTCTCAACCCCGTTCTTAAAGAGGTGGTCAAGAAAGAGGTAATAAAACTACTTGACGCTGGCATTATCTATCCAATTTCAGACAGCAAATGGGTAAGCCCAGTGCAGGTGGTACCCAAGAAGGGCGGAATAACTGTAGTTCCCAACGAGAAAGGTGAGTTGATTCCTCAACGCACCACTACCGGTTGGAGAGTCTGTATAGACTACAGGAAATTGAATACTGCCACACGTAAGGATCACTTTCCCTTACCTTTTATTGACCAAATGCTGGAAAGGTTAGCAGGTCAGGACTATTATTGTTTTCTAGATGGCTATTCAGGATACTTTCAGATCCCAATTGCTCCAGAAGATCAGGATAAAACTACTTTTACCTGTCCTTATGGAACATACGCTTATAAAAGAATGCCATTTGGATTATGTAATGCACCAGCTACTTTTCAACGGTGCATGATGGCTATTTTTTCTGATTACATTGAAAAATGTATAGAAGTCTTTATGGATGACTTCTCTGTCTTTGGTTCGACATTTGACTTGCCTGGAGAATCTTGATCTTATTTTGGCCAGGTGTGAAGACACAAATCTAGTCCTAAACTGGGAAAAATGTCACTTCATGGTTCGTGAAGGGATCGTGCTTGGACATAATGTGTCTTCCAAAGGTATTGAGGTGGACCGCGCTAAAATTGAGGTAATAGAAAAACTTCCCCCTCCTACTACTGTCAGAGGTATCCGAAGTTTTCTTGGACATGCAGGTTTTTACAGACGATTCATTAAAAACTTTTCCAAGATTTCTAAGCCTCTCTGCACTTTACTGACAAAAGATGCTAAATTTCATTTTTCTGATGAATGTTTAGCAGCTTTTAATTTGTTGAAAGAAAAACTTGTCTCTGCTCCTATTGTTGTATCACCAGACTGGTCACAACCTTTTGAAATTATGTGTGACGCCAGTGATTATGCGGTGGGTGCTGTTTTGTGCCAGAAATTGGATAAGGTTCTGAGAGTAATTTATTATGCAAGCCGCACTTTAAATGATGCTCAGAAAAATTATGCCACCACCGAAAAAGAATTACTGGCAGTCGTCTTCGCTTTGGATAAATTCCGTTCATATTTATTGGGTAGTAAGGTCATTATTCATACTGATCATTCTGCTCAAGTATTTATTTGCCAAAGCAGATGCAAAACCAAGATTGATAAGATGGATACTTCTCCTACAAGAATTCGACATCGAGATAAGGGATAAGAGAGGTATCCAGAATGTTGTGGCTGACCACTTATCAAGAATGGAGGGACCAGAAGACGACAGACCCATCAATGAATTTTTCCCGGACGAGGCAGTTTTTACAATTCAAACGGCAAGAGACCCTTGGTTTGCCGATATTGCAAATTATCTGGCTACAAAGATCATCCCAGCTGATATGACTTATCAGCAGAGAAAAAGGTTCTTTTCTATTGTCAAACATTATTTATGGGATGATCCATTTCTTTTCAAAATCTGTGCAGATGGTATTATCAGAAGATGTGTCCCAGAGACAGAGATCAGAAATATTCTTCTCCATTGCCATTCTAGAGAAACCGGCGGACATCACGGTGCAACCCGTACAGCTGCAAAGGTACTTGAATCCGGTTTCTATTGGAACACCCTTCACAAGGACTGTCATGCCTTTGTATCTACTTGTGATCGGTGTCAAAGGCAAGGTAATATTTCTCGCCGTAATGAACTACCCTTGAACAATATGCTAGAAGTCGAATTGTTTGATGTTTGGGGGATTGATTTTATGGGACCCTTCCCAAATTCTTTTGGAAATTTATACATCTTAGTAGCAGTCGATTATGTCTCTAAATGGGCGGAAGCCCTTGCTTGCTCTACTAATGATGGTAAAGTTGTGATGAAGTTCATAAGAAAACATTTTCTCGATTCGGTGTTCCTAGAGCAATAATCAGCGATGGTGGATCTCACTTCTGCAATCGCCAGTTTGATGCTCTCCTGAAGAAATATGGAGTCCGACATAAGGTTGCTCTACCATACCATCCTCAAACGAATGGTCAGGCAGAGATAACAAATAGAGAGCTTAAATGGATTCTACAGAAGACGGTGAGCTCTTCTCGAAAGGATTGGTCCATTAAATTGGATGATGCACTCTGGGCGTACCGTACCGCCTTCAAAACACCTATCGGCGTGTCTCCCTACAAACTAGTTTTTGGGAAGGCATGTCACCTGCCTGTGGAATTAGAGCATAAATCTTATTGGGCTCTAAAGGTGTTGAACTTCGATCTACAACAAGCCGGTGAAAAAAGAAAGTTTCAGTTGACAGAACTGGAAGAACTAAGGTACAACTCATATGAAAATGCAGTGATTTATAAGGAGAAGACCAAGCGTTGGCACGATAAGATGATTGCCAAGCGAGACTTCAAAGTGGGAGATTATGTCCTCCTTTATAATTCCAGACTTAAGTTCTTCCCAGGTAAGTTAAAATCCTTCTGGTCTGGACCATTTAAAATAATATCTACCTCCCCTTATGGAGCGGTGGAATTGGACAATAAGAAGGGTGGATCATTTAAAGTCAATGGAGCTCGTATCAAGTTATATATGGGAAACACGTTGGATAACGAAGAAGCTTCTGCGCTTCTTTTCAAAGAACCAGTTACAACTTGAATCAATGAGGTACGGTCTAGCCAAAGACCTTAAAGATGGGCAGCTTGGTAGGAGGCACCCTACTATCTATCTTTTTAATCTGTATTATGTTTATATTCTGTATTTTATTTATGCCAAAAAAAAGAGTGAAATAAAAAGAAAGGAGAGAACGAGGAGAATTAACTTGAGTTCTTCTGGCTGTTTAGAATATTTATTCCAGGTACATCTTGCACATTCTGACAGCTGAACTCAAGTGTGGGGGAGCTACTCTACATATTCTGCATGAAATCAGGGGAGTACACTATCCATACCTTGCTCTTTAAATTTAAATATCTCTTATTACCATGCTTTTTGATCATTACCCAGGTAGTTTGCATGCCCTGTTATTTTAATTCTTTCTATGCAATGAGGGCATTGCTTTGGTTCAAGTGTGGGGGAGAGATAATAATCAAAAGCTTGCTCTTAAGTTTTCTTTTTCGACACTGTGTTTAAATTTGTTAAGTGATTAATAATCAAAGAAGGAGCCATAGAGGGAGTAATGCTGGTATTAACAGGTTTAAAGGGTACACAAAAAAAAACACTCTGCTCCTTACTCAAAAAAATTTCTGAGGAAATTATCATTTGAATTTTGTTTTGATTTTGAGCCTGGATTTGAATTGGAATGAAACGGTGGAAAAAGAACAAGGCAAGGTACTCCTCTGATCCAAACAGGCATATTCTGATCCTAAACAGGCCTCGTCCACTCGGTTATTAAGTTCTTAGGGGTGCTTCATCACCCGGCTACCTAAGGTACTCGGTATCTGGGATAGTAGACCCAAAACTGCTACAAGGGTGGAGAGAAAAGTCTGAGGTGAAAGAAAAATGAACTTCAAAAAATTGAAGTATCTGTGCATTCGGTACCAAAAATGAAAAATGAAAAAATCATTATTATGGATCATGAGTATGTGGCATTGAAAGGTATAATGGAATAAGATTTTACTTCATGCCCCTTGTCGTTCAAGGAATTGTGAAAGAAAATGGTGGATTGGCTCAGGGTTAAAAGCAGAATTCTCATGGTATTACTTCTCTTTCTTTTGTAGGACTACAGAGTTATTCTCAGAAATAGAGAAATATAGCTAATAAAATTAATGTTATTAGTACCCTTTTAAAATCTGAAAAGATTGGCAATTACCTCTTCTGTGCTCTCCTTACTTGATTATTGTCTGTTTAACTTGTTTAAACATTATGTCAGAAAGATTTGCTTGAGGACAAGCAAAAGATAAGTGTGGGGGAGTTTGATAAGTGAGAAATACATAGACATTTAAGGGTTTAATTTACCCTATACTTACTCACTTTCAGGATAATATTTCTCACTTATCGTATGTTTTTCCTAAGATTTATGTCTTGATATGGACTGATATATTTTATGTATCAAATACAGGAAAAAGTGTTGGAATCAAATGTTTATTTCACAAGCTTTCCAACGCAACAAACGGCGAGTAAAACGGACTTATAACGAAGAATCTGGAGCCGGTTGAAGATCGCGTGAAAATAGAAAACATTTTTATTCTGTCCGCGTGAGGACGTCAGCTGCGTCCGCATGAGCATTAGGCGGACAGAGGCGTGGACGGAAGACAGAGGCGCGACATCAGCTATGTCCGCGTGAGTTCTGGGCGGACGGAGGCGAGGACGACAGTGATGTCCGCGTGAGTTTAGGCGGACACATGCGGACGTGACTGAATTGGACGCGCGAACAGTTTTTCTTCTTCCTTCTTCGCGGCGCCTACAGACAACAAGATAAGGGGCTGCCGACAGTCCTGAAAATCCTCACGCGTTCTGCAAACCCAATCCATCTACCTCCCTTATCTTGTTAATCCACTAGCACGCATGCTCCAGCTCTTCTTCTGTTTTCTTCTTCTTCCTCTCATCTATATAAACACTACCACTTCATCAGAAAAACCTGCGCACATTTGCCCGAAGTAACTCTCTGTAATATTCACGTTCTCTCCCAAATCACACTTCTTCCACAAAATTCCATACAGTGCGTACGAATGCAGAGAGCTCTTTCTTTTCTTTAACTGTACTTTGTTTTAATGGCTGTCGTGCTTACGACGTCTGTTTGTATAATTATGTCTGAGTAAAAACCTTAGCTCCCGGGTTGAGAAGCAAGCTTATTTTACTAAACTGTGTTACAGACTTTCTAATAAAATCTGTTCAAGCAATATTTTGATTCTCCTCCTTAATGCGCTCTAATATTTAGGCCATTTATTAAAGTGATATTTGTAGTTTCTTGTCAAAATGCAGTGCTGAGACAAGATTCTAGACAAGAGAAGTCAAAGCAGGTTAACGACTAGAAGTGAGTTTTCACCTATAGGTTAACCAGTCTCCAATAGGAATTGTTAATAATGCGATTAATTTATTAATAACTTGAACAAGGAATTGCGCTTGTTATTTAAATTAATCAGGGTTTATTAGACAGGGAACGGTCAATAAACTAATTAAGATTCTTGAGTTTATTGCTAAAGTGGGGAAGTCTACAATAATATAATTGAGTAAAATAGGTGAGCAGAACAACCCGGGGTGCTTCCTTAAAAACAAAAGAGTTTCATAACTGCTATTATTAATCTGTTTTAATTAATTGTTCTTTTTACTGTTTTGTTTACACTAGTTCTAAACCACAATTTCTCTCAAAAAATGATAAGTTTCTGTTCAGTAGTCTAATTAGAATTCTCGATTAAATTGCACTATCAGTTAAACCACAGCAAGGTCCCCAAGAGTTCGACACCCCACAATTCCACTATCCCGCAAAACGATTAGGTACACTGCCTAGGTTGAAGAAGTAGTCACATATTTTTCCAACACACACACACACACTCTGATGCATATAGTATGACTAACGTTTTTCCTTGTTCTACTTCTTTTCACGGGTGTTCCTTGTTTTGTTCAATACGGCATATACTGAATATATATATATATATATGTATGCGTGAACAAGCTACATTATAACTACCAATCTATGATAAGCTATTTACTGGGGGGGTCGCTTGATCTTGTTCCCCGTCGAAATAGCTATGCTCAAGGTAGGCTGATCACCAACTTGATGGTAGGCACAACTAAGACATGTGTCGCTTACTGGTTAGACACGTTGTAGGCAAGAGCTTAAGTGGTCGGTCACCACTTATGCTCACCACTTGCCTGATCTTGATGGCTTCATTAATGCTCCCTAAGGCTTCATTAATGCTGCATAATGAGTGCCTCTCGATAGCTTCAAATTGTGTCTTGTTATCTTATTCATGATTATATTTCTTTAACATGTTTTTTGTCGTGAACTCTACCAAGTGAGTTGCTGATCCACTTGTTCTTAGTTTATATATCTTGCATTTGTGAACATTTCTGACGTTGAGTGAAATACCCCAAACTTATTAAACACGGATTAAATATCAAATCATATTAATTAAGGCTTAAACATGCCTTAAAAGTCAACTGAGAACAACAGTGGTCAACACAACAAGATGTTGCACCCTTTAACTGTTAAGGGTAAATAAATACCCAAATGAACTATGTAGGACCTAAAAATTTGTCCTAAGTCTATTAACATAATATTAAACATATTATAATTGTTGGGCAACACTCCAACACAAAAAAAAGCACTTTCATGCTTCAAGGTCAAAAAGGGCAAAATGTGCTCTAAGAAACCTTAAAGGTCTAATGACCTCTAAATGATATAAAATTGAATTACATGATCAAATATCATGTAAGGAACACAACAAGACCGTTGTCAAAGAAAACAGAGCTCAGAAACACCAGGCAACACAAAATGTGCGCTAAAACTCCTTAAAGCACGTTTTTGTGAAATTGTCTTTTAAATTGGTTTTAAATGGGCTAAAAGGTTATAATACCTTTAAATATAATAAATATCATATTATATGATATTAGGAATTTAATTTCCAAATTTTTCAGATTTTTACAAATTTAATATTAAAATATTAATAAAACCCTGAAGTGGGGCCCGCAGGAGTCAAAATGACCAAGTTTGGTCAATGGGCAGCTAAAGACCCATTTGCCCTTGTGGAAATCGGCTGGCATGGTGGTGGGATGACAACATAAGTCATTGATTGGCAATAATGCTGCCTAATACAAACAAGAATAGTAAAAGCTTATTTTCTTACCTTTTTCAATAATTAAGCTCATTTCCCACTCTTTCCTTCCTCCTTGCACGATTCCCTTCTGCCCAACTGAGTTCCTCCCTTCCATGGAAGCTCTCAAGGTCTGTTCTTGAGCATGGAAGGCAGATCTAGCTCCTAAGCTCCTAATGTAAGTGTTTTAATGTCATTTTTAGTCATTTTTAGCTCTTTTTCTTCATCTCTTCACCACCAACACCTAAATTTCGTGGCTCAACAATTCCTATGGTTTATTCTCAGTGTTCTAAGGTTAGAACAAGAGCTAAACTCAGTTGAGACCAGTAGAGGGACCAAGGTTGTTCAAATCTACATTTTAAGGTAAAAATGTGCTTTAAGCTCATAACTTTTGATTCCCTTCGAATTTGGCTGTGAAATTTTGGCCATAGCCTCATCTTCTTCTCCTTTCCATGTGGGATCTGTTGGTTAGCCATTTGGAGCAAGGATGGCCGAGATCCAAGAGAAATACTCTCTTTTTAGGCATTTTTCCAAGGTAAAACTTAATAACAAGGTAGCAATTCGAGATCTAACTATTTCCTATGTCAATATGGTGGATCTAACACCTTTTGGTGTGTTTGGTTCAGGTCGAAACCACTTAGAACTTTCCTTGCATTCTTAAGGTAATTTTTGCCTTAAATCTTACATTAAATTACTCCTTATGGTTAGATCTTGCTTTGAGACTAACTAGGCCTTGGTTTCTGTTTTGAAAACATGTTAAACAAGCTGTGGAGAATTCCTACTCAAGGTGGCCGAACCAAACAAGGCTTTACCTAAGCTAAATCAAGGTATAAATCACTTAAAACCTTAACTTGATACATTAACACAAATTTAAGTGTGTGTATATCAATTGCCGTGAGTGAAGGAGAAAAACAAGGTCTTATTTGACCTTAAAATGTTTAAGAAATGGTTTAATAAATTTTATAACTAATTAAACAAGCATAATTGTCAAATTTAAGACATTATGTGGAAGTTTGGTAATTAAACAAAGAATCTATGGTGAGGCCGAAAATTTATATGTATTTTGGGACATTTATGTGTAATTTATTTTGCAAGCCAATGTTTGTAATAAGGCCATGTATTTTAGGCCATTTTATTTATGCATTTACAAGCTTTTATTTAAGTTTAGGTGATATATAATTATTACCGAAATGAAATGGGGTCTTAGGTGTAATTAAATTAAATTTATGGGCTTTAGAATAATAAGGCCGAAAATTAGAGTTAAAAAGGAGTTAAAATAAAGTTTATAAGATTTTATAAAGTTTTGGGGTTAAATGGTGAATTTTGGAAACTTAAGTGTTAAAACCGTAAATATAAGAAATTGTTGGTCAAGGAAATATTAAGGAGGTCAACCTTGACCATATGCTAGGTTTTGACCAAAATAAATAAGTTAGATAACTTATTTAAGGTTTTATAATAAGCTATGTATTTTATGGTAATATTTTATAACATATGTGGTAAATATGTTATTACCAAAAATAAAGGGTGTACAATGGTATTTTTAAACACCCATGGGCTATTAGGAATTTTTAGGAATTTATTGAGTT